>JACCHZ010000185.1:0-342480 GCA_018907045.1 Wiebesia pumilae
GAGGAACGACTTCTGGCGTACATCCTGGGTATAGGATTAGGACCGCGACCGCGTATATGGAATCACAGCCGTCGGACAAAACTCTTTCCCCCGCTATATTCCGCCGCGATAGTAAGTAAGACCTCGCCGTGTAAATGCATGTGATCCGCCGTCGTTAAATTTAAGTATTGTAATTCCGCCGCACCGACCTTTGTTGCGATCTCGCCATATCGTATGTGCGGAATTGTCGCACAGTCAAACCATTATTCGCCGCCTATAAATGTAATATATATACAAAAAATGCGCACGTCACCGTATGACGGATATTTGTAACGAAACACCACCGTTTAGTATATAAGAAATATCATGTAATCTTTGACTATTAAGGATCATTTTTTAAGCGGTGAGCGCACCGCAAAAATAAACAACAATGTAATTTTATCGAAAAAAAAAATAATCTTAAGTGTAGATTTAACAAAAAGAGAACGCTTTGTTCATTTCGTCCCGGTCTCTCCGCGCCTCCTCCTCCCGCCACGAACCTGGTCCGACCTCGAGCTCTCCGGGACGGAACAGACAGGGAGCACGGGGAACCGAGTCGCCGCCACAAAAAGAAGGACGAATAGACAGGGATGAAGACGTACGGAATTTAAAAAAAAAAAAGCACGTCGAACGTCGCACGCCAGTCCGAAAGGACACGTGTTGGGGACGGGACGACGCGTTACATATGAATTTAAATTTTCGGTAACCACAGTTATTAATAAAATTTAGTTTCATGATAATTATTATCTAATATCTCTAATCAAATACTATTTGTGCTGCGTGTTATATCGAATTAGGAATGAAGTTGGTTATAATAACATACATATACGTTTGCGCTTATGTAGCAAAGATAATTTATTCTAATCCGAGCTTGAAAAATACGGCTATATTTTACTCATATTTTATTTCATGTCACATTTTATTATACACACACACACGCACACACACACACACACACACACGAATTAGTTTAAACTGTGAATATAATGACCGATGAATAAAATAACCCTGAGGCGGATTTAGCGCGAGGGAGGTATCGAAGGAGCGGACTCAGCGCAACGAAAATGATTGCCGAAGGTCAAGGTCAGACTCGATTATGCTAAAACCGTCACCGAGGAACGGACGAGCCATTCGTTGCGATATCAGTCGTTGCCCCAGGGTCGGACTTGGTGCAGTAAAGACTATCACCACTCCGGACAGACGAAGTGTAATGAAAACTTGTCACCCCAAATTTGTCGATATGGCGAAAACCGTCATCTAGGAGAGAAATGGGCGTAGCGAAGGCTGATCACTCAGAATAAGGGAGAATAGATTAATTCGATATATAATATAGATTATAGGAAGTGAAACGATGTTAATTCTTTTTTTATTAATACGAGAAGAAGGAACTTTTAAAGATAACCCCCAAGTAACGACTTTGACTTAATGGCTTAATCGTGTCAACAGCGATAGTGTCTGATTCGCCCTGGGTTGTCTATCGACTTAAACTTTTCCACGCAGAGAAACACCAACAAGAAGGTTCATTTTCCTATGTTCAATACAGAACAGGAAAAAGGTATTTGGCGGTTACCGTAAAAAAAGAGAAGGGGGAAGGTGCTCATATACAAACTCACTTATTAAGCAAGGTCTGTGATGACAGTCCGTTTTCTTAAAAACATATTCGAATATTGTTTGAATATGTAGGTTAGAATAATTTGTGAGAGAGTGGTATAGATTTACAGCTAATCACAAGTCTATGGCGATTTAAGGTGGGAGTCCGAGTTCGCGGATTATTTGTTTGTTTCTGACTAACATGGGGATGAGGAAGAATAATTCCTCAGGGAAAGAGAAGGATAATTTTAAGGTTTCAACGTATGAGAGAATTGATGATATTTTTTAAAGAAGATTTTATTGTAGTTGTTGTGTAGGGACAGGAGCTGGGCGAGTTTCTTCAGGAAAGGTTGTTAAAAAAAAGAAGTCCGGTGGGATGATGAAGGAGAGGGAACATTTGAATAAACTGAGATTAAATTTGGGGATTTTTAATAAATCCTACAAAACGCGCGGTGGTCACTATTATAATTGGTGTCTCCTATGGTGGCGTTGGGGTATTTTTACGTAGCAAGTCCATTTTTAAGTAGGCGCATACCCAGGGGAAATGGCAGTAGTTTTTTATATATACAAAACGCTGATAGCGTTTGCATTTAAGAAATTGTTTTCCATTTTAGGTTCTACCTTAATGTTAAGGCAGCCCAATTTGAGAAATTGTTAGATGTTATTTGCTCGAGGTACTGAGGGGTCAAGGTGAACCACTAGTGGACAGATTTTATTATGTACCACACAGTAAACTCGGCGCACAGAAAACTTGTGGAATAGTTTTGACTATATGTTCTCATCAGATAATGTTTTGTTTACTCTTCTGTGCACTACCTAGAGTTCTTGTTTATAGGGAGTTGGTGTATTGTATATTGATTGATTGTGTGTATTGATAGTTTTTGTATTGAACATGGAATAGTACTACCTGAAATTAACCTGAAATTATTGTTGTTGGCAGTTGTGGCAACTACTGTAGGATAGACTCTAAACAAACCTATTATGTTTATGGCGCAGCGGATTCCGACATCATGTTTGAATATGAAAGTCTGAATTTTTGGCCTCATATTGATTACGGGAGGAGAATAATTTTTAGTATTTATCTCTTTCTCTTTAGAGAAGGAGGTAAAAGAGAAGAGTGATATTTTCATGAGAAGTGATTTTAGGAGGTGAAATGCGGCTCTCTTCTTTCAGCTTACCGTTTAAAATCTGGATTTATTGAATTAATTTTTATTTGGTTTTGCCTATTATAGATATCTCCTCAACATTTGTGAAGGGGAGAATGAAGTTTATTATTTTGGGGCATGGGGCGTAGAGAGTATTTCTGTTATTGTTGGTGTATACGATTGGGAGATGATTATGTTATTATTAGTATTGTTATTTGTCTCATATATTATGCTTGATAGTAGATCGGCATTCAGGAATTGCTCTTGAATAAAGGCTTGTAATTCTAATATTATATTATTAGTTTATCCACGGGCAGCTTCTTATGCTGAGTTTAAGTATTCAAGTATTCTAATGTTGCTTTTTGTGATAGAGGCTGTGGCCTCGGAGTGCAGTGTCCTTGAACCTAAAGTTCGTTTGAGAGAATATTTTAACCATTGGGTTTTCGATTTTCCTATCTCTCTTTTCTTTTCAACTTCGCTCAAGAGTGATACTGTTGATAATCAAAGCATGCAGGACCTTATATTTCTTAACATGGAGGGCTCATGCTGGATCGGCATCAGAGGTAGTACAAGTCCGCTGTCGTTGCGCAATTCGAGTTTTGAACCGTATGGACTCATGGAGGCTGCGCTAGCCAAGACAGAATATTGCGTAAGTTTGCGCAGGTTGTGAGAGTTAGGTTAGGGACTTTAGTACAGGCCGTACGTTATGTACACAACGGCCCTGGTCGTTGAAGGGAGCGCGGTCTCTCTTTTTCATCGACATATACAACGCAATATTTCTTTCACACAAGTTTGGCATGTACAACGTGCACAATTTCTCTTGTACCAGTATGATGCATACGGCGAGCGTGATCTATCTCTCATATTAATGCAACTTGTACGGCATGCGCGGTCTCTCATTCGTACTAGTGTATACGGCATTCTCGATTGCACTACTCACTTTATGCAATTTACATACTCGCATACTTATTATGTGCGACGCTCTTAATACATTCGTGTAAAAAATGTCAAATGACGGATGTCGTGCAGTCCTTTACAATACATATCGAGGCAATGGTGTTTCTTTTCTTAAAGAGTTTACAAACAGTAGTTGGTATATTTTAGACTAGAAGTAACTTTAGTTTTAACACTAGAAGTATACTTGCTATACTGACGTTTAAAAGCCGAAATAAATGTACTTTCAATTATTTTTATAAGTTTAAAAAAATATAAATAACGTAGTAGCTTAACCTAATATAATAAATACGATCGAATTCCCATCTGTCAATAAGAATATTATTGCAGAAATGATAACTGGCGATTTACAAATGTCACCCGATATAACATTACAAGAAAAACTAAAAATATATCCCAATGTTCGACAGGTCAATTAAATACCTTTTAAAAATTTACATGTAGTTAAAGAACGTATATTAGAGAAAGAATTTTTAAATATTTTATGCAATAATAATATTTTAAGATATGTATTATTGCGGCTTATCGTAATGCTTTACACGGACATAACGCTACTTTGTAATGATTTTCAAAGGCATTTAAAGAAGTTATTATTGTTGTTGCTAATCTAATTAAAGCATTTTTTAATAATGAAACTATCATACACCTAGTAATTAATTGATATCATGCACTACTAATTTTATGAAATTTCTATCTAGTAGGCGTCGTTCATTTTGTGTCAATAATACAATTAAGTAATTAAAGTTTGAATTTAAATAAGTTTTTTCTAGTGCGTTATTATTTAATGTTCTTATTTTACTACGTTTTAACTCCTTTTGTTTTTTTATTAATAATATTAATACACTCAAAGTTTAAAGTTTTACATTTAATTCCTAGAGTTTCGTGTTCTTCCAGACTCATATTATTATTTTCATTGATTTTAACATTTAGTTGTATTTTAGAAAAGAATTTTTTTTCTATTTTTAATTTGCGTTAATAAAATTCAAAGATATTTGAAAGTTCATTTTGAATTAAAAGCTGTAAAAATTCGCGTCAACTAACTTTTATAATTCATTTATTATGTATAAGTTTTTTAAAGTTGACATTCTAATAGAAAATTTTTTAATTGATTGTTCATATATTTCTGTAATTTTACCTTTAAAATTATTTGTTCAAATTGAAGACAATTTGAAAATGAATAGATTGATTAGTAGGATCGTGATATATAAAGCTTACTCAAGTAATGATTTCTTATTGATAAAAAGTAGTCATCTGATATTCATTAGAATTTTCCGATGTGTTAATGATTTAATGAGGATTTGATCGTATTATAATCGTCTTTTTATTTTTACGGATTTTTTATATATCCACTACTCCATCGGTTGTTTACAAAATAATACGTTATTTGATCGTCTATCTTGTAGAATATGAATTCATGACTTTTCAAATGTTTTAATGTTATGTTTAAAATGATATTTTGTTCTTTATTGACGGAATAATTATCTATTGTTTTATCTACTGCTTGATAAATAAAACGTTGTTTGATCGACTGCATCATAGATTATTATAAAAGCATTGTCACATAAATATTGTCGTTAGATACTCTTAACTTGCATAGATCACTGCCTTGATCTTGTTATAGATCATTATAAATGATGATCTTTCTCATTCTTATATAAGTATATACGGCGTGTACGGTCTTTCGCACCCGCACTAGTGCGGCGTACTCGGCACCACCTTTCACCCTCATTACTGTGTGCATTAACTATTAACTCTCCACACATTCTCAATATCCACACTGATTCACCTGCTGTATATGTATGACACGCTTATACACATTTGTACAACCGCATATTCGCATTGTATGACGCACCCATATCCACACACTCGCATATTCACGCGCAAAAAATGTCATGCGACGGGCGCCGTGCAGCCCATCACAATCTTTACATTTTCTATTTCTATAAAAACAATTTAACAAAAAATTTTTTATATATTAAGCAACATACTATGTAGTACTTGTAAATTCAAAGTCTTTAATCAATTATAACAAAGGTAAGATTAATAATGGTTAAAGAATGCAAAAAATGAATTTTGTAGTTGCAATACAAATTTTCATTTTTGTCTAAATCTCGAATTTTGCGTACTTAAGTGATGAATATAAATGATATATGGTAATGAAAACTTATAGAAAAAATATTCATCTTCATTACCTTTAAGAAAAGCTTTGAATTTCGTGAAATTTTAATGAAAGCCACTGAAAAGTATTCGAAAAAACAAAATTTAATCGAAAGTCTTGTGGTGATATGAGTAAAGATTTTAAAAATTCGTTTAAAAACAGGCACGCATCAAGCATTATTATTTTGTTTGGATAGTCTAAATGTAAGAAATATGTGGCGACAATTACTTGTATTCGTTTTTAATGAAAATAAGGCATTAAAAGAAAAAATGTTTAAAAATATAATAAATATTTTGAAGGAATTATAAGCAATAATTGCTGACGTAAAAACGTTTATATGTGATTAAGGTTGCAGCAATAAAAAATTGCTTGAATTGCTTAATATTACGCCGAAATATCTGTTTTTAAATCAAGTTAAATACTCTACCACTTAAGATTGGTCACATTTTATAAAAAGATTAATTACGCATTTAAAATCACATGACTAAATTTACATTAAAGTGAAAAAATAATATTTTTCAATGATTTACTCAAGACATGGAAGTTTGATAAATCTCACACTTTGCTAAATTTACTAAGCCATTTAACAGAAAGCTGTTTTAATTCGAATTGCTTTGAAAAGTTAAAATATGTTTAGTGTAATCTTTTTAAGACTACTAAAACATTTAAAAGTATGTTATTAGATGTATTACATTGGTTTGAAAAATTGAGAAGTACATTAAATATCTAATTTATTTGGATAATATAAATAAATATAGTGAATAATTAAAAAGATAGATTTCAGGAAAAGATAGTTGAGGAAGTGTTGCACTTTCGATTTAAAAAAAAAACAAAAAATATTAATATAAATTACGTTAAAATAATTCTACAATATTTCAACATTTGAACGCCCCTTGTATTAAGTTATTGACCTCCCTCTCTTAATGGAGTGCTGACTTGCAGTTGAACCATAAAACGATTTATCGCTTAATCGCCCAGTGGTAAACTTGGCGACACCTATCTCTTACGAGCAAATTGTGCTCGCAACAGAAGTCGCCAAGTCGAATGTATAAGTAAAGTAACGCTAAAAGTTGTGTAATGGATTATTAAACAAATAGTGATAATTGATATAATTGATATAGATCCCATGCAAAATTTTATTTTCAAATTGAATTTACAAAGTGATCTTATAGAACATCTTTTTTTAAACAATAAATAAATAATTAAAAATCTTATTTTATAATAACAAATATTTATAGATAAATTTATTAATCACAATAATTAAATACATTATAATAAAAAAAGTATAAGCTTTGTTGTAATAAATTTCTTTTAACTTAATTTGTGTAATTTACATTTTGTCACTGACTGTGTTTTAAACTCATTAGCGATTATGGATTACAAAATGCTCTTCATACATATATACATAAAAATAAAATGCAAATATAAAGTTATTTAATACATTTAGGAGTACTCCAAAAATTGATAAATTTTTTAAGAAATGTGCAATAACAATTATTCTTAGTAATAATTTCTATATTTTCTACTAGTTGTACAATAATAAAGATTAAAATGATTTAAGATACTTTAAATTCTGCACAAATTAAATTTTTGTTGCTACTGGTAACATAGTATTTATATAAAAATATATAATATATTTAAATAAATTCTATGGCATATATAAATATCTTTGTTTACTAAAAAGTAAGTATTATTCAATAATTAACAACTTCGTTTTTGCATAAAACGAAAATTTTTTTTCAATTAAAGACATTTATTTATGTACCATCAGTTAGTAGGATTGATTGTATCATAAAATTTGTTATTGCAAATAACTTAAAAAAATTTTTCCGGTATTAATATAATTATTGTAAATGCTATTATTGAATTTAAACTTATATTTTGTTGCGTATAATAGGCGCTACAATTATCCAGCGATTTTAATGAATGTCCAACAGAGATCATTTTACGAAGAATCTTGAAAAAAATATACATAACTCATAAAGGTATTATACATACTTATACACATGCATGTATAAATCTATACATAAATGTTTGTATCCGTATAAATATATTTTTTGTACTGATTATATTACACATAATATTCATTTAATTTCAGATCTTAGAAAGCAAATTTCTAAGGTCTCTATTGAAAGTTTTATTCATTAAATTCTAGAAAAATTGCATCATTATACTATATTTAAATATGGCGTATAAAAATTTATAGATTAGTATGCACGCGTAAGTACCATAAATTTGTTATATATATTTTATTGATTCGCATTTTTGTTCTCGCAACTCATTCATGTTGTACACTTAATAAATTATATCTAATTTATGAACACCCCGATACAAGCAAGTTATGAATAGATAATGTCATCTTGTTAATATTATTATATTGTAGGGTAAGTATATTTCTACGACTTTAAAAACGAATTAAAATACTACGAACATTTTATTAATAGCACGTTTAAAATTTTACATAAAGCATGTATTATAGTTGCTCTGAGGCACGTTTTAATCTCATATCTACGTATTTATGGATTAAAATATAATCATGAGGTATCATAATTATACTAAAAAATTCTAATTCTTTCACTAATTTACTATCACTAGATTTATAAGACATTATGAAGACCATGAGTATTTAAAATATTCGTTAGTTGACTATGCATTTATAATTATTCAAATAATTCTATCTCTGTTATAAAATTAAATATATATTTTATGCTTTTATAATTGATTCATAATACATTATTGTAATCGTTTCTGTTCAAATTATAAAACAAAAATTAAATGAATTTATTTAATGGTAAATTCGTTTACATTAACAAAGTTGTTGTACATTTAATGAAATTATACAAAATTTTTAGTATATGTATTGAAATATTAAATATTAGTATCAACTTGCCAATTAATATCCTTTCATCAACATTACAACCCAAAATATTACATACAATATAAATTATAATCTATCAAATATCTATATTTATTTTCCAAAAAGTTTCTTTCACATAAAAAAATTTACTTATGCTTCTGATTATTCATGCAATATTATCCTTTCGGATGTTATATATACTTTTAAATACGTACATGCAATACCAATACGTAGTATCGCGTTATATAAGTTAAATACGCTTTCTTATAATTCTCTTTAGTTGAGCATTAGGAACAACAATTATTATTATTATTAAACTGAAATTCAAAAGGCACTTTGAAAATAACGAACCCAAACTATATGTGTTAGTTATCTTTAAAGATACGTGTTGATCCATTGTGCAAATTTGTTTGGTTATCATTAGGAAAATCGATCTTAGGCACTGGTCAATATTTTTATAATTTGTAGTATATTTTACTTTTTAATAATAATTTAATAAAATTACTGCTAAAATATATCAATAATCTTAAACAGAGTTCTAATTATAAACAAAAGCAAAACCAATAATATAAATAAAAATTACATGTACGAAAATATCAGGATAACATATTTAACCATAATTAAATTATATATTTAATTTAAAATAAAAAGTTAGGTATTATTAAGAAAGTTCTTATATATACATACACCTCTGCATGTAGGCATAAAATCACATACATAAGAAAATTAAAACTTTTAAAAATTTAAATAAAAATAAAAACTAACTTAAAATATTTAACTAATGAAAATCAAAGTTTATACTAATTTATAAATATTTCTTATAACAAATTAGTATAAGTTTTTGAGTAAATACTATTTTTGTTCACTTCAAATAATTGAATTTTATAAAATTAAAAGATGAATAAATTAAGAAAGTATTTTAATCTATGTATTAGTGTCAAAATTATAAGATCAACCATGGTTCGTTTACATACAGCATTTACTTTTTAATATTGAAAAGTTCGTTTACCTCTATATGCATATTTCAGTCAATTTATATCAAAAGACCGATCGTTGAAAATTCGAAGCAATTGTAATTATAACTACAATTATAACCAATATGTATAATATAATGATATTTCTATTTTATTACCAACTTCCTATGATAAATTAAACAAAAATTGGCTGGTCTATAATTTTATTGCAACTGTATCGTAATTTATATCTTATATCGCAAAACCACATGAAAAATACGTACGAGTACATGGAAATACAGCAAAATAAATTCATGTATACTTTGAACTAGTAGAACTATAACTTAACAAAAACATGAAATAGCATAGTCAAATGTACAGCCTTCACTTTGGTACCAGTGAAGGCTACTAAATAACGTGATTTATTATATGGTTATTTTATATTTTCTAAAAATTAAACATAATCGAACATTAGTACCTTCTATTATGATTAAACAGAATATTTTTCTTTGTTTATGTAATATATCTGTAAATATTTACCACATTATTTATAAATTTTTAAATGTTTTTAAAAATGTTATTAATTTAATTTATATTAACGAATTCACAATTCAAAAAATAGGACCACTTCTAAGAATATAGGTACCAATTAAAAATTGAAAACTAATAATTAATAATTAAAATTTTGATTTTTCTCTTTATTTTAGTCTTGTTTAATAAATTATTTAAAATATAGTACATCAACAAATTAAAATTTTGCTTTACCTTTAAAGTTACAGTAACTACTCTCCCACATAAAAAATTATCCAAGATATACAAATTTATATGTAGCGTTTACTTTAAAACTCACTATGCATGTTGTGAAACATTCCTTACATGAGTTTATTTCAAATAAAGTCTAATATTAACGGAAGAATAAGATAAGAAAATGTTCAATGATTGTTCAAGGTTTGTTGGTCTTAACTCTCTATTAAAATACGTATAAAGGAGGTAATGATGATTGCTAATTAATGAATTATATTTAACTCTGTTGCATTGTCCATGTTGGTCAGAGACATTTGCCAGGATTTTGGGTACACCAGTGCGGCCACATCGCTTCCGTTCTTATGCCTCTTGAGCGTAGTAATTCGACATGTGTTGCTAATCTAGTGTAGACACTTTCGTCCGTTGTATATGCGCTAGATGGTAAATCGCTCCTTAAAAATAATTATTAATTTTAAACAGTGAATATTAACAAAATTTTAATTAGTCAAAATTATTTATTGAACGAATAATATTTGTCCTTAAAGTTAAAAATAATGCTCATATTATTTGTTTAGAAAAAAATAGTGATTTTTGTATTTATTTTGTTAAAATACTTGCTTATAAACTATCACATGTATCTTACTAAATATTTTAAAAATATTATTAAAGTTTGTCTAATTATCTGATTTTTATTTAAATATATTTCTATAGTATTAGATAAAATGATAGAATTAGTAATTATATTTCATGTGTACCTTGAGTCTAAAAAAAGTTAGATGTAAAGAACGACTTACAAGTAAAAACTGATTTAAAGACAAAACAGAAAAAAATAAAAATTGAGCACATCTGTACATAAAATTAAACAAGAGATAAATGAGTTATACGCTTTAATAACCAAACAATTTTTTATTTTAAGCGGGATATTCATTCAATTTAGTAAATTTTAAAAACCTAAGTTTTATATTATTAAAAAATTATCAAGGCTTGATGAGTATTATTAATTGTTTAAGAAAATTTCAAAATTTTACAATATTGACGTTTTTCAACAGACTTTTAGAAACTTTGAGAATCACCTATTATTTTAACTTACCATAATCTTTCGGCAAGAGCTGACGCCCTGGGCCATAGTCGAGGCCCTAGTGATATCTGTCCCAGCTGCTCACTCCAAATAGCTACCTCACCGCCCAATAGTAAGTGTTGCTGCTCTGAAGGATAATCCCTCCACGGTCTATGGTTGTAAACGGTCTGCCAGGTGCGATACTCCCCGCAAGCAGCCTCGCCGGTCTCTCGCCACTTACCGAAACCGCAGTCTAGGTACCAAGCATCAACATGTGACAGAATGACGCGAAAGCCGTCCTCAAGAAGATCTGAGGTATCAGGCCAGTTGCTACCACCCCATGACTGTATTACATGAATCGATGAGTCAAGATATTGGCTAATATAGGGCCGCTTTGTTAGTGGTGAACTCCAAAGAATCACAGCCTTTGGTACTTCACCGTTATTTGCCTTTATTAGTCGCTGTAACGTATAGTTGAAGTCAGAATCAGATATTAGACTCAAATAGATACTTTGTTTAATAATTAAGTTTCTGTTTATTTAATGATAATTTTATTAAATATCCGTTAATAGTAATCATAAAATAACTTTAAGATTCCGTACAATGTCAAAGATTAATCCAATAATTTATTGAGAATATAGTACAATTAATTCATGAATAATTAAATATTTATAATTAGGCGATATTAGAAAAAAGTTATTTAACAAATTTTATATTTAACTTTTTATAAAGGTCAAGTATACTTTAAATCTATTGCAACAAAAATAAATTAAATTTAAAGAAGATTTAATTAAAAGATTAAATTAAAGTTCAAATGTATCATTAGCAGCTACAGCAAACTATGAATAAATCTCGTTTACATAGTTCAATAATTTAAAATAAATTAAAAAAGATTACATCTTAGCTCCATTATTCAATTTAAATATGTTCGAATATTCTCATTGTACTGAAACTAACATAGTAACGATAGAACTGGATCATGAAAATTTGTAGAAAAAAAAGAAAAAGCAGTCTTTCAATAATATAAAATGAACAGTTATAAGTGTTTATTACTTATTTATATATCTTGTAAGGGGTTCTGTAGAGCTCAGCGACCTTCTGCTGTTCTACTTTCTCTTATGATTAAGTCAATCTCACTCCTTAGAGCTCCTTTTTTATACTTTGGAGGAATAAGAAAATGCAAAGATTTAATAGAGGTTTCTTGAAAGAATTGTGCAGTGTAAAAAGTTGTATTTAATTTTAAGTTGAATTTTCAATTATTTTCCTTTTCTATAACGATAAAAATAACATTTTTTATATTGTAACAATTTTACTTTCCGATTCCGGATGGTTCGAGGTCAGAGTGGAGCTACAATGGGAGAAGTTAGATAAATGGAATAAAATAGATGATAAATTTATTTAAAACAAAGAGTAATGTAAAGTTTTGAGATTATATTATTTCAAAAAAGTAAGAACGATGTGATGCGGCATTCACGGGCTTTGACGCGACGACACTTTGTGCCACCTGGCCTTAACCTATGCTCGATGATCCTTCTCCTAGACACGGGGATAGTATAACGTCTGGGTAGGGTTCTTTTATAGGGAGGGGATACGGGATTGGGAGAAGATAGATAATGCTATGGTATAAATTGTGATCCTTTATTGATACCTAGCGTAAGATACGAGTCGTGGTAAGGAGATAAAATTCTATTTTCTTTTTGATTTTATGTGTAGTACATACATTAGAAATATTCTAAAATTATTAAATTCTGTCGAGCACATATTTATAAAAATTATATCCCGTAAAATACAAAATTACCTAATACCAACTGCCTTTCTTAATTTAGATAAAACATGTTACTTTGATTTTATATTCAAATATATTTTAATTTAATAAATATCTTATTTTACAAAAGTCAAATTACGTACGCTATCTTTCATGTATTTTTTCTTTTTTCTTTGCTTCATTTTCGGATAATAAGTGCAAAGATTTAGTAATATTTTTATGTTTCAAAGACATCTATTATACCTATCATCTTGATATGTTGTTGATAACAAAATGATTGGCAAAATATAGATAATTCATTTACAACTTTAATTTCTGTATTCTGCATAAATACATGTGGCTCGTTCAGCTCATGAAATGATACAGGATATAAAAATCCTGCTTATAAATTTTAGTTAAAATTGACCTCAGTTTCAAATATACAAAATTAAAAACAAAAATGTTAAATATTTTAACTAAAATTATTATATTAAAATTCAAAATTACAAAAATTTACAATTTTAAATTATAAAATTCAAAAATGCTAAAATCTACTTTTATAAATATAATATATTTTTATTGATATTAAAATTAAGTTTTCATTAAATTAAGAAAATAATGCAAGTTCTGAGCAATTTGTTGAAATTCAAAATCAGATAATATCGTAGAACTATTAAATATTGATACATGAAGAAATTATATCCTAGCATGTTCTTTTTTTTTAAAATAAACGCAAAAATGAAAATACTTTTAAAAAGCTTCACAAAGCACAAAGCAGAAAATGTATGAAAAAAGGAATCATTAGAATGTTTTTATTTTATTAAAAATAATGAAAAATATGCTAAATAATGAACTTACGAAATATAGCTTTTTCTCAAAGTCTGCCCAGAGCACATGGTAATCCGTTATGTTTTGTGCTTGCATAGCCGCGCTGATATTAGTGTACTGAGCCCAACAGTCAAGATTGACCTCGTCACCGCCGAGGTGTACGATATCCCGCAGTTCCGTTAGATCAAGCAGCTCTCTATAGAGACCTTCAAGGATTTTGTATGAATTTTCATTAATAGGATTGATTTGTCCACAGTTTGGTTCGCCACAATATGCAGACCAGGGCTGCTGATCTATACACAAAGCAAGTTCACCCAATCCATGCTCCATCCCTGCCAAAGATAGATTGAACATGAATTTTTATTTTACTAGTAAGCCGGGACGAATTATCGACGGTACATTACAAATTAATTATTTTCTGAATTTCAATTTAAAAATATTTTCCTATTAAATTTTTTTTTTAATAAATATATTCAAATTATATTCTGAAGTAAAATTTCTTTATTAAGAAAAATTTAATAAAAGTTTTTGTATCATTTCTTTATTTTGACTTTATATTAACAAATTTCATACAATAATTTAATATTATATCGACTGACGTTTATTCAAAAAATAAAATGCTACAAAATATTTTGGTTCATTTACTCATTACTCTAAATACTCTATCGTTTGATATAAATACTGAATACAATATATTTTACCAATACATATGAGAAAAAATTAAAAGCTTTAAATCGAAATTCAAAAGAATATACCAATTTCTTGGATTGAACTATTTATTAAATATTTAACATTTTTTATTTTATTAATAATTTTCTAACTTTTAGTATTATTAATAATTTCTAAATAAAATAAAATTTTCTTAATTATTCATAATTTTTAATATCTAAATAAAATTGTTTTTAAATATTTATACACTATTCGTAGTTAAGATTTTAATCAATCAAATTATAATCGTGAAAATTAAAAAATGGTATTATATTTTAAATATAACCAAGAATGAAAGTCTATAATATTTTTAGAAATATAGGCACGTGAAATATATTGTATTTATATTATCGATATAAAAACTAATTTAACGAAATTTTTTTTAGCAGATTAATAATTTTATATAGTAGTAGTATCTACTAATATGTTGAATAATACATTAATATTTAGTTCGAATTATTCAAATAATTTTTTTTAATTGTAATTATTAGCCAAAATAGCTGGTTTGGTAAAAATACTTTTGAAATATCAAGTCATAAATTTATACTGATTAAAGATACTTGCAATAAATTATATAACTTTCTATAAAATATTTAGCCTGTATTATGTCTTTTTTACTACATTATATTTTAATTGATTTTCTGAAATTTTAATAGATAATGATAAAAATAGTAAATTAATAACCTCAATTTAGATTCCATTTTTAGTTATATCCATAATGTAAGTATAGAAGAAGTGGATAGTATATGTTAGTAATATAAAATAAATGAATGTTGAGATATAAATTATTTAGACGTCTTATGAAAAAATATTTCTAAAATTTATTATTCGTTATTTGTGATTAATTTCTTAAATATTATAAATTTGATAGAATTTGAAGATTAAAAATCTTTTTCAGAAATATTTTCATTTAACTTTAATTTAGCTAAAATAATTAATTCAGAGTAATAAATGTTGAAAAATATTAATTACTTAAAATAAAAATAATAAAAATAGAAAATTTAGAAATCTGGAAAACCATCAAGAACTGTAGAAGATTGCACTAGAATTCATGGAAATGTAAATAAATTCTCACTGTTTATATGATTATATTACTCCTTAACTCGTTTGAGAGTATAAATAAAAAGAGCTAGTTTTCATGTAAAAATGCATTCAGTTGCTTCTGGACGCACACAACTGCCTTTGGAAGTCTCCAAACCTATTTACTTCTAAGACTGATAACAGTTCTTGAGGCTTTTGACATATTAGGCACTATTAAGCTTTATATGTAAATCAGAATAACACTTATTTAATAAAAGATTTGTGTTTAACAAATAATTAATTCTTTTCGCATTTTGGTCTGATAATCAATATACGTTCTTAGGCACCAAATACATCTATCCTTTTTTTCACGTAGGGTCTAGTGATTAATATATAATCTTATAATCCAAATGTATCAATCTTTTCTTTTGTACTAAAAATTTGCATGATGGATTAAAGATCAATTTTTTATTCTAGAGGCGGAATATATAATCCTATTTCTCTAGAAATAATTATGATTTATGACTAAAATTAGTAAAAAATACTTTAAGAATTTCGTTGTTTCACTTATACGGGGCTAGTGCACGTTGTACCGTAATCTAAAAAGAAAGGAAAATGTTTATTATTACTGATATAACGCATAGGATTATATATTAATTCACAAGTTTTCGTCTATACTTCAGGTATATATTGTCGAGAAAATTTATAGTTATGTAAAAGAGAAGTAGGAGAAAGTAATATCTTTTCTTTTCTACATAATGAACGTATTTTTAGTTTGTAAATTCTGAAATTTCATTTACAAATTTGAAGAAAATGTTCTTAGAGAATTTTTTCTATTATAGTAGATTCTAATAGCAATGAGTGAAACTTCGTCTTTTTATTATTCAAACTTAGAAGTTGAATTTCTTAATAACATATAGTAAAGAATTATGAAACTTGTATAATTTTTCGTAAATTACTTTTTCTCAAAAAGAAAATGAAGAACCATGAGATCAGCTTTTCTTATTAAAATTAAAATTCAATAATTACAATTACAAAATTCGTACGATTTTCGTAACATATTATTTCAAAAACCAAAAGTAAATAAGTGAGAACTTAGTTCTATTTATAATTAATATTTTGTTTTAGAAAAACAAAAATAAGGAGCTATTTAGTGGCACTAATTTATAAAATATGAGTTCATTAAACTACTTGAAAATACAGAAGCTAGTTAATAAATATACATGCATTTACATCAACTTCTGTAAATATGCAAAATTTGCACTTTAAAAAAATTAAAAATATTTATTTTATAATTTGAGCCACCAAAAGAAAAATTCATGTAATAGATACGGACCCCATTGCCAACCAGCGCCAGCGTGTGCTGGTGAGTCAATTTCAATGAGAACTCTGACTCCTCGTATCCTAGCATAGGTCGCAAGTTCTTTCACATTCTCGGAGGTATAAATTTCCTCGCCACTGTAGGCACCCCACCTGGCCATCTCAGGAAATTGAGCCGAGTCGTAGGGAAAACTCTGCGAATCCGTTAAGTGCCAGTGGAACGTATTTAGTTTTGAGGCAGACATACCTGCACACAGATTAGAGATTTTTCTAATAAATTTTCCAGTTTCTTCATTAAAGACATTCAATCGAAAATTGAAAATAAACTTAAAAATAAATTTAATTTTATTTGCTTAATAAAAAAGGGTCTTAGAAGTTTACAAAATCTAGTTAGCTAGTTTGGTAGAAAACAATGTATTTTAAAGTTACAAAAAAATAAAATTATAAATAATAAGAAATTTTCACCTATTGACAGTTACTAATTATGAACTTATATTTTCTACAATAATTTGTATTTAAACTTATAGTAAAATATAAAGTGAATAGAAGTATTTAGGTTATATAGTATAAAATAGTAACGCCTATCTTTGTAAGTACATTATTTTATAGTTAAAAATAAGTACTACATTTATTTCTTATTTATAAAGAAGATTTAACTGTGTTAGGAACATTAAATTTTTATTAAATATTACATTTTTTAAATTTTAAAGTGACCAAAAACTGAATTATTAAAAGCTCCCAGTTCGATTGTGCTATACATTATTATAAATATTTTTTTATATTACAAAAAAATTTTTATAGTAATATTAATTAAGTTATAAGTAAGTTAATATTTTAACTAACAAAAACGAATAATTGAATTTTTATAAATATAATATGTTATAAAGTTCGATTTAAGTCTAACTAGTTTAATCAAAGTGGAAGAGACTCCAGAATTATGAGAATATAATATTTTATACACATAAAATATTAATAATCAATTTTATAAGAAAATCGTAAATGCATTATAGCAAATACTTTTTAGTACTCGTGCGTTTAAAAAATTCTAAAAATAAATAGTGTTTCATAAACGTACTAAAAAATAGTATATATATACATTTTTTTATTTATTTTTTGACTAATTCAATTTTATTAAACTTACCGTCAATTACACGCTTCAATTGTTCGAGGCTAAAGAACTGCCTACCCGTGTCGACCATAAGACCTCGATATGAAAATGTCGGTTTATCTTCAATTGTAGCTTGCGATAAGACTCGAAGGCATCCTTGTCTACCACAGTTTTCGTCCCACCAAATCATCTGTGAGAAAGTTTCGAGGCCATGGCGTACACCGTAATAAGATTTTCCAACGATGCGTACCTGTGAAGAATTTTTTATTTAGTCAAATTTTTGGACTAATGTTTAACAGTTTTATCGATTAATAAATTATTTTATTAAATAAATATTAATTTATCATTATAAATTAAAAACATTTGAAATAATATCTTAAGGTTTAAAGAAAAGAAAAAATATTATTTTCAAAATAAATATTATAATTTTTAAAAACAAATTTTTATCTTAAAAACATTAATTTGTATTATCGAAAATTTTTATAATAATATAAATTATGAAGAAATATAATATTAAAAAACAAAATGTTTGCACCTCCAAATGTTTGCCTTTCGTTAATACTTGAAGATGATACGATTCGTCGGTGTCTAGTGATAATCTCGTATCAGATGTTGTACCAGCACTTAGGAAAATCGCAAAGCTATCGATTGCCGAGCGACTTTTTGCGTTTGACACTCGCATAATGTTCCTTACATTTCCTAAATTTGATAAATTTATAATGAATGAAAAAGATAATTAGAGGGTTCCCAGTAATGTTATAATAAAATTAAATTTTACAGTATATAATTAATAAGCAATTAAATCAATTCATTATATAAGTTTAGTGAACTTAAATATAAAATTAAGACAACAAAGGAAATATTTTTTATAAATTAAATTAAATTTTATAATTATATTTTATTGTGTAGCTTTATTTTGTATATTTATTTTCATTTTCAATAGAAAATAACTCAATCATTATTATAAAAATGGTAAGAAATTGCTAAAATATAGAGAATTTAACTGAAATTATTTGAAGAATCTTTATCTGAAATATAATTTATGTGTTATTTTTTTTAATTATTACCTTTCATAAAAACATTATGTTAGTTTTTTAAATAAAAAATTCCAAATATATTATTTTGAAATGTTAAGTTTATAAATAAAATATTTATTTTTAGTGTTAGATAACCACTAAAAAAATGATAATGATTTTAGAATAGAATTTTGTTTCTATTCGAAAAGTTCACGTGTTGACTTTATAATGTATTTTTAGAAATGTTTGTTAGAAAACAGAAGCATATGTAATAATTGCCTAAAGATGTTCTCGTACCTAAAAAGACATCCTTTGCATGCTCCAGCAGGTTCTTTACGTCTAAGTTGCTGGTGTTGACGGTAACGAACTCAACCTGCTGCCAATGGAAAACGACGTTCTCGGAGCCGAGATTAATCGGTCCAGTGGGTTTCGGCCATAGTAATCGCGTATTGCCTCCACACAAAGCTGAACATGTTGCTAGAGAGATTCGTGAGCTCCGCACGGCTCGCTTTTCACAGCGACCAGATACACAAGCCCATGACCAAGGACTCTGAAAGTTCCTGCGGAAAAAGATTTTGTCGATCAGCTTTTAATTTTTGAAGAGCTAACATATAGTATTATATTAAATTCAGGTACTTCCTATTGTATTGAAAATTTATAAATTATGTATTAAAAATATTTATATTAATTATGTTCAAGTGTTATTCGAAGAAATAAAAAAGAACAAAAGACAGATCACATTTTGTTCATCTTAAACTCATTTTCAATAACTATGTTTCAAATTTAATATATAATACTGATACCTATATTAGATATATAAAATAACATTTCCGTTCAGTTGATTAAATTACATAATTATGGAGAAACTAATAATAATCAAAATAAAAAAAAATTTACAAGAAAAAATATTTGTGCATTAATGTAAAATTTTAAGGAGTCTGAAGTTTTCATCATTAGAGTTGCAACAAAATTTGAAAATTTTCAAAAACAATTTTTTCTTTCAAAAATCTATAAATAGTAATCGCTTGAGACACAAATTGATAAAATAGTAGATTTAGATTTAATTCCCCCCTCAAAAACCACTCTTATAAGCAGGTAAAAATTTTGAAAAACGGTAACTAAGTCAATTCTATTATTTCACTAAATATTAATAAACAAAATAATAGTCTATATAAATAGTACTACCAAAAGAAAATTGAAAACAAATCGGTGTGGAACATGACTTTTCATGCGTTTTCAGTACATGCGTAAACGCACGTATAGAAAACGGTACACTTTTGTACAAAAATGGTTATTTATAAAACGAATAATTTTATTATCCGCACAAATTCTTTTGCAGAATATAAGAAAAAATAGGTTAAAGAACATATTCTGTAAATTTGGTTTAAAAATTTTAAGAATAACTATAATCGCCTAACCTGGAATGTACATGCACTATGGGCTACTACTAATATAGGTACACGTATATGGGCCACATAAGATTGTTTATAACAAATTCTCCTAAGATATTCTACCATTTTTTATTCCGGAACATCGTGTAATTTTATATTACAAAAACATATGTGAAGATTTTTTTGCGAATATCGCGCATGAAATTGATGTTAGCTGCTTTTTAATGCACCTGCAGCCTTATAAACATGGTATATGGAACTACTTAGATTGTGAATAACAAATTCCCCTAAGACATTTCACTAAATTTCTTCTGGAATATGATTTGCTTTGAACGTTTTTGTAAGATTAAGTTATCTATGAATTATATTTGCAAAAAATGAAAAAGTTTATAGTAGTAGCTACGGGTTGATATTGACTCAAGCCGAAGTAGCACGCATTGACCTTGTATAGCACACAGAAAGGATTTACAAGGAGCATTCAACTCTGCAAGACTCAATTGTAGTCAATTTGTAGCTCATTGTCGTTGCGACGCGGCAACGTCGTTTTTTTTTAACAAACATCTCTATTTCACGTCGAGTTAACTACCCCGTAAAAAAGAGTAATTGTAAAATTAAGATACTGATAGAAATACAATTATTTACACTTTCTTTTTTGTAAGACATAAAAATTTATTTTGAATAATTTTACATAGATGTTTTTATACAAGTTTATATGTAAATGTGTGAATCTTTTAATATTTTACTATTTTTTTTCTCTTTATCTTATTTTACCTGTGTATATATATTGTTATCGTCTAACTCTCTTTTATTAGGCCCCTTGCAAATCTTGTTAAGATTTGCTATTACGTACTTGTGTTTATCATATAACAAATAAATTCCGGTACATAATATAGAATTTATTAATAGCTAGAAAGTTTATAAATTATAACTTTTGAAGTATAAGATCTGTAATTTTATTAATTAAACATTAATTGCGAAGTTACAACTCATAATATTTAATATTAATAAATTACTTGTATGTTTCACACTATTTTAAAACAACTATTATCGATGTATGTTTTTGTACAAGCAACGGAAATTATCAGTGAAAAGTTGTGGAATGTCATTGAAGCATTTGATATAAATAATCAGTTACACACCGTTTATGAGTATCGTATATAAGTAATTTAAAAGTTTTCAACGTGTGTATTTGAAACGCCTTCTCACAATGGAATCCAATGATATTATCTAAATTAACTTTGCTATTTACATAAATACTTTTGCTAATACCACAGTTTTATAATTGTGAGTGTAAAATATAAATAATTTGACTATTGATTTGGTGCACAATGCAAAAATGCACAAACAGTAAAGCAACTATACAAAGTTTTTATTTATATAACATTTTTTTATCTAGAAAAAAATGATTATTAGTATGTCGAATGAAGGATTTCTAAAATTGTAAATTTTTTATTTTTTATCACATAATTATGATTGTTTTAGCGGTTCTTTAAAAATAAAATTGTTTTTATTTTTTTCATATCACAATTATATAATTTTAAGGATTTTTAAAAGATAAATTTCATGAATAAAAAATGTTTTTTCGATAGTTTCAACTTTCGAAACATTATATTTAAATATTTATATGTTTAACAATGTATAACAGAATGTTTCTTATGAAAAAATTTCTATATATATTGGAATTTGTACAAATCATAATATTTAGCAATAAAATGTTGATGCTTGAATTTAGTTAGCAATTAAAGTGTGTTAGATGATTTAATAAGGACACAAGAGTTATTATGTTTATAGAATATTAACGTTAGGAATAAAGTTGTTAAAAATAATGTTCCGAATACGAAATTCTTTTTAGTTATTTTCGTACTTATGATTTTTTTTAATTTTTATTTTTTTTTATATTGAGTTTCATGTTACAGAAGCTACAGTACATTCTGTTTTTATAAACTTGATGAAAATGTGTTGTAACTTTTTTATTTGCTATATCTTATACCTATTCAGTAAACTTAAGTTATATATTGATGACCATAATTGATCTTTTTAATCTAGATATTGCAACATGTTACAATATAAAAATAAATTTAAATAATTAAATAATTCGAAATGACGTTTTCATATGTACAGATTAAATACAAATATTAAATTTTTTTATTTTAATTAGAGTGGTCCCGGAAGTAGTGATTTCTTAAAAGTTGTATCCATAAACATCACCAAATTAGGCTGTTGTTTTTATTTCAATTTTATTTAATTTTTATGTGTAATGTATAATAGAATGTACAAAAAAGTGTTTGATTTGCATCTGTAATTTCGTACAGTAAAAGATTGTGTATTACAATTTCCGAGTATTTCCGAAAAGATTTGTTTTAAAATATAATAATTTTCCAGATGAGATATTAGCATTTTTAGATATTTCTAAAACAATTGAATATTAATAAAAAGATAAGCAAATTATTTATTAAGATTTGTATATTATAAAATTTGAGTTATAACTTGTGTATATCAGTCGGCGAGCCAGAAAGAAATTTCAGTCACATTGCTACAAGTGTGTGAATACACATATTCTGCGTCATATAACTAATGCGACGGTCGGATTCAAAGCTCGTCTCTAGAATTTTGACGATTTGTCCTCGTAACTCCGCCACTCAGCGGTCGGTCAACGTCGCTCTTTTTTTCTGAAAGAATTTCTAAATATAATGCAACCCGAGGTCTTAAAAACAATCTATTGTATCACGCCACAAAATTCGCGAAGTCGAAGGCATCAGATGTATATGCGTAATATATATTAGTACATATTTTTTTATTCCTTTCAATTTACGGAGCGTAGATATATAATGCATATATAACGAATGCACATTACAATACTTTTTCTTTTATTCGTTTCTTTATCCATCTGTTTCAATATGCTTATTCAGACTGTTTATTTCTAAACTATTATTATCCATAAATTATTAAAATTAATCCAGCAGTGTAAGCAATAATGAAAAATAATTCATTTTTTAGATAAACGGAAATTAAAAAACAAAATATTTTAATTTGTTGAGGTTTAGTTCATTTATTTATATTCATTACATATTGAAGAATAAAAAAACTAAAAATCAATGACAGAATAAAAAAAATTTAATTTTGTTACCTATTATAATATCAGTCGACAAGTCTTCCATTAAAACAACGTTACTCAAATGCATAAGTAC
The DNA here is from genome assembly GCA_018907045.1 of Wiebesia pumilae. NCBI lineage: Eukaryota > Metazoa > Arthropoda > Insecta > Hymenoptera > Agaonidae > Wiebesia > Wiebesia pumilae. Next base: position 23,800 of record JACCHZ010000185.1, read on the forward strand.
ATTTTGATTTGTATTTATTACGAATACATATGTACGAGTAATATGTCTAGAAACCCGAGCGACCGACGATTTGTCAGAGACCGATTCGTTTGAGATTTTGATAATTCCATACCAAAACTTTTTGATTTTTAAACCCGTTATCATCATTTTTAATATATAATAACTTCATTTAATGCGTTTAACTCTAATAGAAACAACTCTTGAAATTTAAGAAAAGCATTCGTGGTCAGTATGCGTGTACCCATATGAGTGCATGTGCATTCCATGTCAGGCGATTATAGTTATCCTTAAAATTTTTAAACAAAATTTGCAGAATATATTCTCAAATATGTTTTTCCTCATATTCTACAAAAAGTTTTATATGGATAAGAAAATTATTCATTTTATAACGACTTTTGTACAAAAGTGTACCGTTTGCTCATACGCGCGTTTATGTATGTACTGAAACGCATAAAAAGTCATGTTTCGCAACGATTTTTTTCAATTTTCTTTTCGTAGTACTTTTTTATATAGACTATTATTTTTTTCATTAATATTTAGTGTAATAATATAATTGACTTAGTTACCGTTTTTCAAAATTTTTATCCCCTCATAAGAGTGGTTTTTTAAAGTGGAATTAATTCAAAACCTATTATTTTATCGGTTCGGGTCAGAAGTGATTACTATATATAAATAATATAAATTATAAATTATAAGAATATAATTTGAAAACTGAGAAAAAATAATGAATCAAACAAAAGACTATTTAAAGAAATTCGAATTAACTTAGTCAATAATCTTGAAATTACGATAAAAAAAATAATATTTTTAAGTATCGAGCTATACTCGTTATGAAAGTATGCTTACCTATGAACATTAAATGGCTGAAGAGAGGCAAGTGGTGGAGCGTGTGCAAACATTGTGATAAGTAGAATTCCGGTTGTTAGGACGAGAAAGAGAAGAATACGCCTTATCCAGCCGCTAGGCACGCTACCCACCATCTTCGCAAACCTACTGACAACAACGTGAAAATGTCACTGGTTTACTCACATTATAAAAATTATATTACATAAAAACTATATAGGTTCAGAAACAAAGTTTGAAAAAAGTTTACAAAAAACAAAGTTTGAAACATAAAGTTATGTTAGCTTTATTTGTTAGCAAGTTTATTAAAATTTTTTTCAAGTAACTTAGACTTTAAAAGATGTTTTAAATTGAAACATCTATATGTTTATATATAAACATATATAAACTGTTATATATGTTTACAAAAATTTATAAATGTTTATAAATATGATACACGTTAAACTTCTTGCAAGGAGAAATAAGAAATATTATGGAGATACAAAGTAACTTTTTTAAATTCTTTAATTAATTGTTTTTAATACTTGTATACTGATAAATGTTAAAAAAAATAATTTTTTACTTTATAGAAGAAATTTAAAATTAAAACAATAGTCTAAATTGATTTTTATAGTTTTACTTTCTTGATTAAATAACAATAAAATATCAATAATTTCATACATATTACTTTTTTTCTATATATAAAAAATATATTAAGATATTATTTTAATACACTAAAGTATTGTTACGACATCGTCTCACTAAAATTATGGAAAGTAAAAAGAAATTTTTTTTCCTCTTTTCTTTTTCTCTCTCTCTCTCCACTAAGGAACTTTTAAAGCATATAAATTTGACATCTAGGCCTGGAATGTCAGGGCGAAAGGTCATAACCATAAATGTTTATGACTGTACCTGCATTTTTTGAGCCAGCCAGAGGCCTATACTCACACACATGTACTGCGCGGTTGCACTCGCAAGTGCCGAACGCCATATACATATACACACAACAACATTTTCAAATGCCTACTTCGTACCTGCGACAGCTGTGCGCCCACACATGCATACATGTACATCCTGCGACTGTGAAATTGCATTAACAAAGGGAAATGTACTTTCCCATATTTTATTTTAGTTTTTCTTACATAATTAATTAAAGAAAAATTTAAATAATCAAAAAAGTAAGAAAAACAAAATAAAATTGTAAAACTATAGTCATAATAAATTACTATAACATAATTATTAAAATAAACTAATATAGTTAATACAGTTAATAACATGGAATTTTTCTTATTATTATTTAAGAAAATAAAAGTAATATTATAAGGCTAAATTAAAGGCCATAATTATTATCATATTCTCACTAATTATTTTTGTTATATTTATATATAAATTACAAAAAAGGGGGGTAGAATAGAAAAAAGGAGAGGAAAATAAAAATTGAAATAAATAAATATTAACAAAAATAAAAAAATCAAATATTAATTACGTTTTCTATATAATTAAAGGGAATACAATAGTAAATAAAGAAAATAGTAATAATAATAATATTATTAATACTAATATAAAAAATAGTAAAAATCAATATAACAAAAATAATAGCTACTACAAAACCCGAAAAAAATTTAAATATAACCACGAATTATTATTAAGTTAACTAATATTAATAAATTTATAAATTAAAAACTGTACAATTATGGAAAATTGTAAATATATATTAAAACTCGTTGATGATTGGTTAAAATAAAAGAATATTCAGATTATCTAACAAATTAATAAAAATGAAAATTGTATACAGGCTGTACAGATTTTTCCGGGAAAAGCCAAAATAATCCCCTCTTCGCCTATACTGCCTGTGCTTTAAATTTTGTATAAAAAGGGCGCATTTCTCCATGCAAAAGTTGAGTTCACCTTCAAATCTTGTACCTGGCAGCTGACCTACTGACTAGTATTAAATAAGTGAGTAATAAATACTTTTCTTTTAAAATTAAATATGCAGTATTTCTTTAAAGAGGGATTCGACCCCCTACACATTTCCCCGATTCTTTATCCTGAAATCCTCTCCTATACAACTCTATATTCCTACTAATTGCTTCCATATTAACGGACGTGACGAAAGTCTACGTTGCGATATGGGATTCCTACTAATTTTATCCATATTAATGGGGGTGACGAAAGTCTACGTTGCGGTATGGGATTCTTATTAATTTTATTCATATTAACGGGCGTGACGAAAGTCTACATTGCGATATGGAGTATCTGTACTAGCATCCCTTTCTTTATTATTGATTAGATTCTAGTAATATCAATATATCGTTAATCTAACGACATTGGAAAATAACCGAATAAGCACCATGTTAAATAGGACCGTTGCCAATTCCAGGCTAGTATACTTAATTGTATAGACCTAAAAGGGGCATTTACTTCATGGATGTAACAGTATATTAAAGATATAAAGATTCGTTACTAAACATATTTAACTAAGACTTAGCTAAGAATTTTTTTCATTAATAATATAACAATAAATTTGTATAATAATATGTCATACGTTTAAAAAGGGATTTGTTATTTTTAAAATGTGGCTATATAAGTCACCCATACATAAAGATATTAAGGATGCGTTGATGATAAGAGGTAAAAAAATTTGTTCTAATATTCAGTAAGAATACCTATTACTATTATAAGTATTATAAGCAGTTTAACAAATTTACTAAAATATATTTATTTTAGTTAATAAATTTGTTAAAATTTATTACAACTCTAGGATGATATTCATGCAAATGTTCATAAACAATAGGATTAACTTAATAAATAAGATTTCAATAAAGTTTGTTTATTCCCTAAAAATTAATGTACATAATATCGTAGATTGTATTTGTTTAAACATGATGTTTAAACGAGGTAAAATTTATTAATCAGCAAGGTAAAATTTATATATATCGGATACAAATTTTATTTGTTGTAAATCCTATAAATAAATAATTAAATTAATCACTAGTTATGTTCATATCATGATTTATTATTTATTCTTATTATAAAATTTTTTTGAATAATTCTGTATGTATTAATAAAATTGATACTTTAATAATGCATTAATTTTAATTAAATCTAAATTAATTGATAAAATATATTATTTTTGACATAATTATTTTTTTTATCACTTGTTAAGATAGAATATTATAATGTGTTAAAAATATTAGAAGAAATACATAGTAATTATTTAATATAGTTGAGTATCTGAACAATCGATTCAATTTTTAGAGGAAGTTGACTATATAAGTGATCACGATAAATGGTGCATTAATAATAACATTCAACACTTTAAAAAATTTGTTTTATTATACTAAGAAAAGAATTTGCTTCTTTGAGATAGTAAAATGAATGATGAAATTATGCCTTTGAATTTAATGCAAAAAAAAATATTATTATACAAATCTATTACATATTACGTGAAATTTATATGTATTCCAAATGAGAAAAATTTTCTTAGATTTTACACATCGTTAATTTAATTTCTTTATATCTACAATACGTATGTATATGTACATAATTGGACTTATTTTATTTTATTTGTGAAATAAACTTGTTAAAATATGAATAAATTTTATAAAGAAATTATTTACATATTAGTATTCTAATTCATTAATTTGTAATTTTTTTAATGTATAAACTTAAAATTAAGAAATAAATATTTAATTCATATATTTTTTTTACTGATTTACATATATTATCTTATAAATGAACTTTTAAATTATATTTAAAGTAGCTTAATATTTTTATGATAAAATAAAAAATGAACTACAATTCATATGCATAAATCTTATAAATTTTCTTACTGAATTATGAATTCTAAAAAATTCTGAAACAGTCAAGAAACAGTAATTCTTATGTAAAATTATAATTCAATTTTAAATACTAAAAATATATTCTAATTTATGTAAATGAAATTAGATTAAATAGACTAAGTAAAGACTTCAGTAAATATCACATACCACACTATAATTGTAGATAATAACATTAAATGTATTTTGGAAATGACGACAGTGGTTAATCATAAAATGATAAAGTTTTCAATAAAAGTGTTTGCAGGTTACAGGCTACAAAATATTTTGTGGTACCATTCGATCGAAACAAGAATAAACATATATTATAAATAAAAAGTTATTTACATAGTATTGCGTATAATGTTCTAGCATATTAATAATGAATGTAATATTGATCGAAAGTCTTCAAAGCTAGCGAAAAAGTTTAAACAAAAATAAGGCAGGATAAAGCTATATATTCATTTATATAAGTGCAGTATGAAACCCGAAACAAAGCTTAAGGTCGTATAGATTCGCGTTGGTAGATATACTTTTTAACAGTTTCGTTCATTATTGGTAATTGAAACTCGTTGATGATTGGTTAAAATAAAAGAATATACAGATTATCTGACAAATACATTATTTGAGCGAGACTAGCTATCTGTATTTTTAGCTTTTTTGAGATCGCCGAAAGTTTTGCGTTCCCTTTCTCACAGTGTCCATACAAAGAGGCGATACCAAGACTTCATAGTTCTTCATTTAGACTAAAACTAGCTACAAGTTTTTTAATTAAAAGAAACACAATCATCGATAAGCCTTTAGAGGATAATTAAGATGACGTGCTCATAAGGTCTTTCTTGCTTTTTGTTCGATGATTCGAACCCATGTGGTGCAACTCAAGTGTGTACAGAAATTCGTGCTGTTAGTTCAGTTATAATTACGTATAAGGTTACATATTATAAATAACATATAAACGCACTATTATCAAAATAAAATGAATATTTTTGGATAAAAAATCGATATATTTATAGATACGATAAATGAATGTTACTATTTATTCTATTTTTACTATTCAAATATTTTTCAGTAAACAATAAAGTAAATAACACTATTTAATCAACAGTAAAAATAAGAAATTAAAAATTTTATATATATATATATATATATATATATATATATATTTGAAAGATAAGATAAATTTTCAAATCATTACTATAAATTTTATTAACTCATAAAAGTAGTTTAGTCATATAAAGTAACTATAGAATAACTATTGTTAATAAATTGTTAACTATTGTTAACTAAATAATTTATTGTTGTTAATAAATCATTCGATCTACTTGTAATTAAATATCTTTTTACTTTTATTTAAAAATTATATTTTTTATTGAAAATATTTATCAGGAAGAGTTATTAGGTGAATCATTAATTAGTAGAATTTATCGTTTTTTCTTTATATGTTTAGTTTATTTCTTTATGATAAATAATGAAGTATTTTGAAATAATAACAGGCTATTAATTAGACTTATGACTATATTAATACTGTCAATAATTAATGAAAAAATTAGAGTTTAAATCCAAAATGAATAACATTTATTAATACACATCAACCTATTCGAATATTTTAGGTATAAGTAGTTTGAATTTTTTATAGAAATTATTTCAATTATTCAAGTTAGGTTGCTTAAAAATTAAAGATGGTTTTGTAACGAAATATATTTCATATTCGCGGTAAATGGTAGTCATGGTTCCTGTTCAAGTGCTATGCAACGAAATATTATCGGCTTCGCGGTGAAAAAGAACAGTTTCGTGAGGAAGTAATAAGTCTCTTTCCTTCTTTTCTGCTGCAGTAATGCTCGTCTCTCTCCGCTTTTCAGCTCCGATATATTCAGTCGACCAAGGTACGATTACAGAAGATTATGGAGAATTCGAAAAAAAAACCATCGCAGATTTTAATATTGAAAAATAATGGTTTTTATTTAATATATAATCAAAGGAATGCTTATTCTTTCCCTCTTCTCTAGCGTCGTGATAGGAAAAACGTGACAGTCTAATAAACAGTACACAAACTTATAATAACACTGATGCAGTATTCTGATGCAGTCTCTATGCTCGTGCGCTTTGATGATCTTCTAGTACGACGACGTGGTTTTGTCAGGTGAAGACCATCATATTTGGTCGGACCTGACGCAGGAAAAGCTGTCACCGGGAATCAGGAACAGTGCAGCAAAGACCGTCACCTCGAGGTCGGATCTAACGGAGCGAAAACTGTGATCAAGGAATGGATGAAGAACGAAGTTCGGTAAAGCAAAAACTGTTAACCATAGGCAGAAAAATACTGGTCGTTTTCCGTTGGTCAGGAGCAAAATGACGTTGAGTAGAGGCAAGCACGGCTTTAGCGTCATTCTCCCTGTCACGGAGAGCTCGTATTACGATAAGTTATTAAAAAAAATTAAAAAGTAAATACTATTTATAAACTATACTTATATAAAAAGGAGAGTATTACTTATTTAACACTCAGTAATTACTTGCTAAATTATTGGATATTGTTTAATGATGAAAATTATTTTCCGTTAATAATGAAAAACAATGTTTGTAATTTACAATCATCGACATTTATCATTCCAATATTTGTATCATGTTGTATAAGTTGGTTTCAAAACGTTGTTCTTAAAACAGAATGTATTAGTATATAAATGTATTAGAAATATATCAATATAATAAAGACTTAAAAATTTTATATTTTAAATTAAAATATTTTAAAAATCACTCTTCTGTTTTAATTCGAGAATTTATTGAACGTTTCACTATTATAAAGCTCTAATATAGGTTGAAATTTTATGCAAGTGATGAATGGTACTACACAATATTTATCTTAGGTATATTTGACTCGATAAAACTATGTATTTTTAAGTAATTATGATAAAGCAAACATACAGAAATAAGGATTAAAGTACATGTTAATATTGAAACAGAAATTTTATTTCCATAATTCATTTATTAATTTGCCTTTTTTATAAAAAGATACTAAAAACAAATAATAAAATAGAAAAAAACAATCCTCATCCTTGCATAAATGTACGATATACTATCAAGTACAAATAATAAAAAATTTCTTTCTTATTAGGTTATGAAGTTTTCCAACACATTTTAATTCATGGAAGATTATTATTAAAACATTAACGTCAATATATAGCAGTATCATGACCAACAGACATTTTAAGGTTTTTATGTAAATTATTGAAAAATAAACATTTAAAATAAAAAAATATATTGATACTTGTTTTTTTTCTTTCGTTTTTATTCTAAACAACTTTCTATTTTTCTAAAGAAAGTAAATTAAAAAGTCAGTGCATGAATTACATTTTTAAATTATAAGATTAAAATCGTTTATACTTTACCTACTAACACCAGCAACTAAACTCTGCAAATTATTATTACGTAAAAAGGTGATTGTTAACTACTAATACGTTTTCTCAGTTACTTGTTTTATTAAGTATTGTTCTATTAAAATTATCATTTGAAAAAGAAGCGTAATATATATGCACTAACTATATACACCACTGCTAAAATTTTGTTCTTTCATTTTTATACCTAGAATTCAATTTTGTTTCTTCTTCTCCACAATAGGGCTCAACAAAAACAGTAACAATAATAAAAAAAATAAAAGTATACTTTTTTACTAAACTTAAATAAAGCTGACGTGCGCTAAGCCGACGCGCGCAAGACGAGAACTCAGAATTTCATGCAAAAATATCTCCCGCCGATTCGAGCAATGTAGTTCGATCCGTGGTGGTGGAGAGCGCTTCACTCCGATTGGAGCGGCAGAGCTCGAGCTTTAGAAATATAGGAGCGCGTATGGATGATTGCCGAACAGTGTGGAAGCAGGAAAGTGAAGGAGATTGAACCCTTCCTAACATAAAGGATCAATAGCCGTGTTCCGGGGTGTCGCGTTAGCGCTGGTGGTGAGACAGACAATAGAAATTGTTAATTGTCATTTCTCTCCCTGCCATCTCTCTTCCTTTCGGAATCCGTCCTTATCAAGTCGAAGGAGCAAAATTCATTTTAAAGTATTATCTCTTTTTGACGTAGGAGCGATCCGTTCTTATCAGGACACATACGAGAAAGTCTATTCTAACAAAGATTCGGGCGATCTTGAAGTTTTAACGCAGAGTAAAAAAGAGGCAACAAAAAAGCCCGAACTCAGAAGATTTTTGAAACGAAACGAATATTCTCATGCGTTGTTTAAAATATAATTTACTTACTATAAATGACACTTTTATCTTATTACATCTATCTCGTGTGATTTCTTGTTCATAAATAGGTTTGACTTTTTTATTACAGGAGCTCTCAATAATAATTTGAAACCTTTAACGAATATGTAAATTTTTAAAAGTATTTAAAACAATTTTTATTTCGTGCCAAATAATGATGAAATACTTATTTTGTAATGTATGATCCATATAAACATTTAAAACTTAAATGTACACTATTTATATTAAATATGTATACGAACATGCTCACAATTAAAATTAATAAAGAATGGAAAATTGAAAACAAAATATTACACGTTTAAAACCAATACGCTATTGGTTTATTAAAGTTACTTATTTTTGTTAATTATTAAAAAATAAAAGAATTTCATTATCAAACAAATTATTAAAATAATTTCTTTAAATGAATTATGTATATCTATGGTATCTAAATTTTATACAAAATATACGAAAAGTAATCGAGTGCAATATAAAACAGTAATGTACTATATTTATTACAATTATATTAAAACACAATTAACATATTGTGAAACATATATCTCGTGCAATTACTGCGAATTATTTACGTTAAAAACTATCTAATAATTCTTATTTTTATAGTTTTATTCGTTTTATTATCAGGCGATGTTAATGCACAAAATATTAACTCTAAATAAATGAATTTCCAAATTTTTAAATGTACATTTCATACAGATCTTTTGTAATTTTCGATATAATCCGCGATAGATAATTAAATGAGATATCCACTTATTTCAAAGTCTACTATTTTCACATACAATTTTAAAAAATTTAATCAGTTAATATAAAATTTATGATATATTTTTTAAACGTTAAATATTACTCAAATGATTCAGTTATTATATTGGCGCGCCGGTATATACTTGCCGACGAACGATCTATTTTCCGTTTATTGACCAGCCTAGCATAATACCATAAGAAGGGAGACCTTACTGTTAAGGCAAGAACAATGAGAAGGAGAAATGCTAGTGCCAAGACGCTTAATGTACTTACAAGAAACCTACCCGCGGAGAACCTCATCGATTTTCTTGATATTGTGATATGTTGTAGCATATCAAAAATATTAGACAATCGTTTTTTTATATCTCAAAAAGGAATTAAAATTTTGAAATAAGGACAACGTCAAATTATTTCTTTTGAAAAAGGCTTATGTGGAAATTGCGTTTACTCCAAAGAGTTGCATCACCTATTCTTTATTAGGATAAATATGACTTTCTTTTCTCCAGAAGTTAAATTAAACAAATCTTATGAAAATTATTCTATGATAAACATTATTGAGATGTAAAGTTGAAGTGTCTTGGGGTTTTTAGAAAAAAATTTATTCAAAGAATTAACTACCCCTTACAAGAGTATCCTGATATAAAACTTAATATAAAAATATATAAACAAAATATAAGTAATATATTTGTATGTTGTTATACAACCATTTGCGGGGTAATAACACCTTTATAGTTCAGCCCTGAAAAATTATTTCTTTAATTAAAAACAGAACAATTTTCAAGAGTAAACTTTAAGAGTGCTTTTCATCTTTTTAATCGTTGAGTTAGTACGTAAAAAACATTCGTCTAATATTTTTTGATATGTTACAACATATCAGAATATTATGAAAATCCGTGGGGTACACCTCGAGTATTTTCCTTGTTAGAGAAGCGACGCTTTCTCTTAGAGCTTTATTTTATAGAAGAGAAAAAGTACTAAGATTGAAGCAGCATTGCTCTTTACAAGATATAAGTAGGATTACTTTACGCCTTACAGTCCTGGAAAGAAGAATTCCGGACAGAAGAAAGTGGATATATAATTAACAATACAATGGTATTTGCTGGAGAGAACCAACGACCTTGTCAAGATGATTACAATCGTTAAAAAATGGCTCAATCGAGCCCCACAACTACGAATGCCTACACACTCTTTTCAGAGCGACTTGTACGTCGTTTACGTACTGGCAGAATGAGGAGTGTAAGATTAGGAAACAGGGAGAAAATGACTCGACCTTCACCGGCCATCCTCAAGATATTGTATACAATTTCATAATAATTGTTAATATACGAAAAATTATTCGATTACAAGTTTACTAATTAATTTAAAGTTTGCAATGATTAATTTTTTTATAGAATAAATGAAAATATATTCAACCGTTCTAATTTTATATAAATATGCAGTTTAAATAAACATTTAAATGATCTAAAACAAAATTTTGATTATTTACTTATGTTAATATAATGAAAAAAGATATATTATATTTATAAAAAAATCAACGATTTTTTTATTTATAGAACAAAGTATAAAACATAAACAATATCTTAGTAAATATTACATAATTTAAGAAGTTACTATTCCATTTGGTACAAAATTCAAATCTTTAATTTTTTCATTCATTATCGAAATACCTTATTCTAATAAATTTTAAATAAAATACTTATAACATTAGCGAAACATACGTATTGAAAAATAAAATTCTTAATTATATGAATATTTTATTTATTTATTTAAGATTTTTCTTCCATTTTCCAAAGTTAGGTTTTATGGAATTATAAAAACACAATGTTAAAGGCTTTACAAAAGAGAAAAAAATTATACGATCAAATTTCTCAATAAAGTTAGAAAAAGAATTTTAGTTAGAAATAAGTAAATACTCATCATAAATATGTTGTACATTAATTATGGATTCTATAAATCAAAGTGTATATATTTAATTAAATATTTTATACATTAAAGAAAACTTTAAATCAGGTAATATATTATGAATATATTTTAGATTACATAGTTATTAAATTAGAACATGCTCGCTTACAGGGATTGTATTAATTTCATTCTTGATAGTAATACCATAATATACAAAAAATTGTGTACATTTTTCTACAACAATGTGTTAATCAGAACGATTTTATATATATAATCTTGAAACTCATAATTTAGTAATATTCATTTTATGCAGTTGTGACAAAATAGAATTTACTATTATTTTCTAAATAATGAATCAATTAGTACAGTTTATCATAGATAGAAGTTTTAAATTTTTGTAGTTGCTTATTTATAATTAAGCTATTATAATTGCATCAAAATAAAAACTAATTAAATCAATATACCTAGACATAATATACATTTATATAATCGATTGATTGATAATACAAAGGTCTTCAATTGGGAGTCTAAAGTCTAAATCTTGGAATTAAGAAGAAAATCGAACATTTACAAAATCGATATTGTTATGAAAAAACTATAACTAGTTATAAAATATGACTTAAAGCGATAAAGTAATAGGTTTAATCTAATTTTTATCCTAAGAAACCACCCTGACAAAGGGGTGAAAATTTCGAAAAATCGATCCAGAGTTAATTTTATTATTTCATTGAAATTTATGGATCGGAATACTTCTTTATATAAAAAAATTTTCACAAAAATTATAATAAAATTTGAAGTTGAACACTACTTTGGTTAGTAACTGGTGCGTTTTCAGTACATGCGTTAATGCGGGTAGAAGCAAACGGTACACGTTGCACAAAAATTATTAAAAAACGAATAATTTTATTATTTGTTTTTTTTACAGAAAATGAAAAGTAATATAAAAAGCAACATTTTCCATAAGTTTCCTTAAAAAATGTTGATATTAACTATTGCCTATCATTAAAGCTCATGCATTTACGTGCGTATATGCATAAGGGCCGCATAAAATTTTTAAATAACAAATTTCCCTAAGAAACTCCATTATATTTTTTTTAATATAGCGTATTTTAATAATATTGAAAAATGCGAATTATTTCATCGGATGTTCACCGACTGATATTATATTATATTATAATATACAAACAAATTCTTTATTGTTTTATTTATTTAACTGTACTGGATTATGGGCTTTTAAATTCCTAAATTGTACAATTAATAAAATCGAACAAACACAAATTTAACAAATTAAAATATTCAGTTTTATAAAAATTCTTTTATTCTAAATATGAACTTTTTATAATTAGGTTCATTTTGGTGCTATATTCTTATAATTTATTAAAAAAAATAATTTAGGAATTGATGTACTGATTAAATACGATAAGATAAAGAGGTAGAAAAAAGAATGAAAGACAAAGTATTGTTATGCGCGTATGTGTGTGTATTATGAAGTAAAATTAAAATGTTTCTTTATTTTCTTATAGGAACATTTTTATTCACACAATAATTGAAAATCCAAGACAATTATAAAGCACAAAATTTATACTATCAATTTTCTATAGAACATTTTCACTATAAAACATGTTTTCTAGTTAAATTAGTTTTCTTTAAATTCTACGCGATAAGTACGCAAATAAAAGTCTTAGTATAATAAAAATATTCAGCTCATATATTTAATTATTAAATATATGAATTTACTGAATATTCACATTACTTTACAGTAGATATAGCAAATATAAAATTTACGACACATTTTTCACCAATTTTTTACACAACAGAATTCATTACAGCTTCTGTAATATAAAACTTAATACATTAAAAAAACGATCCAAAATATTACGATTTCAAAAAATTTTTTATGATTAATATTATTCACATAAATAAATTATAAATATAAAAATTTTCAATCAACAATCTATTTTGAACTTCATTTTTAATTAACGAATTTATTCCAAAAGTCACACTAAGACGCTAAAAATGTAACAATTTTATGCACGTAATATGACATTTAGCACGCTTTAATTGTTAACTGGATAAATGTCACATTTTTTTGCAAAATATTATGAATTATACAAAATTCAATAAATATACAAATTTCTGTATTTAAAATTGATAAGAAACATTGTGTTATACATTGATAAATAAATTAACCGAGTATGAAGTTTCTAACGCCGAAATTCCAAAAAAATGAATTTTTGAAATCTGAGACTTCTCATCGATCCGTGGCGACTCTGTCCCTTAGATTGGTGCGATAAACGAAGGCTTGAATTATAAATAACAATGTTCCAATTTTTGGATCAGTTGTCTTATCGCAACGAAAATCGGAAAATTATACTAAATGATATCGCGAGCAAAAAATCAAATAAACTGTCCATGTAAGAAGAAGGATGGTACATAGCAAGCTCATACGTATTGCTACTTATTACTGGTAAGTAAACTAAATTTTTCTATCCCTTTTTCCAGGGATTCCGATACTAACTTATATATATATATATATATAAGCGAAAACACCGGACCAGACATTGAAAAAAATACATACAACAACTGAAACAAAAGAGGACTAGAATAAATAAAGTAATTATAAAATAAATCTATCATTAAATAATAACATATTTAACTGATATTAGTCGTGGAAAAGCTATGAGAAGAATTACTTGTATTATTAAAAGAAAAATCAAAAGCATAAAAATATCACTAACATGAATATTCGGAAGATCATGGAGTGATCGCAGTACAACAAAAAATACGAGAATAACTAAGTAAAACAGTAGCTTGTCGCCACTGTGAAGAAAGTATAACAGAGGCTTGGAACAACCACGCAAATTGACAACAGTAGAATTCGTAGAAAAGAACTTCCGAAAAATTAGTATAAAAGAAGGAATTAAAATTTTTATTAAAGTATATAGAAAAAAATTGAAACAATACGGTAAACAGTTTCAAAATTATCAATTATACCAACGGAATACCAAGAGAATGTAAATCAGACACAACACAAGTACGAAATTAAGTCAACGCCGATTAAGTTAAAACCAAAATCGACAATAATGTTTTTAGCTAAAACTTATCACATAGAAGCATCAAGTTTAACTTGGAAAATATACAAAAAGCCAACAATAGATTATAATAACAGCAAGCTGAGAAAAGAACCTTCATCATATACATAAGTAAAAAAACACAAAAGGATTCACGTATAAACTAGAAAAATCAACTTCAACAGCACTAAAAGGCTTGAACCTAAATCAAGCATCGGATAAATTACGATATTCGAAGTGAAAGCAAATTAATTGTATTTTTCATGATCGTCCGTGAACACCATTTTTGAAAAAGGTTGACTTGAGAATTTTTAGGCTTGAAAGTGAAGCTTTCATCCTCATATCCTAAGTAACCAAAATAATGAAAAGGGTAGCAGTCGGCTACTTCGTACAACTACTTTATTATAATACTATTAAGTAGCTTTGAGATGATAAAATAGATTTCGTCGAAGATATAATACAAAAATAAAAGTTATAGCCCAAGTAGAATTTTAGACAGAAGTTATAGACAAATTTTAGAAAGAAGTTATAGACCAAAAGAACCCCCTAACAACTACAGCTAACAAGCCTAAAAATTATAAAATCAATTACTAATAATGTATAACTCTATCAATGAAATCGAAAAAGAATACAGAAAGAAGGACGCTGACGAATTACGCTGCAGCAGTTTATGTTCAGATTAAGAACGCCATTAGATAAGCAAATACAAGGCGATATCCGAAATCACTGAATGAAGTAATTGAGATTTCATCAGAGTACGAGTTCCAATAAGCAATTAGAAGTCAAAAATTCCCAGCATAAGATAAGGGAGATAACAGGAAATACAATAACACCAACATGTTACAAACAAATGATAAAATAATAAGCAAGTATAAATTCATGGTGAAGACGAAATAAGACTTCTGCACTAGCGCTTTATACACTAAAAAAGAATGTAGAAGAAAAAATTTGAAAAGGAAAACTTAAATTACTATGACAGGATGGATCACACGATTCGCACTGTCGCACGTTACTTTTTGATAAAAGATCTTAATTTGTATATAATATTAATTAATTTTTAATTAATATTTTTTAATTTATTTATTTCATAATAATATAATATCATAAACATAAAATTAATCCATCAAATTACTTTGATCGAAGGTAAACAAAGTAATGCGAGATTACAACAATAATAGCGGTAACAGATATGGCAACCATAGAGTTATTAAGAATAATTATTCTCCGCGACTATTCGACAGAAATAGCTATAACGGCATTATAAGAAATTATAATAATCACCAATATAACACCATATTCAGCAGAACCGGACGTAATACAATAAACATACAGGATGACAAGACCTGAGAGAAGTAGAACTACATATAAAAGAAATAAAAAATACAATGACATGCAATACAACAAAACGCTAACCTCAAGCGTCAGATATACGAACATATTGATAAAGTGTAAGCCAAACTTACGAAGGATATCTATTAACACGGAGTAAATCGCCCGTCGTTATTTTACAAAGTAATTACATAATTGTGGGTAAAGAAAATTGCTACGCAGATAGAGAAACAGATATATTCTAATAAAGATAAATAAAATTTAACCACTAGTATATACAGATGCAAAAAAAACACTAATGATTACCGGTATTATACATGAGAAGTGTCATACATTAGACCGGGCTACAATATGCTTACAAGGCTTCACTTGCAATGTTGTCCCACACCTTGTCCCAAATGACCTAATAGAAAAAGATTGTTCTATTGGGTAAGGTAAAAAAACTAACGATTCGATAAATGTCAAAGAATGATATATTAAATTAAATTAAATAATAATTTTCCTTTTCCAAGAAAAACAATTTGAAACTTTTTAAAAAATCGTTGATGACATGCTCCGCGGGTTGAATTTTTGTTACGCATATATCGTCGTCATCCTCGGAATATCGAACGATGAAGAAAAGCATTGTGATTACTTACGCTAAGTGTTGCAACAACGCAAAAACAAGGACATCGTTATCAACGCATCACAACGCATTGTCGACAAAACCGAAATTCCATTCGTGTGATATTTGGATAGTTCCACCATCCATCCACTGTCTGATAAAATTTGGGATGTTAAAGAGTATGCACAGCCAAACATGACCAAACAATTGCAAAAGTTTTTCGACATGTTAAATTTTTAAAGATTTTGTATGTCAGGAACTGCAAAACGTAAGCACTTCTCAACGAAATATTGAAGGCATTTTAAAAGGAAAAGCAGCCCTGAACGTTAACAACTAGCAAAGCTTTCAAGAAGATATAATAAGAACTTGCGCATTCTGCCCCTTATGTGATGCCTTGGATTTTGTCAGAGCAGTGCTGCAATAGAAAAATGGAACCACTTGGAACTCGGTTTTTCTCGTAAAAGCTGAGCCTGATAGAGACATGTTTCAGTGAGTTCCACCGCAAGCTCTTAATTTTACCTTTATTATGGATTATAAGCCGCTAATTTTCGTTTTTATTCAAAAATTTGAAAAAGCATTTTTCAAGTAAGTGAGGCAGCTAAAATACATTGGGCAATTTTTGACGGGTATTCAGCATGTTCAGGACAAAGACAATGTTGTAACCTACACTTTATCACGTATAGAAGTATGTGCTGAAACTACTTAAAACTATGTTTCCCTATTGAAGACATGTTGAAGACATCGAAATATGTCATAGCACCGATGAAGCGTTTACACACTCATCATCGCGCTTTCAGTATGTTCACCTGGATATCGTGACGATATTGATGTTAGAAAGATCGAAGTACTATTTGACGTGCATTAACAAATTCACGTGCTGCCCTGAAGAATTTTCGTTATCGGATCAGGATAACAGTTACTGTTCAGAAACACTGATGCAAATCACATGAATGATCATCCAATAATACCAGTTTGAGTCGAGTCTGTTTTGAGCGAAGTTCACCTAAGTACAACAACTTATTATGTGCAAACCAACGGGATCATCAAGAGATTGTACTAAAAATTCAAGACATCGATGGATGGCAGTGCTACTGACAGTTCTGCTTGGTATAAAATCAGCCTGACGACAGAATCTCCAGACAATAACGTACGACAAACCTTTACACATATCAGGGCAGTTCATATCATCGATGAAACAATAAGAGAACGCGTTGATTTTCGCAAGAGAACTGTACCAATATATGGGGCGTCTGCAGCCAACTAGCGTAAAGTATCATAGCGAATGTAAACCATTTATTTTCAAAAATCTGGACACGATAAGATATGTTTTCGTTAGACGCGACATGGCATAAAGGGCCCACCAAATGCTATATGATGGAAGGCCCATTTGAGGTGATAAAATGAAATGTAGAAACATTTGTCATACGAATCAACAAAAGAAAAGTGATGTATCGGTGGTTTCCCTCAAGCAAGCCTACGTATGGCAAAATATCAAACCGGAAGCACTACCCAGCACAATAAGAAAAAAAGTCAGATACCAACACGCTTTAAGATAACCGTATCAAACGTTTAAACAACAATGCGATTCCATCATTAGCAAAGGGGTACTATAGCGATAATGCTACGCACTTTTAGACACACTACGCACAGATAGATAAAATTAAGACGGACACAATAACAAAACAATAACGGAAAAACAGTCAAACTTCGTATCAAGAGTAGCTTCAAGGAACTAGATACGACGGACAGTCAATTACAAATAAATATTTGTTCATAAAATATGGTATCGCGTTTGTTTAAAAAAACTCTAGTCCTCCAGTCAAATTCACGCATTGATTTCTTTATTCTTTTCTAACACCTACTTCCACCATATATACGAAAGTATTTTGAATATACGCGTACATCTTAAATTCTTAATATCAAGTGCTCCAACACATTTAGTTAAATTCTTTTTAGAACATGATTTGCTATTGAATCGAAATATTTTTTAAGTTTATGTTACTTATAAATTATTTTTGTAATAAGTCAAATATTTTATAGTTTTAAGTCGTTACTGATTCAGTCAAAAGCACAGAATCATTCTCAAATATAACGCATACTTAGAAAAACCTTACAAGGAATTTACGAAATTCACGGCTCCCTAGACTCGACGATTTTGATGAGTCGATCCATATTACGTCGGTTTTTTTTAACAAACGTCTCAATTTCATTTCGAAGCCACTATCCTATGAAAAAGTGTAATCATAGATTTAAGATACTATAACTTTCTTTCTTATTTTTTAGGATGCAAAGAATTAAAAATTTTTAAACTATACTAATGCAGTATAACAATTATGATTTCATTATAAAAAAATTATTAATATTTAAAGAAATAAATATAAATTATTTATATTTATTAAAAATTATATTTGATAAATATAATTCATACAATTTAATATTTGTAATTTATTTAAATCAATTATGTGTATACCAAAACAACCCGCATACTGGCTTATTTTTACGCGTTTGTACCCGCGGTGGTTCCAGACGAGGTGTCGTAGCCACCTGTTTGGCCGCGAGGGCGTCAGTTGTGGGAGGCAGTTTTGCCTACCTAATTATTAAATTGATTTGATTGTTTAAACTTAGATAATAAACATTTAATAAAAAAAAGTTAAGGATTACGAAAGATTTTATAAATAATTAATGTATGCTATACATCCATTTATATATACTTATATATACTTTCCTTAGACTTAATCGTCTAAATTAAACACGCGTCATTTCGCGTGATTTATAATATGTGATAGCATTAAATCACATCGAACTAAGAATAGTGTCTACTTATTTAATCACCCTGCCACCGTGTACAAATTGATGTAATTAATCGTTAATTATATCGATATTTTTTAAGTTCAATATCATTTATTAACTTGTAATTTCATTTATTTATTATTTTATAAATGTAACAAAATTCATTAATAAAATGCTGTGAAATTTTTATTGAAAAGATATTTTTCAATCTTTATTCGAAAGATATATACTTTCATGTTATGTTTTATGATTCATTTTCAAGTTTATGTTGAGCACCAGTCGTAAGAATATTTTTGTGCATAAGTATACATGCGTTGCACACAGTGAGTGTGCCAACGTGCGTAAATGGGAAGCCTCGCACACGTCAAGTGTGCTTAAAGGTAAATGCATCAATATACAGCAAATTTCTAATCGAAGGTCGAAGCCTTTGCGTACATCTAAAACATACGGCCTAAGTTAAAGTTTCCACTCCTTCGCGCGAGTGTGCACACTATCCTTACCTAATGGAATACTTAGTATTTCGACTTGGCTTACGTATTCTGTGCGAGTACGCGTTGATCATAACGATGGTTGTGCAACATCCGTAAGCATGCGGAACCCCTACTCCAATTTAAGCGCTAGTTGATTTTCGTGAGTTCTCCCCCTAAAGAAATATAAGGCTGAGCATGACTCGACTCGACGTCATTCGCTTTAACCCAACCTCGGGAAATGATCTCTTTTCTTCTGAGACTATCCGCTACTGTAGTCCGACTTTTAGATGAAAATTTTTGCTGCGCTGAGTCAATCCCGAGATGACAGTTTTCGTTGCATCTCAGCCGCCCTTCGATGAAGGTTTGCGTCCAGTAGGACCGCTCTTGCAAAAACGATCTTAGCTGTACTGTTCCTGATCCTTGAAAATAATCCTGTCACTTCAGATCAGCCTGATGATGTGTTTTACGTCGTGTCGAGTTAGCCCTTCGACGACATCTCTTACCACATCGGGTCCACCTCTCGTCAAGTTCGAATTACTCTGCATCTAACCATATAAGCACCGAAAACACAATGGACTACAGTTTTTCTTGTGTCAAGTTCGGGCACTTTTTAGATTAAGATTTCAAATTTAATACTCGTCAGTTCAGTAAACTGTTTAAACTGAGAGAGAAGACGAAACTCTGCTAGCTAAATTTACCTTGTTAAAGAAAATAAAATGTTCAGTTTGTGTTATATAATTTCATTCATCTTTAATTTGAAGACTCAAAAAAAAACGTAATCTTCTCCTCGTAAATGATCCCTGGCCAACTGAAAAAATTAAGGCTGAGAAAGCAAAGAGAGAGACTAGCATCGCGTTTAATATAGAAGAAAAAGGGAAGAGTCGATCTCCTTCCTCTCGGATCCGTACTTTACCATGACGCTAATCGGGACTAATTTGATTACAAGTTTAGTTACTTCAAATTTATGTTTATTCATCTTTATTTAAAGAATAATATTCATTGTTTAGAAGTTATTACGAAATCCCTGTGCGAAAAATAAGAAAAACAATTTACGTAAACTATATATGTAATCATTTAAATCGGTTTATATATATGTTCAATTTCTGTTTCTTAATTTTTAATATTGTTCATTTATTTCGTTGTATATTAGGAATAATATGCAATAATAAGAAGGTATGTAATATCAAAACTATTTGTTGACTTCGTGTATAGTAATACGATACAATTTAAGTTTGTATATAACACTATATAACATTATTTTCTGTATTAAATTGCAATACAAAACTTTATACAATCAATAGATACTAAGAGAAACACGATATTTCTGAAATGATATATGTGAAAATTGAACATATTAAAATATATTTAATTTTCTTATTAAATCTTAACAGGAGTTAGAAAAGAAACGACTTCCTTCCTCTCAAAACCGTTAATCTTGTTATACGATACAACGCGTTTCAAATGGAACTTTATGGAATTTTACCTAATATTATTAAAATAAATTGTTAATATTCGATTAATATTTTTTATTATTACATTAGTGTATTAAAACTTTGAAATACTTTTGAATAATCAAACATTTATATAAGTTTAAAAATTCTTGTTAAGAGATGGTTCAATATACTTCATAGATTATTTTATATTTATATATTTTATAAATTTTCCTAAGCGAATATTGAAAATTTGAATTCATATCATTCATTTAAAGAATAATTAATTTATAAATTACAATTTCTTTTAATCTTTACATAAATTTATGAATATATAAATTTACCGTTTTTAAGTATTTAAAATTATGCGTTGAAAAATTGGTTTTAAAGGAACAATCTGAATACTTTTTTATTTTAAATGTAGCTCTGTAATTTTTTAATATTAAATATTTTTTTAATTAGTCAGTTCGAGCGTTGCTCAGAAATTTAGTTTTTCTGATTCAACATAATTAAAATAGATGTCGAAGCAACGTAACCTTATTTACAGTTATACT
The DNA here is from genome assembly GCA_018907045.1 of Wiebesia pumilae. Classification (NCBI taxonomy): domain Eukaryota; kingdom Metazoa; phylum Arthropoda; class Insecta; order Hymenoptera; family Agaonidae; genus Wiebesia; species Wiebesia pumilae. The sequence continues at coordinate 45,584 of JACCHZ010000185.1, forward strand.
GTCGCTAGATAATCTCACAGAATATTTGGAAAAAATTAAATTGTACAAAATTTAAAAAGTTGAACTTATAATTTATGATGTTTTTTAAAAAATATAACAATGTGTTGAATGATTTATTTGATAAATTGTTTGTTTTACAATGATCAATTTTAAAAATAATTCAAGTTTTTTTAATAGTGATTTAGTAGCACCTATGATAACTAATATTTGATTTCATAACAGCTATTTAATGCTAACTAGTTTCCTAAAGCATTTTTTAGTTAATCGTATTCTAGAATTTACTTATCTTATAAAATGTAACAATTTCATTAAAAAATATACAATTCAATATATACTTTTAACTTTAAATATGATTAATTTAAAACATTACACACTGTACAATTTCTTTAACTCTAGGTTCAAATAAGAATAAAGAGGTGCATAAAAAAATCTTTAACTTGAATATTTCACAGTATAAAGAAGTTATATTTATAAAAATACTATTATTGCGGTAAATTATTAAAAATTTGATTGGCTGTAACTCAGCTCATATGTTTGATATCACATGACTAAGAATTATTTTAGCTAATAACAAAAATGTAGATTAGGCAAACCATATGATTTTAAATAATTGAAATATAATATTAAATGTGTATGATTATATAACAGAATAAAAGGAAAAAAGTTAATAATCGAAACTAAAAACGCTATAGTTAAAAGATTGCAGTAATATTAATGTAGAAATATGCATAGAAGCTAGTTTAATTGAAATCACTGATGGGTTCCTGCAAAACAGTTGCATATAAAATTCCAATACCAATCTGTAATCTCTAAATTACAGGATAAAACAAGCTATGTACACGCATTAGTATTGGGAGAATTAGTTTTATAGATAGTGCATGCATCATTTAAATGATCAAGTTATCGAGTCTATGTCAACAATTGACTGTCGAAATTTTTTCTGAAAAACATAGCTTTTATTGATACCACGGTACGATAATTGTAGAACCACCATTGCCAAAGTATTAGATGACATGTGTACATAGCTGTTTCAGATTTTAATATTTCTGCGAGGATTTAGATTGCTTGATGAGTTTTGCAGATGAAAAATCGGAAGGGCATTTTAAACGGTGGTATTAGACAACGTAAATGAAAATTTACATTACAATTTAGGTTGCATATTCATGAATTAGAAATGTTTGATATTAACTATGTTAAGCAAAGTTTATTCTGATCATTGATTACACAACATTTCAAGAAAATATATGTAACTGATTTAAATATCTTAAATAAGTTTTGAATGCATCGAAGTAAATGTATAAATATTTTATTTAGTCATGGTTAATTTGCTTACAAGAGAAAGAGTAAAGAAAATTATCTTTGGAGACAAAAAATGCTGTATATATTATTAAATTTCAGTTGTAATTATTTATGAAATTTTATAAATTACATCGAGTTATATTATTAACATTCTATTATACTTCAGAGTTTTCGATTATTTATACAGTTAATTTGAATCAAGAACAATTTTAAGATTTTTCCTTCTGTATATAATATTTATGTGTGTTCTAAAACTCTTTTATATAAATTAATTTTGTTCATAGATTATTTTATAAATTAATTATTTAGTATTAGTATATAAAAAATAATAATGTAATAGTAATAAATAATTAATGTAAATTCTCTTGTTTTGTCTTGTTATAACTACATGATGAATAGCTAAACTATACCATACCATTGATGTAAATTTAACTTACCATTCCAAAACAAATAAAGTTTTTGTAAATTGGTAACATTCCAAATTAGTATTTCAATAAATTATATTTATTGATTTTGAATAACTTTATAACCAACTTTTAATTTTGAGAATCTTAGAGAAGATATCAATTTTATAAAATTCAAAACAAATGATATCAAAATTAATCTGATTAGATTCATGCTTATATTAAAACTATTATAAAAATATTAAAATACATTTAATATCTTAATATAAACAATTGTTTCATGTTAAAATAAAAATTTTTTGATAACTTTTGCTTTGTTTCAAAAATAGTATACGTATTTAAATTTTATGTTAACAATATAAAAGCTAAAATTTATCTTACAATTATTATTAATGCATCTTAGTAGAATATTAAAAAATAAATTTACAAAAATTAATTACATTAATTATTTAGTTTGAGGTGAATGTGTTTGTCACAAACATTCGCCAACACCGTGGGTCACGGGTGGGAGTGAGAAAGAGGAAGAAGCCCACTTATATACCACTATATACCACTAATCACGGTATATCACGGTATATCACGGTTCCGGACTCGAGCTGAGTATCTGAAGCGCTGGAACATCGCAGAGGTGTGACAGCGGACCACCTCACAAACAAGTGAACAAGTGTACGTAAAAGAAAAACACAGTATAAGTGAGAATTAGTGTACCGAGTGAGAAAGAGAGTGAGAGAGAGAACTTAGCCTGTGAGTGGTGGGAAGTAAGTAAGGCGGGCAAGGAAAAATGCAGTGAGTAGTACGTAGACGAAGGGGTAACGAATGTGCGATTGAGAGAGAGAGAGAGAGCTTAGTTTGTAAGGCTGCGTAATAGGTATATACATCAAAATGTACAAATCGCGAAAATATGTGCAATGATTAAATAAGTTGTATTAGTATTAAAAAATCACCATAAACTTACTTTTTAATTCTGACGCGCTTATTAGTAGCTTCATCCAAAATTTTCTGCTTTCATACAAGATCTGAAAAATGTATTAAAACACAACTAAGAATAATAAAATTTTTTATAGTTCCTAATTAAAATAGAACGTTTCTAAATAAAGTAAAACTTAAATTTAAATAAAATATCCTGCATTGCTAATGAAATAAAAATAATTCTTAATAAAAAAAAAGAAAATCTTTACTTTTATTAGTGATATGTTATTTATTTTGTTCAGGTACAGTAAGTTAAACATTAATTCTTATAGAAATACACTTTATGGAATTTTATTGCAATAATATATAAATTATAGCAAAAAAATTTATTAGCGATTCATAACTTTTGGTAATAACTGATTTTTGTACGTTAAATTCGAATCACTATATACGATACTGCATAAGACAATGAACAAAGAATTCTAACTGTGAAGACCTTAAATACAATATTGTACGTTACAAAATCTTTAAAATAGTTACTAAATTGAGAAATATTAGAATATTATTAGTAACTAAAGATCAGTGATTTAGTTAACGTAAATCAAACGATTCTACTTAAAGTAGAATCAGTGAATGGATATATAATCAATACAGTAATTTATGTAAAATAGTCAGTATTGTAGATCTCTTAGATAAATGTAGGAGTGAAAATTTGTTTATCGTCACACGTTGTAAATGAAAGTCTATAATGTAACCCAAATAATCAATTATTTTTAACCTTGTCATTTTTATTCAAAATGTAGACAAATTGAAATTTTAAGCGAATTAAATCATGAAGAAATTAAAGGAGTCAAAAAATTTCCATGATAAAGCTAAAAAATGTTCCAGCGATGTTAATTGTAACACGAACTACTTGATATGGAGTTGTAGTAAATTCGAAATTTGAAGGACACCTAAGGAGGTCATAATTTCAATGAAGTAGCTTATTGTGCTTTCAGCGATTCACGCGAATCAGGTGCTTTTGAATGGTATATCAGGTATTAAAGCATTCTAGAGGATTGTAAATTGTCAACAAGTGGTGGCAGCTCTGAACGCTTCTAAAGTAATCTGCATGGCAATGTCAACATACTCCTTGAATCGTGGAGATTTTTGCACTTTCTTTGTTTTAAAAATGCTAAGTATTTCTGCAGATTCAACTAAGTACAAAAAAGTTCAAGCGAGCTAGCGTGAAAAATGTAAAGGAAAGATCCAATTAATTACCTTATAACTATTAAATCAGCTTTCATTGTAACAAAAAATACAATTTTGAAGTTATTACCTAGTACAAAAATTGAATATTGCATTGATATTCACATATTATTAATATTTATATATTGCAAACAGCTTATTTAAAAGAATTATTATTACATACATATTGTAAATAATGTATTGATCACTAATACTGCTAAAAAACAATAAAGAGTCTTTTTTCAAAATTAATTATTTAAAAGAAATATTAAATTATGTATCGATTGTTGAAAAATGTACCAACTCATCAATAACATTGAAATAAGTAATTTTACATATCATGGGCTGTAAGTAGAGAAGAAAAGAAGCTACCCTCTACATGTTGGCATAATACGCTGTTCTGGATACCGGCGAAATATTCGGAGCAAAGAAGTTTACAGAAAGGTAGTACGGCGGAGACAGTGTGTGAAAAAGAAAGCAGTACGAGTGTGAGAGAGTATAATGAGCGAATGTGAGAATGTAGTAAATAATGAGGAGAGAGAGTAGTGAGCGAAAGAGAGAGAGCAGTGAATGTGTTAGACGTCCAGTGTGCGAAAGAACACGAGAGGAGCCCGTAAAGGGAAACTTAACTACGCTTCGCGTTAAGCTAATGCCCTGCTCTAAGTTAGACCCTGTACCTAAGCTCAGGGAACAGCGCGTGTATAATTAAAAATGCAAATAGGGAACCAAAGGACTAAGTTAGGAGCAGTTGCTGGACGGCAATCCTTGCTGGTCTAGTTAAACTTCTATGCACTCTAAGTAGCTCATAGAATCAGCACTAATGCACCTTTGAGGCCTACAAACCAAAAGCATATCTTTTTGGCTCGGTTATCTCGGACTATCTTTAGATGTTCGTCCCTTCGGGTACATACATTCGGTTCGTCTTCGTTTTGTCAGGTTTAGCCTTTTGATTCATCCTACCCAGGCTGTCTCTAGGTACGCTTCTTGTCGGCGCAGCCTTTCAGATTGCCATTCAGGGACTACTTCTAGATGCTCGTCCCTGCCGACGTAATCTTTTTCGTAATTCGTTTCGTTTCGTAATTCCTACCCTTTTTCGACGAGAAACTGACCACTCGACTGGTCGTGTTTTTCGTTTTAACTAGGGACTTGGGTATGCCCTTAAGGCTCCATTTTGTCGCGCTCACGGTGATAAAAACGGCGGAGACCTTTCTGTGAAATCCGTACATTTCCATGTGACCTGATGTGACCTGAATCGCTAAACGCATATTAAAGTCTGCACTGCTCTGCCTCTCTGAAAACGTATAAATCTACAAAAATCTTAAAACAATTAAATAATTTTAGATATATGAAACTCACGGTATAAATTAACTTTTACCTGTGCATAGCCCGCAATAAATTAAAGAAATATAATTAAAAAACGCAGTATACATATTTCATCGCTTCTTTCAGTCAAAACTCATACTTTTATTTCTGTAATGAAAATTTAATACGTTAGCAGAAGATTCGATATAGTAAATAAAATTATTTGAATGAATACGTTCAAAGTTGAATTTATATTTTTGCAGTTTATAATAAGAGAACTAAGAAATATTTTTTTCATTGGATATTTTATCCGTTAATGAACTGCCACTTGAAGCTAATCGGTAGAAGACTTGGGTGCTGATACACTCATACAATTATTAAATACAAATTTAATAATAATTATAATATAAATGATAATCGTTAGTTGAACATCTATTTTTCATAAAATAGAAATTTTAAGTGTTATGATGAAACAGTTATAATTTAAAAACTTTATATTTGTAAATAATTTAATTTATGTATTTTTAATATTTATTATGTATTGATATTCATTTCTTATATGACAAACACATGTACATATGAGTTAATCTTTAGATAATTTGTCAGATAATTGTTAATGAGAGACAGAACAAGAGAGAGAGAGAAATGAGAAAAGATGTCAGATTAAAATTCTTTCCCCCCTTTAGTAAAAATTTAGTGTTCTATACTCATTAGTTGTGTAATTATATTTTTCAACCTTATTTTCTGTTTTCTATATATTTACCAAATTTATTCAGTTAGTGTGGAAAATCTTCATTTCTATAATAAGCAAAGTAGAAAAAGAAGTTTCATTAATATATTTTGCTGTAATAATATTCAAAATTAAAAATGCTAGAATTTAATTACTTATACTATACAAGTATTTTATTATAATATATTAGTCATTTCAAATCAAAACTAAGAAAAGTTAACTAAGAAGCTAAAATTGATTAATATTACTAATATTGAATGTTCAAATAAAAAGAATAACATTACCATTTAAAGTAACGAATAGTTATATTCTTATTTACTTTATGAATTAAAATATTTAACATTATGTTTTTTATTCGAATGAACGTCGGCTTACATTCAGATGGTTGTTATCAAAACAGTATTAGTGTCACATCGTCATAGTAGAGGGGCTGAAAAAGTTTTATCTAACACATTCATCTGAAGAACCATGATGAATTAGAAGGAAGTATTAACCTGATTATTCTATTATTGAAATATACGTCAACGTTTGTACGCTATGCTCACAAATGCCTAAAACCATATATATATATATATATATATATATATATATATATATATATACGGCCTCCATATGCACATATGTATAAGAGTACATAAGTATTCAAGTGCAACGAGCACCGACTTCCGCACCGATTTTCGAAATGAAATTCTATGTGTATGTTTCTTATATAAATAGACACCAAAATCTAAAAAACCATTTTGTGCAATGTTTCTGTGAGAGTTGTTATTAACAAATATAGTTGGAGACGTAGTACTTCCGCTGAATTTACGATATATTATTGTAAATATTATCAGAGATCAGAAGTTTCAAGGAATTTATACGAAGACACTTGACTTGTGTGTCACGCAATTGATTGCAGTTAATTTGACACTGACTCTAGATGCTTTGAATGTTAAATTTAAATTGAATGTTAAATCACGCAGCAACTGTATGACGAAATTCGCAAGCGGTACTATACGCACTTTCGTGTATTCGAATTATCATGCCTACGGGAATTCTTATACCGAGTAAGAATGTTGTTCGCGTCGACAAAATCGAATATTGTTTTGATAACGCAACTTATGATGTCGAAACGAAAACCGGTATAGGTTGTACTTGATTACGCGAGCTGAGAAAATGAGACTTATGACACGTTGATAGAAAATAGTCTGTGCGAGTCTGATAGAAAATTAGACGTTACGGAGTTTAAGAAATTAGAAAAGAGTACCATTACAGCTTTTCGTATTAGACTGCAAGAGTCAGGAGTTTTTGCTACAATCGGTTATTGATAATGCTGTCGTAATCGACTAATAATATCTGCTAGATCAACAAAGACACGAGATTTTCTGGTATTGAATACAGGAAAAGCGTATGTTGGTCTGATAGATCGCTAAGATACTTGTTATAGAATCATTTAATAGAAGCGAGATGAAATGGATAAAAACTGGCGGAAGCGATCTTAGGACATAAACGCAGGATGGGAAGTGCTTTGCTACCTAGGCCAGAATTCAGGGCATCATCGTGGTGACTATCAGATAAACGAGATCATCGAGATTAGCCGATGGAAACGCGTAAACCTTCGCGAAAATATATGCGCCTAGAGATCTGATAGGCTCTTATATTATACATACGATGATGCATGGAGACCCATCTCGTCAAAACTACTTCTGGTCAACTTTGTGAGTGGAAATGCGCCAAATTATTGCAAGTTGCGCCATGTGCTAGATCAACATGCTTGTGAGGAACAACACATTGGCGTTACATTTAATGGGTCCACTATTAAGGACACCTGGCAGACATGAGTATATCCTGACGATGTACAATATGCTCTCAAAGTTCAGCATTATTGTCCTGCTAAAGAATGCGACATCCAGAAAAATAGTTTTAAATGAGTTGTTTACGTTTTCGATGTTCTGAAGGTGATTCTGACTGACCAGGCATCGAACTTCACAAATATTTTTTTTAAGAAACGTATCAAGGCTTTGCGACATTAGAAAATACGTTATTACAGCCTTCATACATCAATCAAGTTTATACGAAGGACAAGAATTATGTCATTCGAATCCGTCTATGGAAAGATAGCACATATAATGTCGACAGGCGGACGAATCAAGACAAGCGTTATGACCTATATTGACTACGTCACCAGATTACACACAAGAATTATTGAAATACAAGGGTTAGCTTGTAACCTGAATACCGCAAAGAATAGATCAAAAGAGAACTATGATCGAAACTAAACCTTAGAACTTCGTGGTCAGTGATACTATGATGCTGTTTACCAAACTGCAAAAGATGAAATATGCACCTAAGTATGTTGTACCTATTATGACCTGGCTTGTTTACACAAATAAGCTGAAAAAGATCCAACTCACCGTTGATTAAGATAATATCGCTTGAATTTCTTGTACAAGTAACTGCCAACGATTGAAAGAACTACGGTTATGGCGACAAACAGTCCAACTATCACCAGAATCAGACTGACCAGTGAGACATTTATTGATAAACGAGAAAACGATACATGATTATTGGATGTGTAGTGGAAGCGCTTTTGAAAATGAAAATGAAAATTGAAAAGCAATGAATATGTAGCGGAAGTTACTGCGACTATCACCGCAGGATAGTAAGAGGATTAAAATATTTATTGAATTTTACATGTTATAATAAAATACGTACTGTGTACTAGCTACTGTTACGACCTCGTCTCACTAAAATAAGAAAGAAATCTTTTTTCTTTCGTAAAAGAAATTTTTTTCTTCTTCCTCCCTCTCTCCAATAAGAAAATTTTAAGGCATCTAAATCCGACCTCTAGGCCAGGAATGTCAGCGCAAAAGGTCATAACCATGACATGTTTATGACTGTACCTGCATTTTTGAGCAGCTAGAGGCTTACACTCACGCACGCGTATTGTGCGGTTGCACTCGCAAGTGGCCGAACACCATACACATATACACATAACGACATCTTCTAATGCATACATGTACCTTCGAACAGCTGCGTGCCCACACATGCATACATATATATTCTGCGATACTACAATTGCATTAACAAAGGAAAATATATTTTTCCCATATATTATTTTAGTTTTTATTACATAATTAAGGAAAAATTCAAATAATCAAAAGGGAAGAAAAACAAAATAAAATCATAGAACTATAATTATAATAAATTGCTATAACATAATTATAAAACACAATATAGTTAATAACATGGAATTTTTCTGATTATTACTTAAGCGAATATAAGTAATATTATAAGACTAAATTTAATGTCACAATCATTATCATTATTCACTAATTATTTTTGTTGTATTTATATATAAATATACAAAAGAAGGAAAATAGATAAGAAAAATAGGGGGAGGAAAATAAAAATCGGAATAAATAAATATGAACAGAAAACAAATATTAATAACGTTTTCTGTACAATTAAAGGAAATATAACAGTAAACAAAGAAAATAGTAATAATAATACTAATATTAATAATATTAACATAAGAAATAATAAAAATCAATGTAACAAAAATAATGGCTACTACAAAATCCGAAGAAAATTTAACCACGAATTATTATTAATTTAACTAATACCAATAAAAATAGGGTAAATATTAACAAATTTATAAAACAAAAACTATACAATTATGTAAAAGGAAATTGCGAGTCGAATTTCATAAGCAGTTAAGTAACTAATTAAATATAAACGCTAATAAATTAGTAAAAAATATATATACAGGCTTCCGGGAAAAGCCATAAAAATCTCCTCTTTACCTATACCGCCTGTGCTTTGAATTTTGAATAAAAAGGGCGCATTTCTCGATGCAAAATCAGAGTTAACTTTTAGATCTTGTACCTGGCAACTGACCTACTGACTTGTATTAAAGAAGTGAGTAATAAATACTTTTCTTTTAAAATTCAATATGTAGTTATTCTTTAAAGGGGAATCGACCCCCTACCCTTTACCTAATTCCTTATCCTAAAATCCTTTCCTATATAACACTAATATCTTTATCCATATTTACGGATTAGACAAGTTGCGCTATGGAGCATTTGTTCTAATACTTTTTTTTACTTTATTACGGAGTAGACGCAAATTTTAGTAGTATTAATACAGTGTTAATCTAACTATATACAACATTGTAAAATAACTGAAATTTCTAGCTGAGTTTTATCAATCTGAACACCATATTAGATAGGATACCAGGCTAGTATACTTAACTGTATAGGTCTAAAAGGGGCATTTACGTCATGGACGTAACACTACGTATTTTGTCTCAAGGATAATGGTGTAACAAGTACCTAACGATAACATTGTTAGGTGCGTGTACTTGCATCCGACGACATATATACCACAAAAGAACAGACGATGCTCTACGGTGTGGCGCGTGAGTATCCTACCATGAATGCCGCAATAGTGCGTAATTAATTATACAACTGTTTTAATATATATATAATATATGTAGTATTATTATATAATACTACAGGATCAGATTCATACGGTCATTCCGGTCATTTATAATTTTTGTTTCATTATTCCAAAATAAATACTTTCATTAAAGTTTTTTGCGTCATTTATTATTTTCATAGGAAACTTTACCTATTTTTTAAAATTGCTGAATAAAGTTCACTAGGCATTGAAATACGGTATTTATTTTTTATTTTGGGTTATTTGAAATTACATTTCTGAATCATCTAGAATGCCACTTGCATCGCTTTTGTTATTTTTTACGACTATCATACTAAATAGAATACAACCTAATCTATAATTATTTATTACTGTTAATTGTACACTGTTTATTGTTTATAGTTAAATGTATTGTTATGCATTGTTACTTCTGTTATTAAATAATGTTTAATATTGTAGAATGCGGGTGGCATTCTACATTGCACTTGATCTTCCAAAATTTAGTTTAATACCTTTTTTATCCCACTGACCAGTTGTTGCAGTTCTCTTAAATTTGCGCTCTCTGTCAATATTACTTTCGAAAACGACGTAAATATCTATTCTTAAAAAAATACATTTTTGAATCTGCAATGTATATTCGATAGAAACAACTAGTATTTCATATGAAATTTTATTGAAGTTTTCTTGAGCCTGATGCAATCCCAATTTAATAAAGGCATTTATTGAATTTTTAAAATTATAAATTTTGAAGAAAAGTAAAAATTTGTAAAATTCCATACAGAGCTGTAATTAAAGATGATTTTAGTTAGGTCTTAACAAAAATTGAAGTTTTTAAAAATTATTATTTTTTACAAAAACATTTGGAAACGCTTAATCATTTAATAAAATTAATTATTATAAAAAAATAATATTTCCAACCTTAAAAGCCAGCCCTATAGAGTATTGAACAATATGAAAAATCATAAGTCCCAAATTATTAGGATGCCCAAAAAAATTTCATTTTCAATTAATATTAAGTACCTACAAAACTTTATGTAAAAAAATTTTCATATTAAAAATCCATCCGGAACATTGTTTTTAATAACGTTTTTCCGAACGCCATGATACGAGTCTGTAAGCGCACTAATTCTTATGCGCATAACAGTATATCTATAACATATTAATTATTAAATTAATATATATCACCATTTATCGATACAACATATCGTGACACATATAAAGTACAATATATACATCAATTTTCACATCAAAAACATTTCCATCAATAAGGTCTTTCACATTGTTAAACAAAATCATATACGAATCAATGACTTTACATAGAGTTTTACTAAAATGTTTATAACATTAACAGTTTTACTTAGCCCGGAAATGTTTTTTCAGATTATCATTCTCGATATAAATCCAAGCAAAACCACTATAATTTGTACTATGAATTATTGTTAATAATAAGCACACTTATGGCATTCAACAAAATTTTATTCCGTAATATCGTTCCCTATGTAAAACAAATTTAACTTATATTTTTTCAATATTAAAATAGATTCAAAACATTGTTGTTCAACTTGTTAAACAAAATAACATGCTATTCTTATACTTACCCATGTATTAAACTTACAAGTTAATAACATTAACAATTTTACTTAGGCCATAAATGTTTTTGCAGATTATGATTCGTGAAATAATGCCAAAAAGAATCTCTAAAATTTCAAGATTAATATTGTTGCGGAACATTGTCAAATTTGTTGATAAATAAAGAAAAAATTGTATGTATATATGTGATTTATGCTCATCATTGTTATAAAGATATTATGAACTTAATATTTAAGTATGGCATCTTCAGAATTAGTTTTTATTGATATTATGGCTACTATATTGCAATAGTTATTTTTTGAAATTGTAATTTATATATTAATATATACTGGCCTTTAATTATAAACTTAATTGGTATTAAGAATTTAATAATATTATGTTTTTATATTTTCAATTTTTATTATTTACTAGTATTTGTTTTTTTGACAAACACATGTACATAGCAGAAATCTTTATATTATTTAACAGTAGTTTAATGAAAGGGAGAGTGACAGAGAGAGAAGAACAATCGTCCACGAGATAGGCAGAAAATACTGGGAGGAAAAAAGATAAGTTGTAATTGTTTTCATTGTTGCATTATTTCTTAGTGTAAACATTTTCGTTTCATTTTCAATTAAAATACTCTTTTAATATTGGAGCGCATAGACAATAGTATTAATAACAGTATTCTAAATCTATGATTACTCTTTTTTGTGTGCAAGTAGACTCAAAGTAAACTTGAGTCGTTTATTTAAAAAATAAACAACGTTACCACGACGCAACATATACGATCTATAGATCGTCTCTTGAAAATCTTTGAGTCAACGAGTCTTGCGGAGTTCTAATGTCACCCTGCTAAAACCTTTTGATGTTTTCTTAACATGTGTGAATGTATGAATATTGGCACTTGAAACAATATCGACCGAAATCTTTTACATTTTTAAATACAAAAATTATCTAATGCGCATGCAACGCAGTTCTCATATTTTTATTTATTACTAACATTTAAGAATAACTTTTACGGATGTGTAAATGAAAATCATTACTTGAACTTCTATTTTCCACAATACTTAAATTTTTACCATACTATAAAATTATTACATTTTTGTATTATTTTTATTCAACTTCTATTAATTAACAACAACAATAATAATAATAATAGATTCAGCTTCCTTATATTTTATAAACTTACATATGAGATATATTTGATAAATGAATAATTTAAGGATTGTATCTTTTGATGGGATGTTTTTGAAGCATTTAAGTGTCTACTTCCAGTTTTTCAAAAAATAAATTTATTTAAACTAGACTTTCTAAATTTATAATTTATTTATAGTGAAATTTTTTAATCAATAGTTAATATTGTAAACATACTGAAAATCTTATTATTTTGTTTAACGTAGTTAATTTTAGTACCTTTACATTATAATTAGATATTTTGCATAAAATTTACTATACAAACTTTTTTACAACAAATTGCTAGATCTTTATAACTATAAATTTGTCTATTCTTGCTCGCGGATATGAATGTGTTCATCACTAAATTTATACATGCAAAACAACTTTTCAAAATTTTTTAACGATCGAAGGAATTTTTGATCACTTGTTTCCTTAATTGTAATAACTTTATAAAATTTACTTATATAATTTCTTCATCTAATCTAATTTATTCAATTTATGATATACACAATAATTTTGACTGCATCATCCATTTTGATCAATGAGCATTTCACTAAACGCTGTAATAAAAAAGAGGTTAGTAATAGAAAATCATCCGTTGATTTGAATCAACGAATATTTTTTTATATTTCTAAGTCATATAATTGTTCCTCTCTCTCTTTTTCATTCGCTTTTTAATGCCATATACCTTATTTCTTATATTAACTGCTTATATAATTGATTTATGTTGCTCGCACAAGAAAAAATAAAAAAATTGATTTTTCAAGAAAAAAATCATTTTTAATCATTAATAATTTAATCAAACAAGCATGTATACACATGCTAATTATCGCGTATACATACTTGTTTTAAATATATTATCAACTTAAATGTTTAGACTCGTATCTTTATAATTAATTTCTTTCTAATGAAATTATAACTCATAATGAAACAGTATAATTTAAAACTTTATAGAATAATAATTTTATTTATGCATATTTTAAATATTTTTAATAATTATAATATTTATTATTTATTGACACTGATTTCTTATAAGACAAATAAAAGAACATATGAGTTAATCTTTAGACAATTTCTCAGTGGCTTAATGAGAGACAGAACGAGTCTGAGAGAGAGAGAAAGAGAGTAATGAAAAAAAAATGTCAGATTAAAATTCTTACATTTGTACAATATTTAAAAACAAATTCGTAAAATTTTTAGTTTTTTGACTCGTTGAATATTAGAGAGCATTTACATCAGTATTTTAATACTATGATGAAACTTATTCGTGGTGTAGTGGACATGAAGTGAATTTGAGACGTTTGTTTAGAAAAATAAGCGACGTTGCCGCGGTACGAGTCAACATATCGACTTGTAAAAATTTTCGAGTCCATGAATCTTGTGAAGTTTGATCGACGCTTATAAGCCCTATCTATGTGTTCTACACGTGTAAGATTATTGTATAGTAGCCATTTAAACAGAATCGATCTAAAATTAATTGCATAAAATTTTTCATTAAACAGCAAATTATATTTTTACAAAAAATTAATTTTATGTTTACGAATAATAAAGCAAACCAAGTAATTTATGTAAAAAAATTCTTAATTTCTCTTTGGTAAAATAAATTATTTTTATATACTTATCTAGGGTTATTAACTATAAAATCATATATTAATAGAATTATGATTATTTGCATAAGAAGTGCATAAGCTTAAACAACAAAGTATTTGTTCTATACCCATTAGTTGTGTAATTACATTATCAACCATATTTTATATTTTCTATATATTTACCAAATGTATTCAGTTAATGTGGAAAATCTTCATTTCTATAATAATCAAAGTACAAAAAGAAGTTTCTTTAAATATATTTTGTTGTAATAATATTCCAAATTAAAAATTTTAGTATTGAATAACCTATACTAGACAAGTATTTTATTATAATATATTAGTTATTTCAAATCAAAACTAAGAAAAGTTTGGTCGTAATACTTTATCACTCTTTAAAGAAGCTAAAATCGATTAATTTTACTAATATCGAATATTTAAATATAAATAATATCATTAAAATTTAAAGTAACGAATGATTTTAGACTTATTTTCTAGCTAAACTATAATATTTAATATTATTATTTATATTCGAATGTACATAGGTTTACATTCAGATGGCTGTTATCAAAACAGTATTAATGTCACACCATCAAAGTAGAGGGGCTAAAAAAGTATGGTCTATCACACACTCATCTGAAGAACCATGGCGAATTTGAAGAACATGTTAACCTGATTATTCATATATTAATGTTATGCAACATTTGTACAACTATGCACACGCATGCTTAAAACAATATATATACGGCCTCCGTAAGGACATATATATAAGAGTGCATTACATTTAAGTGCAACAAGCATCAACATCCAAATTTTTGAAATGAAACTTTGCATTTATGTTTTTTATACAAAGTGACATAGAATGTGAAAAAAATTTTGTGCAAGGTTTCTATGAGAGTTATTATAAACAAATATACGACTCCTCATATACACTTGCGTATAAGAGTCGTAAGAATAAATTGTGGAATCCCAAAACTGTAAATGTATTGAGTTGTAAGTTGGATATACAGGGAAGCAAAGGCATAGCATGTGGTTTTACTTAAGAAATAGTACAACTATGTTCTGGATCGATTTTAATATTGGTAAAATATAAAGTAAAATTGATTTTATATATGGAACGATATTACGGAATAAAATTTTGTTGTTTAACAGAAGTGTGCTTATGATTAACAATAACCCATAGTATAAACGCGTATTTGAACGATTTTTTCTTTATTTAACAACGAATTTGACAATCTTCCGTAACTATTTTATTATTCAAATTCTAGTAATTTGCTTTGCTTTATGTCGGGAATGATGATCTGAAAAAATATTTCTGGGCTAAGTAAAACTGTTAATGTTATAAACATTTTAGTAAACTCTATGTAAAGTAATTTATTCGCATATGATTTGGTTTAACAATGTAAAAAACCTTGTTGTTGATGGACTTTTTACGTAAAAATTGATGTATATATTGTACTTTATGTGTCACGATATGTTGTATCGAGAAATGTTGATATATATTATTTTAATTAATATGTTTTAGATATACTATTGCATGCACAAGAATGTGTTCTTACAGTCTCGTATCGTGGCGTTCGGAATAATGTTGTTAAAAACAATGTTTCGGATGGATTTTTAAAAAGAAAATTTTTTTACCTATAGTTTTGTAGGTACTTAATATTAATCGAAAACAAAATTTTTAGGCATCCTAATAATTTGGGACTTATGATTTTTCATATTATTCAACCCCCTGTAGGGCTGGCTTTTAAGGTTGGAAATGTTATTTTTTATGATAAGTTAATTTTATCAAATGATTAAGCGTTTCCAATTTATTTTGTGAAGAAATATTCGTTTATAAAAAAAGTCAAGTTTTGTTCAGACCTAACCGTTTGAAACTTCAGACACATCTTTTAAGAACTATATGAAGGAATTGAATAATTATGGTAAATAGTACTTATACTTGCTTTCACTCTTTTATTGTACGAGCTATAATAAAGATTTAGGTTCTAATGATGAGAAGATATATCTTCAACATTCAATATTTTTTAATATAGGGGAAACTTCATTATTAGCGTTGTTCCAGTTCTTGTTTTACGCTACGGTACAAATAAAATATAATTGTCACAGATTAGGCTCTAAAATACTCGCTTAATGTTCACTTAAGTGTAATTATGTGCAGTATACAGATCAGCTATATCTTTTACAATTTAATACGAAGATTTTAATATATAAATATACATTTCATCTTTACAGTATTATAAACATATCAGGATAACATTGAAGTTTTAATATTATAAATTAAAAAAATGCAATATCAGTTAAGTTAATAAATATAAATTTGCACTCTTAATTTATTACAAATAGTATTGTGTTATATGTATGCTTAAAAAATTTAAGAATAAAAATTGAGCAATACAACATTAAAGGAAAATAAATGTCAAAGATAAGTATATTTTATATTTAGAAAGTCTTCACCACAAACGTACTTACTACATGACATTTATATTTTCATTTACTTTGTACATTTATTTTTTATACATCATTTTAATAAGTCATATTTATTTAATATAAACATTTTCTCACTTTTACTGAATATTTTTTTCATATAAGATTCTATTTTCTTTATGATATTTTTCTACAATTAATAATTTATAAATATAACCAAGTTTTTTATTGACCTAAGTTTAAAAATTTATTTTCTACTACATATTTTATGTATTGTTGACAACTTTTCAATCAATTACACTCAAGACAAATTTTTAATACTATATTCGGTTGTTTTTTCTTTTTATTACAAGTTTTTCAAACTTTTTCAGTTATGAACAGATACAGAATATGTAAGTAATATTAATATTTTTTGTGCACATTTCCATATGGAGATTATTACCAACTCTATTAAAGCGTCAAAAATTATGAGTAGAAAATGTAGGTAAATTTTTATCATTTATTATAATTATTTAACAATACTTTGTATAAATTATGTAATAAATTAAGCAATTAATTTTATAAGTAAAATTGTAAAACTTTATAGCTCACGTTTAGATAAACAACTCAGTATACACGATGATATAAAAAAAGTCTTTACTGTTTAGATTTTTGCTAAACATCGCAGAAATGTTTAATATTTTTTATTAAAGAAAGCATGTGATACAAGGTGTACTGTATAATACAATACTCTACTGTATCTTATTTATTTTTATACCTAAGACATTATATTTATTGTATGTTCGTTGTATTTATTATGTTTGTTATATTATAAAAATACAATATTTTTATTCTTGTATCATTTTCGAATATGTGTCAAGAAAATGAGAATTTTCAAATAATCTTATTGTAAATGTATAATTCATTTTATTTACGAAAAAAATAAAAATATACAGTCATGATTAATTTAGTTACTATTTTATATAAGAGTCTGATTAAATAGAATAATATAAAAAACATTCAGCTAAAAAAAAGAATATCAAATGAAGACTATTTTCAATATAATTATACATGTGCATAACTTCTTTTTAAATACTTCTGTTAATATCAATACCCTCCTCCACAGCTAGGTTTGTTGAGATAAAAAATTGGCCAACCTTTTAATATTCAATTAACGATTTCCGTTTGCAACTCTGATGTTACTTTAATATATATTGAACATTATTGAATAGCTCTTCGTTAATAGCAATATGAGCAACCAGTGTTTTAGAGAAATTCATATTTATTTCATCTATAACTATGCACATTAAATTTGTCTCAATCCGAAATACTTTATCTTTTTGTATATTACATACATTATGTATATATTATCATTGTATTATATTTGATTTTCTAAATTCTAGTTTCTTTTTTAATTGAAAGCTTATCAAAAACTTAATTTTATATAAATACTTTAAATTTACTTTTCAAATATATGATAAAATTATGTTTTACACTAAGTAATGGTATTATTTTTTGTACTTAAATTTTATAATTATTATCTAATACAAAATTTATAATTAATTCTATGAATCAAATCATAAAATATAAAAAAGGCCTTAAATTGGCTTTAAACAATTTTATCTTTTCGTAATTCTTTTGAATATATTTAGCAGTAATAGATTTATGCTATATACCTCGCATTCAAACTCCAGATAATCTTTTTTGAACGCTATATTTCACAGAGCATATGAAAACACGGTGCGTCGTTGTTTTGATATGGATCTAAACAAAATAGAATGATTAAGGTACTACTAAGCCATGTTCTACACGCATGCTGTCACAATTAACGTGACTGTTTTAACTGGTTGAGCCTCAACAAAATTTAAGTTTTTTAAAAGTGAATCATCTTACAAAATCGATTGACAATGCTTAATAATTTCATAATATGAACTCATTATAATAAAAATAATATTTTCATCTTTGAAACCCATTCTTATAGAGGGTTGCAAAATTAAAATGATAAGTCCGAGATTATTAAGATTTTACCAAATTTTATTTTTGATTAATATTGAGCACGTAATAAACTATATATAAAAAAATTATTATATTGAAAATCAATTCCGAACATTATTTGTAACAATATCATTTCGAACACCACGCCATGAGTCTTTAAGTGTACCAATTTTTATGCATGTTCTAATATATCTACATTTTAATTGTTAATTTAATATGTATTATTGGGTATTTATTCTAAACGTAAATATAATCTGGCAGATATAAATGTTTATTAAATACTATTCACATATGCAAGTAATAAAAATGTTAGAGTAGGACGCTTGAGGAGAAACTGTCACCTTGACTGCTCATTTTTAAGACTTTGTGGCTACTATTAATAAGCACCTCGCTGTTTATACATATACACATTAATAATCCAACGGGACATGCTACCTTTTCATGTAAGTTGATACAAGTTTACTGAAGCCTAACTGATTTGGCCAAATTTGGGAATGCAGTGCAGGTAAAATATCAGTACACAAGGGTCATTAGCATGGGTCTGCTTTTTATTATAGTCCCTGTCATTAGGTTTGCTTGTCGAAACAAGTTCAAAATACATAAATATGACGCAGTAAAATTAAC
The DNA here is from genome assembly GCA_018907045.1 of Wiebesia pumilae. NCBI lineage: Eukaryota > Metazoa > Arthropoda > Insecta > Hymenoptera > Agaonidae > Wiebesia > Wiebesia pumilae. The sequence continues at coordinate 65,236 of JACCHZ010000185.1, forward strand.
ATATATCACAATTTCTCATTGCTAAATATCGAGACTCATACAAAGTATTATATCAATTTTCATATCAAAAATCAATCAACAACTATGTTTTATACAATGCTAAACAAAATCATTCGAATCAATGACTATAAAATGTTTACTATAATGTTTATAACAAAGAGAGTTTCGGGATTCCACAATATGTATTTACAGTATACAATTCCTTATATAAAGTCAAGTAAATCGTATACAATTATTAAAATTAAAATAAATTCAAAACATTGTCAAATTCTTTGTTAAATATAGAAAAAATCGCGTACGTACATATTTATACTGTTGGTTATTTTTTCAACAAAATAATAGTTTTTAGTAATAGATAATAGTCTACTGAAATAAGTGTTGATGTATATATACATATACTATGATGTCTTATGCACATAATTGTTTTAAATAAAATATCATTAGTTAGTATATATAATTTTATAAATATAAAATTCTAATTTTTATATTTATTTATAATCGATTTTAATAATTATAAATTTTATCTGTTTTAATAATTTAATTCATGTATATTCATATGATCGTGTAATGTTCTACTTCCTTATTTTCCCTCTGCCGAATGTTCCATCGGCTTTGCTCAGCTTGCCGTCAGCAGAGATTTCAACGTAAGTATAAATATTTCTTTTAATTTTCTTCTACTTACCGACGATAGCACGGTCTTCCTCGCTTCTTAGATGTCTTGACAGTCTGGACAGATCGAAGTCGGACCGGGTTCGTTACGGGAGGAGGAGCGTGAAAAAATGAGCAAACAAAAAGAAAACGACTTCTTTCGCATTAAAATAAAGAAATATATTCTGCAACGGGTCTTACATAATAGTATTGCAGCGATTCTTATATAATTAGTTTTTATTTTATGTGGTGAATCCAGGACTGCGGAGCTTACGGCGGTGAGATGTTGTGCATGTTGGTCGGCGATTCTTTCGTTTAATGACGGTTTTTGCATGACAAAAGTTTGCGGCATTTTCTTATACATAGGTTAAATTCTAAACGGATTCTTTACGGCGAGGATTATTAAATGGCGGATCTTGTCACGATGAAGAAACGACCTTACCCGTCGCAACGAGTCACTCTGAATTTGAGCTGTGTTCTCGGTAGACTTGCGTTTAGTTATGTTAAACGACTGTACTCGCCGTAGCGAGCCACTTAAATACATAGATGAATAATCTCGCGTTCAGATATGTGAAACGTCCTTATCCGCCGTAATAAGTTACTCCGCGTTCAAGAGTGAGCCGAAAGGCTGTTTCTATAGAGCCGGAACCTCCAACGTTTTCTTAGCGCTTGGGCAGTCGAAAGATTACCACTACTGCACAGTCTACTTAGAGGCTGCCTAATGCGACAATAGAACGCCGCGTCCAGATTGGTCTTGATCCTTACGCTCTCGCCCTTTTTGACTACTAAGGAAGGCTTTCCTTTCTGTGATTTTTCTTGCGCCGCCTAACGAAGAAAATGCTTTTCCTTTTTACAAGCTTAAGCCGACGCGAGTTTGTTGGCGGTAGAAGGGCGAATGCGTCGGGTTTAGTTGCGCTGGACCTTAGCCTTAGCTAGGCTCTCTTCTCCGGCTCCCATACTTTGACTCACTAAATCTGCACTTTCTTTTATTTTCGCAGCACTGCGTGACTTCACTATGCGGGCATACTCTCGATCCCTTACTTTGCACTCATACGTACACTGCGCCGCATATTCCGACTACGCGTGCATACTCTTGCTTCATCATTCTGCACATTCTTTCATACGTACATTGCGCCGCGTCTCCAACTAAGCGTGCATACTCTTGCTCACTCACTCTACACTCTCTCATTCTCACTCTCTTATTCTATCTCATACCCACGCTCTTGCTAGGGCTTCGCCGCATGCCCGTATAAGCTATATCGCATACATTTAGTCGCATCCCATACTTACATTTGCATTTGTTCTAGCTCTGGCATTGGTGGGAGCTCGCGACGAACTTTTTCGTTGCAATTTTATAATTAGAATATTTATTACGTACTAGAGAGAGATAGAGAAAGAGATCTAGTGAACGGGAAAAACAGAAAAAAATGAGAGTAGAAAAGATAAATTATAATTGTTACATTCGTATATTATTTCTTATTGTAAACAAATTTGTCACATTTTCAATTCATATACTATTTAAATGTTAGTATTTAGATATATACTACAGACAATTGTATTATTATCAATATTTTAATTCTATGAGCATAAATTTATAAGGGCAGTATCATTTTCATGCGTTAGCTACATTTATTCTAGTTACCGCTGTCTTTTTGTAAAAGATTTTTTAAACCCTTCACTTAACCAACAAATCGTACCAACAATGCGACAAATTAATGCTTTTTTCATTAGAATCTGTTAAACAACTTGTATAACAATGTTCTGGATCCAATTTAATATTAAAAAAATATAAGTCTTATTTGACTTTATATAATTGCCTTTGTTATTAACAATAACCCACAGTAAATATGACGATTTTTATTTTACTTAACAAAAAATTTGAATTTAGAATTTGAATAAAGAATTTTGGATTTATTTTAATATTGAAATTATATACGTTTTATATGGCTTTGTATATGGAACCATATACTGAAAATAGATTTTGTGGAATCCCGAAACTGTTTTTGTTATAAAAATTTTAGTAAACTTCTTGTAATGTCAATGATTGGCATATGATTTTGTTTAATAATATATAAGACATTGTTGTTGATCGATTTTTGATGAAAAAATTGGAATATACATTGTACTTTGTATGAGTCTCGATATTTAGCAATGACAAATTATGATAAATATTAAATAAACAATTAAAATGTTGTAAAAATACTGTTACGCTCATTAGAATTGGTGCGTTTATAGACTCGTAGCACTGCATTCGGAATAATGATTTTTTAAACAACGTTCTAAATGGATTTTTAATATGAAAATTTTTATGTAGAGTTTATTAGGTGCTGGATGTTAATCAAAAATTAAATTTTGTAGAATCCTAATAATTTTAGACTTATGATTTTTTCAAATTTTCAACCCTCTGTAAAGGTGGTTTTTAAGGGAAAAAAGATTATTTTTAATATAATCAGTTAATTTCATGAAATTATTAAGCATTCACAATGAATTTTTTAAGAAAATATTAATTTTTAAAAAACTTCAATTTTTGTTCAGTTTTAACCAGTTTCATCACTTTCAATGAATGAACACTATGACACCTTAAACAGCAATAATTTAAAAAGCTTTATCATTGGATAACGATAAAATCCATTGCACAGTTTAGAAATTTCAATATTTTTTAAATAAGAGACGTTATTATGGTCTTCTTTATATCAATGATTACATAATAAAGATTGGTATTAAATATTCTTTTAATTATAATAAATAAAAATTACTGTATTATAAATTTTTGAAAATTTCAACCTCTTTTAAAAGTGGCATTTAACAGTGGAATTTTTGGGAAACTCAGTATTTTATAGTTTTCTGTCATAATTAATTGTTTTTGATAGTTTGTTAAAGAAATTATTTGATTTTAATAATTGTCAATTTTCGTTGTGACAACAATGTTGCAAACTACAGACTTATTGCAGTCATTCGTAGTTTTAAATTTAATTTTAATTTTAATTTTAACATCAATTATTAGTTAAATTAATTAAATATGACTTCTATAAACATGTATATAATTATATATTACTGTTACCAAACTTTAAATTAATAGAACAATATCTTTCTTCAGATATTTTTCGAAATTTTCAAATAATTTTGTCATAATATCTATATATATGTTGAATGTGACGATAATACCAGATATTTAGGTTAATAAAAATAATTTGTTAGAATAGATAATCAAATTCTAACGTTTCAAATTTTTAAATTTATTAAAAAATATATAACTTTGAAAACGTTTTTATAGAACCTCTAATGCACAAATAAAAACTTTCAACACATTTATATACAGACTACACAGCTACTATAAAATATCTACTAAAATTAAGAATCACACTTATAACCTGAATTTATTATTTTTGTTTTGCATTAAATAAATATTAAACAAAATTATATAAGTATCATAAAATTAGTAAGTAAGTTATACTGCAGGCCGCTTATTTATAAAAATTTACAATTTATAATGTTAATGAAAAAAATTGCATTTGATAGTATATTAATACTGTTGTTTAAAGTCAAAGAGATGCAACGACGTCGGTTGGATTGGTATAACCAGTTGCACGTAATTTTAAACAGTACAATTAGCACAACCTATCTGCATATATGCCCTAATTAACATTTTCGAAGAATGATTTGCTTTTTTCTTTGGATCTTTCAGGCAAAAATGTGGTAGCACATCGAGATGTAAGAGACAGGCAAAAGACGGATACGAGAAGAGAACGAGTCACCAGAGTTGCATGAACGTGCGTTTTCGGTCCGAACGGCGAGTTTTATTGTAAACTACGCAACCCGCGGCTACAGATCTATTTATCAATTTCAATTTTATACTATTCATAAAACTTTTTATTATAAGTTGACGCAACAACATTTTTTTCTACCTACCACTAACAACAAAAAATTTCCAAATCAATAAAATAATATAATAACTAAAAATCCTTTTACATTGGTAATTAAAAAGCATTCATATTTTTATAGCCCAAGAAATTTTCTGTTTTATATACATACCATTCGAATTAAAAATATTCGCACTTAAAAAAAGATCCATTTCTCATGTTTACTTTTGTTGATGATAAATTTAAGATGTTCCAACTCCTATCAATTACATAAATGACATTATTTTGATTGATAAAGAAAACATATTATTAAATAAAGCATATTTTCTGAAACTTTTAAATATTTTGCGATAATTAGCTCACTAACTGGAAACAAAACAAATTAAATGCCTTTGGTAACATATTTAAACCAACTTGTATAGATATATAGAAATTTAAATTTTTTCTAAATCTAACCATTTCATGTAAAAATTAATGCTGGTCTATTGAGAAAAAATCATCGTCTTACAAAATGCCGGATATTTTACGGGATCCAAAAGTAATTATCATATTTCCGGAAGAGATGAAAAAGAATTTCATACTCGAAAGAAAGTCTGGCCATAAACGGCCGTCGGATAAAGATGATCAGGTGATTAAAACTCGATAGTATGCAGTGGAGTAAAAGTCATTATATACGCTGCAATTGATGAAAACTTTCCCTTCTTTTCAATTACCTCATTTTAATTTTCAATCTAACAAATGCGTTCAAAATAGAACAAAATCTCTATTATCAACAATAAATTATTCCGCGTTATGAATACACATATGCCGTATTTATAGGTATTGGACTTATTTAAGATTGTTGTAAACTATGATGAGAATCTCTGATTTTATTGATATTCGATTCATTTGTTCATTTTTATATGATCAACAATATTCAATAATCAAATGTTATGGAACACATTTTTATTAACAGAAAACTGTCGCGGTTTTTGGATACACATATCCCAGATGCACACTTAATGGACCGGCTTAAAGTTGTTGTTGTTGTTAACTATGAAAAGATCTTCTGATTTTGTTGCCATTTATGTTATTTTTTTATTTTAATATGAGAAAAAATATTCAATAATAAAAAATTTGTGAAATATCTCAAAAATATATTTTTATTGACAAAAAACTATCGAGGCATTTGAACATATACGCTATAAGCATACGTCATGAACGTGTTTAAAGTTGTTAACTATGACGAGAATTTCTGATTTTGTTGATATTTGATTTGTTTGTTTTTATATGAACAATAATATTTAATAATAAAAATTTGCAAATAGAAGTGTGTCTTGGGAACACATTTTTATTAACAATAAACTGCTGCAATATAAGTACGAAGCTTTATTTAAGCAATATTTTAACAATGACGAAAATCTTTGATTTTGTTACTACTCGAGTTATTTATTCATTTTGATATAACTAAGTATATTCAATGATAAAAGTTTTGGAATGCTTTGACAACATATTTTTATTAACAATTAACTTCCTTGGTATTAGTTATACTTATACATACGCAGTTTTAATTAAACAATGTCTTACCTATGACGAGAATATCGATTTCATTGCTATTTAGATTATTCGTTCATTTTGTCAACCTTTCTATTATTATTCAATAATAGAAAGACGTGGAATGCCTCGGTAAAACATTGTTACTAACAATAAATTGTTAGGGTATACAATATAAAATTTAATTAATTATGACGAGCAACTTATTTTTTCTTAAAAATTTGTTTATATGTTGGTTATTATATTAGTGACATAATTCATCAATAAAAAGTTGTGGAATTCTAATAGCATTGTTAAACATTTATAATAGAAACGAAAATACGTTTTAGCATGGTATATGACATCTCAATATAAGGCTGTGTTTTGCAATATTCCTGAATATTTTTTTGAAATATTATTGCTATGCCTATCCTTCATTCTTGATAACTAGAATTTTATAATTTTATTACTAAAATATTACATATTAATGTACTTATAGAATGTTGTTTGAGGCTGGCTAGGTACGTACTCGTATACGCCGCAACTTCTTTGTTTTAATAAGTTTCTAAGAGCAATAAAATTTTCTTTTTAGTAGTTGATAATGATTATTATTAACAATAGTTAGTAACACTTTGAAATTATGAAATTTATCATCCCCTAATAGGGGTAGTTTTTGGGAGTGTTTTTAGGGTAATATCATTTTTTGTTAATATTACGTAATAACTATATGGATTACGTGGTTTTTTTAAAAGAAATTCAAGTTTTTGAAAAACTTCATTTTTGTTGATACTATTTATCATAGTATATTTATGAACTCAACTTTTTTTAATATAAATGTAAATAATAATTTTACCAGCATTACTTTGTTATCGTTATTAATATTATTATTATTGTTCTTATTGTTGTTCTCATTGTTTTTGTTCTTATTTATCTTTTATAATTATTTTAATTATTTGAAAATTAAATTTCTGTAGTAGTTACTTTTATAATATAAAAAATCTTTATAAAGCTAAGAATTTTTAAAATTATTCCAATATAGTAATTTAAGTATTTAAATTAATATATGAAAAAAATAGGAATATTAATAAATAAAATATTACAAATGTTGAAGTACATAATATTAACATTAATGTAAAAATCTATTAAGTTAATGGTAAACAGATACATATAGATTTACATATATATCTAATCTAATAAGACTACTAGTTAAATTTATTTGAAACATACTAAACAAGAAAGGCTTTTAAACTTGTTTAAAGTGTAAGCATTTAAACCAATAGTACAAAATGAGAAATAGTTATAAAAGAACAGATATTTTATGGATTTTATTTAAAATGTCTATAAACTGATATTTTTTTACTAAGGATTTACTTTTTAAAGTAATTATTAAATAATTTATGTTAACACCTGAATAATATTTATAAATTTAAGGTCCAAACTAAAATTAATAATAAATGACAGCATCAATAAGTTTTTTAACATGAAAAATATTCGTAATTTGCAATAGTATAACAATAATTGAATGATTGTGATTAAATATTATTGGTAATAGAAAAAGATATTTATGCGAATTCATTGTACTAATTATAACACGCAAAAAACGAAATTTAAGCAAAAAAAGTTTGTTTTAATGCATTTGTTTATTAGTTATGTAACATTATAATGTATTGACATATTGATATAAAATTATGAATTTCAAATAAAATAAGATTTAAGAAAAAAATAAAATAATTAATTAGGAGCTTCCTTATCCTAATTAGTCGTAAAAAAATTGATATTAGAAAAATAATGTCCAAGCATAAATAATTAACGTTATTTATATTCATTTTACTCGTTAGTAAAATAAAAATTATCTTTCAAATCAGATATTTTTGATTTTTACAACGTGTGTATTATGTTATTAAAAAATATACATATTACGTACGAATTGATTGAGAGAAAAGCAAAAAAAATCAATTCTCATAACGAAAAACGAAGAGGTATAAGTGTAGAAATACAATGAATGGATTTTCTTCTGTCGGCTGATTTAAACGAATATTCAGACAATTAAAAAAAATGTCGTACCTTCAAATATTGCGCTTTTGAAAGTGGAATATATCTACTGTGAGAAAGAGGAGAATGTGCTTAGAAAATAAGATAGACAGAAAACACCGCAATAATCAGTCATCAGACTGTGAAACTCCGTATATAAGCGAGACGATGAACCTAACCTTACTGCTTGACGTACGAGCAGTCGGGACGTCCTATAGATACGTCTGTGTTGTTACGAATGATCGGACTTGCCAGATATCTTCAAATGTAAATTTCCGTTTTTTCCTTTCTTTTTTTTAATTACTTTCTCACGTCACACAGCGCAAAGCCGCAAACATACTGTTGCTTCGTTTCACCCCGTAAGTCTCGTTCCTTTCTTTTTGGCGATTTCACGCGATACGTATATCACAGAAACTCTATAAAAAAAATGAACTGAAAAAATAAATCTTCGTGTTTGAATTTGTATGCAGCCTATACGCAAATCGTATGTTTCCGTGTTTCTTATCTTTTACTCGTTATACAGGCCAAACCACATCACGAACTCAGATTCATGTCGAAAACGTATGCTGCGTAGATGAGTGACGTACGAAGTAACACAACCGCACAACAATTAAAATGCGTCGCACTTCTATGCTCGCTCTTTTCTTTCTGACAGCCTTAAGAAAGTGGCCGCCTTGAGTCGGCGGTAAGTTCTTATATCTGTACGTAGATACTTATGTGAACCAACTCTTGCGCATGACTGTGAGTATGCTCCGTTAGGGCAACGTGCTTGCAACCATACATTTCAATCCCCCTCTATGTTTTTCTCTCCCTCTTCGCCATGCTTCGAATACAACTATTGTTTCATTTTTTGTTGCTCTTCAACTTTTTTTATATTTACTGTTCATTTCGTAGTTATTTTTGCTCAGTAAACGATTGGTTTTAACGCTTTGTGGTTATATTTTTTCTAGTTACAGAGTATTGTAAGCATTTTATAAAGATGGCATCTGCGATCCAAACTTATTTTTATTTTCGTTTGTGGACATTTTTGTAGAAATAATGCCGATTCATGAAATATTTGAAATCGATAAAATTAGTTCGTTCATCGAAATAATTAAACAAATCAAATCTTAAGTAAATCATGTAAATGTGTAGGAAAAGCAAAGCTTCTCACTCTATTAATATTATTGTAAATAAAATGGGGTTGGAAGTTTGGTTTAATTAGTTGCAATTTTCATCAAAAATTGTTTTCTTTTAAATATTTGCATTATATAGCGGTGGTCAATAAGGTTAAATTGTCTACTGACAGCAGGTAATAAAAAGTGATGTCTCTTAATAAATAATATGTACATATAATTAATCAAAAGTGTAGTTTTTGATAATAAGAGATGCATGAAAATTTTTCAGTAACTGTAATTTTGCAATACTTAATAGAGTCAACATTTCTTTTGAAATATTAATTTTTTCTAAAATAAAGCTAATAATATAATTTTTATTTAGTAATATACTTTAATAAATGTTGATACCTTAAAAGAATCCAAACTCTTATAATTTTTATGTCTTTAGAATGGAAAATAATATAGCTCCCTGGAATAATTGATATATAATGATATGTATACCTGTTATTCAATTGCTTCAAGTTAAATCAACTCAAAGTTCCATATTACTTAAAATTAAATTTATTTTTTAAAAATGTAGAAAAAATTGGTAAGCAACTACTAAGTTTTGATGAATTTTAGAAATAACGGTTGAATAAAATTTTTGCATTTTACTAATTTAACAGTCAAATATATTTATTTTCTTTAAAAGTATTTATACTTACTCTGTCTACTTTTAAAGTAGTATTTAAATATCTCAGTTAATCAAAATTGTTTGCTTATTTGATATTTAATCTTAGAGTGTTATGATTTTTCATACTCATAAGTATGCATTTTAATGTATTTGTGAATATTTCACAAGTAGTGTTACTCTCATTTCATTGAAACTGACATTCAAAATAAAAAATAATTATTGATGTAAAATTGTTATATTACAAATACTTGTTAACACATTGTTATTTACAATTCACTGAAGCTTTATAGTTAAAAATTTAGAGCATATGATGACTACAAAACAATGCATTAGAAAATGAAAAATCATAAATACATAACTTTTTGGGTTATGCAAGGCAATTGGATCCTAAAAAAGCTTAATAACGTTCCTGTTAGACAATTCACATGCACTTACGAAAAATAAACAATTAATAAAATTGAACGTGTATATGAAAGTCTTTAATACAATCACCTGTGGTAATCACTTAAATATTTGATTTTCTTATATTAGTAATGCTCATCGTAGTTCATCTAAAATCAAAATATTAATTTATTCAATTAGAATTTACTTACTATTAAGTTCTGTTTATACTCTAAATTTTTCAATATCATTTGATAAATCATTAATAATTATTATTTAATAATCTCTTTTTAAAAATAAATCCATAGTGAAAAATATCAGCTTATAATTAACTTAAACACATACATAGATGCATGTATTTTTTAATGTTTGAATCATAAACATATATGTAGCATATAAAATCAATGATTATTGTATTATTTATGTACCAAAAGAAAATATTGTTAAAAATATTTAATAAAATGAGATATAATTCTACATTTCTTGAACTCTCATAACTTCATTTGTTTCAAAGTATTATTACATGGCATTGCGACGTTTGTTGCTCTTTTGATATTTAAAACGCTAGATAATATCGTGAGTATGTTTGAAAATCAAAATAATAACACAATTAATTAAATGTACACGGTTTCTTTATTGATATTACACAATAACACCAAAAATGAAACATTAAGAATCAAAAGTTCGCTTGTTCCACTTTTTCCAATATTTATATATTCTTCATATTTTCTTTCTGAATTGCATCACATAAGGCATACATTGAGATAGACTGGAATTGTATTTCACTCGAATCTCCGGATATTAAGCTTTGCTAATGTTTAATGATTATGAGACATTCAAGTTTTTTCCCGGTATTTTCGGTGTTATATGTTATATATCAACATGCTATCCAAGAAATAAAAAAATATAATTTTTTAGAAAAAAATTAGTTTCTTCATAAATTTGAATTAATTATGAAAATAATTATGAAATATGAAAAATGATATCTATTTATTTACATACTGAATACAATCTACATAATGTAATATAATATTTATTTCATTATAAGTTGAATTTTATCGATATACAATATACTTATTTATTGTAAATATATATTTTTTGTTAAAATTTTTATTATCTCTAATTAACAATTATTTGCTCAATATCAACTTCAAATCTTCAATTTAAATATCTGAGTTCAGATTGCAGTAAGCGCAACAACCTTACCACTAGGCACTAAAATATAATGCATACATCATTGTAGTATTATATCACGACCAGAGTGCCGCAAGATTTTATAAATCTTAATAAATTTTGTGTCTATATACATAAGTTCAATAAATTTGCATTTTAAATTTATGGAATCTGTATTACAATTTGTAATATATAAAAATATGTTTTTTGCATATTTATACATGTACACCTATGTGTACTTACATATTTATGTTATACGTTTATACTTGTGTATTTATGTAGTAGGTTTATTAGATCTACCATTTGCAATATTTCATATCTGATTTAAAATTTAAAATTAGACTTCAAATATATAAAGGATAATCTGTTAGGAAAAAAAATTATTAAGTCCTATTTATCAAGGTTAAAAATGATCGTTTTAAACATCCGTTTAATTTTAAATATCCGTGCAAACGTTTACTCAGAATTATATCAATATTAAAACTTGAAGTTAAATAATTCTCTAGTACAAAATTTAAAAATAATCAATCTATATTTAACAATCTTTTTTGAATTTGTATAATTTTTTAAAAATTATGTTATTTTGAATACATATTAAGCTCAATATATGTATATATATATATATATGTTCTTAAAATAATCTTTATTTTAATCTTAAGAAAAAATTTTTTTTTTAAAAATTAATTTATCATTAATGTCATGTACGTCACTGCATTTCAAGTTAGTTTAAAGACCATATATGCAATTTTAATCGTTTCTTTAATTCAATAAATAAATAATAATTAATGTTAATTCAAAACTAGTATCTATAATTTAAAAAGATATTCTACAGCTGATTCATCATATTTTTAACCTTATTAGGGCTTATTGTAATTAATTAAATTTTTGTCTTTGATTTTTTCTTTCCTTCGATAGAAACAAAGTAGATTATTGCAGCCGGGTCGAGGACAGAGTGAATTAATAGACATTGAAAAAAATCTTAATAAATCACTATAGTTGGTATATTGAATACTTCAATTGTTTTTTGCCCTTTGGATACATATTCTTCTGATGAACTATTTTGAAATACTTATTACTTATTGAAAAATTTTGCAATATTTTCTTTTATGTCTAATATTTTAAATAATATTTTATCTGTAAGGAGAAAAATAGTTTAATCAACTTTTTAAAAATAAATTAAGTGGCTCTATTAAATGCTAAACATATTTCACAAAAAAATCATTTGAACAGTACAACCAAATTAATATTATTGTTGTGTAATTTTATAAATTTTTATAACAGTAATATAAATTAATGCAGAAAAGTTTAATAAGTAAACGAATAAAATAAAATTATGTATACTATTTTAACTATTTGTAATTTTTTACGTATCATGATATGCAATAAATAAATTAATTATTCAATTAAAAAGGCTCATTACCTATAAACTATAGCCATTAAATTCTTAATGTAATAATTGAATAAATGAATAGTGTGTTTATTAATATAATTAATAGATTAATAATAATAATAAATATATAATAATAAATAATAATAATAATAATTCATAATTAATAGATTAATAGTAATAATGAATAGCTATAAATGAATAGAATAATAAAGCATTATAACCCTAAAGAAATGAATAAAGAATAGGATTGATTAATATTGTAAATTAATAATGTCAATGTTTAAAAGTAACTATTATAAGCTGAGTATAAATAAAAAATACAAGATATGAATATTATAAATTAATAATATTTAATATTAATAAACTAAGATAATAATACAAACGTTATAAAAATTTTAAAAATTAATACGTTTTAATAATATTATGTTAATAATGATAATAATTATGTTAATAAATTTTTGTATTTTATATATAAATTAAATAATAAAGTTAAAATTTAGAATAAATAAATAAAAACAGCAAGATTAGAATTTAATATATGATTCATTTTAAACCAACTGTACCCGCCTATAAAAAAAGATGTTTGCACATTAATTTTTTTATTTTCACATTATATGGTATATAATACGTTACTCTATGTCGTTAATTAAAAAATCTAAAATATTAATAAATTACCGTTTCTTTCTTATTTTTCTTTGAATATGAGTTGTTAATTATAATATTGTTATTTTTAAAATTATTGTTAAAATGTTATTATTTATGATTTTAAAGTTTTTGAATGGACTTTTACATGATCATTTTTTAATAAATGTACTCAAGAGCATGGAATTCTTGTTTTTATTTTTAAATGAATGTTTTAAACTCCAATTTAAAATAAAACTAGTTTTAGAATAAAAACTAATTTTATGCAGGCATAAATTTTAAATGTACAAAACTTTAAGTGTTTGTATTTTTATACAAAGAAATAAATTAATGTTGAATAATTAAGTAAGTGTTGTATTTTTTATACTTGCATGTTTCGTTATGATTTTTTCATAATTATTAGTATGCCGACTAGGTTAATCGCTTTTCGGATATTTAAGTAATACCGAAGTAAACGAGTCATCAATACTGGAAGTAAGTAATGCTACAAGAAATGGATCAGCTGATAAATCAGAAATAATGAATGAATGTATCAGTTGGACAAAGTGTAAACGAAAACATTACAATTATTATTATGCGGCATCTATCAAATATAAATTCAAACATAAATAAAGGAAAGGAAGTTGAATTGGGCTCATTCTTCCATCATCTGTCATGTAGCAATTTGTTTTCACTTCGATCGAAGGAAACGCAAGTTCTCTCTCTCTCTCTCTATTAATTTGAATAATAATTAATGTTAACTCGGATATTTAATTTGCATATTGTTATTTAATTGATCTCCATATATGATCTAAAGTAACGCTGTCCTTTAGATTAGTGTGGTAGTCGAACTTGGCCTCAGTTTTTGTAATGCTAGCACACAATTTAAGAAAATAACTACTAGTATTATATCAGTATAAAATATGCATATTTGAAAAAAAATTTCAGGTTTGATGGCCACCTTTAGTGTAAGAGTTTAAAAAATGTTTTGTTGAACACCTTTTTTTAGTTTAAGTGTAATATAATAATAATATTTTCTATATATACATAACCCAGTAATGTTGCAGTAATTCTATAAAATATTGATATCCATTTTCTATAAAACTTCGGTGTATAAATGAAGTATCAAAAAATAATATTTAAAATTAGTTCGATAAGAAACTCTTAGAAAAACGTAGAACTAAAAAATAAAAGATAAAAATACAAAATCAGCGGTAAAGTAAGTCTCACATATGTAGATATTTTTGTCATAAGTCAAATTGAATGTTCTGAAAGAATAAATAAATTAATATTGGTAATTTTATTAATATACCAGAAACTTTTCATAAAAAAATGCTTGACATGCTCAGAATTACCCTAACTAAATACTACGGAAACTGTGCGGTACGAGCTCGAAATAGCGCGATGACTTGCCGAAGCGACGCGCAACGGTGGGATAAACTTCCAGCATTGAAAGAGGAGGTAAATTGACGTACGCGCCAAGAGGACTCTAAATTTCCCAGCAAAAACGTCTTCACGCTGATTGGAGCGACGTAACTTGGGCTGTAGTGACGAGAAATGCCTTTGCACTAAGTGAAGTAGCATAACTTGGCTCGCAGTGGTGTGGAGTGCTTCACGCCGATTGGAGAGGCGAAGTTTGAGCTTTCCGGATATAGTGTGCGTGTGCAGATGATTGTCGGTTAACGGCAATCAATCCAATCCAAGTATGAAGAGCGAAAGGTGAAGGCGAACGAGTCCTTTTCAACATAAATGATTACCGGACGTGTCCCGGGGCAGTCGCGTAAGCACTGCTGGTGAATAAGTCGAGATTGTTAATTACCATTTCTCTCCTTGTAGAGAACAAACAAAATATTTTTCAACGGTATTCGTGCTTTTCGAACATAGGAGCAACCCACCCATATCAGGGCTAGTACGGAGGAAGAATATTTCGAACGGAGATTCGGGGGACTTAAGAAATTTTCAGTGTAGAATAAAAAAAATATTTAAAAAATTAAAAAATTATTAATCAAACTCAGAAAAGTTTTAAGGCAAGGCAAATACAATCTTCAGATAGAGAATTTATATCTTTCTCATATTTATTATAAAAACTTCCTTCGTTCTACATTTTATGTTTTATTTTTATTCCAGTTTGAGCATACCACTGCAGGGCTAAGTGTTTTATATTTTTATTATTTGTTTCTTAATACATGGCAAAGAAGAATACATAAAAAAATAACGTTAGAATTATATTTTATTTTAATTCAATAAATTTAATATCTATAATTTTTCATAATTAAACGTTTTGTTCACAATAATTCTGATGTTAATATTTTTGTTATTTTTATAAACAATGCTATTGTATATTAATATGTATTATATCCTCAATATGAATAAAAGAAAGGGAAAGGAAAAATAGAAAAGCGCGTGTACGTTCATTAGTTTGTTGGATATATTATTGCTAAGCATCTACAGTAGAAGACAGAGTAAATCAATCAACAGAGAAATGAAGCAGCAAAGTTCTTTTGAGAATAGTGACAAAGCACAGATGTGATATATCGGTAAAAAGATACACTTTCCTTAACCTTGGAGACTTTAGGACATCAAGTAATACATTCGGTATTAGATAACATGTTGAAATACAGATCAGAAGATAAGCTCAGGGTGATGTTGGCGCTACGAGAATGGAAAGTATCGTTGTCGCGAACTCTACGAGATAACATACTTCATGTATGGTAATACAATTTGATGAAGTGGAAGTATAGCAGTTTTAAATTGAAGTTTCTGATTGTTATAAGGGCGCTTCAAAGTAATTTTCAGACTACATAACTTCGAGCAAACAATATATAATAACAAAGTACCATTGAGTATATAATGAAGTATATAAAAATGAAAGTGAAATAGAGAAATTTGTTGTTCTAAAAGACATCTTCAAGATCATCACATATGGTGAATTAGATAAAAGGAATGGAAAAAATAATACAGTAGTAAATACACAATTACTTCCACTGTAATCATGTGTGACTGAAAAGTTGAGAAAACTGAGAAGAGATTATTCCATATTAGAAGAGAATACCCCAACGGAAACTTTGAATTTGAAAAAGAAAGGGTTGGCGAATTCAGTGGCTTCAGCCAATTGGAGGACATGGAACATCTACTTACTGACTCGAAGATAAGTTAGTAAATCAGTGCAACACCGAGACCGACACCTTAAGTGGAAAAGTTTCCACGTAAATGCCGAGAAAGTTAAAACTGTGACAGTCTTCTTATTGAAAAGTTTTACATTATATTAAATTTTAAAACTTAGGTTTAAATAAAAACTGTATCGAATGTAAATTGTTAATTATATAAAAACCTATAATTAGAAAATACCATACAATAATTTAAATTGAATATAATTAGTTTTATATAGTTTATATAGTATTATATAGATAGATTTGAATTTATATCGTAGATTACGTTTAAAAAATTGTTGTAATAATTGAGAACTTGTTATGTTATCCTTTTTTGGTCTAAATATCTTGAGATTATTCAAGGATGCTTTTGGTAAGATTTGAGTAAATAATTAGATTAAAAAAGTTGTTAATAATCAATAATAATATAATCAGTTAATATTATATAATTTTTTGTGAAATAGTTGTTAATTTTAAGAAAATAATATTTATGGTTATTAAATGCATTAACGTTTGAAATTCTGCAATCTTGCGTGTATAGCATAAGTGGCATTTTACGTGAACATGGAGATAAGAATGGAAAATGGGATGTAGACGAGTTTACGGAGATACGGAGCTAAGAACTAGAAGAGCGAAGAGGTTATGGTAAAACCTGCCGAAATAGAAAACTACAGGAGAAGTCTGGCATGTCCAATAGATTAGACTACCAAACACAATAAATCATAATATGCAACCCATATTTATACTCTTAAGGGGTCAAGGCTCAGTGAAAATATGGTATTTGAAAGCTTTTGCCTCCCTACTTGTTATGAGTTATTACATAGCAACAGCAGCTCGATGTATCATTGGCTTGGTGGCTATTGAATTTCATCGAGGTACCGCACAATGCTTTACGCGGTATGACGTCAATCTCATATGTCGGCCGAAGGCACAATATTGCGTCTCTTTTACTATTTCATACAGCAATCGTTTCTATAAGTATAATTATATTTTCACTACATATGATTTTCAATTAATTTAAATAGACTTAAATGTAATTTAAATAAATTTAAATACAACAATTTATCTGAATCTTTTACCTATAATTTTTTCCATGTAATGAATTTGGAAATTTGAATATATGATAATTTTTGTATATTCCGATACGACAATTTATATATTAACATCTGGCGTATACTTTATTGATTTATAGCTGTAATTTTGTCAATAATTTAACGAAAAAAAAAAAACACAAACGAGGAAAATTTCAGAAATTTGTTTTTTATATAATAGATTGAAAATTTTCTAATAACACATAAAATATGTAGTTCAACTAAATTATAAAATTTAAATAAAGTTAAGTAATTATAAATTTTAAAGATTTTTTACTTATAAGATAATTATTATCCATAAATAAAAATATCAAATTGTGAAAAAAATTAATTAATAGTGAGAAGTTACTTAAATATAAATAAAATATAAATTATAGTTGAATTTGATTTTTAGTATAACTTTATTTTATATTACTCAATTTTTATTCTTTAATATAGCATGCGCTCATACTCGTGATAAATTATTTATACAATTACGCGTTTTACTAACATAACTCACTACACACTGCTTTAAAATTATCTTATTAAAGCTTAAATCTTATGCTAATATAATTATAAAAAATACATTTCTATATGGTTTTATTTTAATAAATCACAAAATTTTAATAAAAATTATTATTTTATCCACTTATAGGAAAGACGAATATTATTTAGTATCTTCATCCCACAGTATAGTAGAATCAGTTTGCATATACATCGAAAGCATATCTCTCCATCTTGTTTTTGCCTCATGAGTTTTCAAAGAATTACGTTTTCATATCAATAACATTTTTATAACTCGAAGCGAGAAAAATCAAACACCGTAAAATGTAATTAAAACCACAAAAAAATAATTCTAAGTTCAAAGATTCGACTTTATAAGCAACATGTGTAAATGACTTTGATCTCTAAATTGTATAAAGCCAATATTGTAAAACATAAAAGACGCTAATCTCTTGTATCAACTCTTTTTATGAACACGATACCCGAAAATAAATGTAAACCTAGAATAAGCCGCAATCAAATAAAATATAATTTTCGAATGATTTTACAACTCAAAATAAACGAGCGACTCTCATAATACATATCATTGTACTCTTCTAAGAATACATATAAAACTCAGTACTAACAGGAAAAAACCATGACAAACATTCTGGAGAAAGAAATAAGACGCCAATCAGATATCAAGAGAAAACATAATAACGACTCGTAAACCAACGAAAAACAAGTAAGCGATCAAAGTAAAAGTATATAAACGAACGGCAGAAGTCTAGAAAATATAAATTATATATTCAGAATATAGCATAGTCTTTTCTTTTAGTGAAAGTTGGAGTAGTTGCGGTCCGCGATATTCGCGAGAACGGTTTTACTTAAATTTACGTTTGATTTATAAATTATTTGTACCTTTGCCAATTTTATGTTAAATAAATATACGTTTATATTTGAAATTTAATTCTCAAATTCATTCTGTAATCTGTCAAATTCAAAACCTTTTAAATTTGAATTTTGGACGAAATATTAACTCAAGAAATCAAGATCAAACATAATCGAGGAATTCTTCAGGATAATACTAACCAAACCTGAAGTAGTGACAGCAGCTGCCTAGACGAGAAAACCGTACAAATCTTTTACCTTACTAACCAGTCAATAACACAAAACTAACGGAATATACCAATGTTAAGGCATACCAAACTTTCGACCTATTTGAATAAGAATAATTAAATAGAAGAAATTTGCTTATTAAATCTTCTCACGTAAAATATTATTGAGACGTCACATTAGCTGTCACATTTCAATAATTCTTTACACGATAATTTTTATTTGTTTGATCAATTCTTTTTTTATTTTAGATAGCCAAAGGCTGGTATGCCTTGTGATAGCTGCATGCCGTTGGTCCCGTTTAATTATTGGTTATTAAAATAAAAGATTTTTACTTAGCTAATGCTGATTTGATGTCCGAAGGGCAGTGTGGGTAGCGGATAGTTGTATCCTTCAGTTATTTGAGGCAGACGCTGTCACCACTCCAAGAATTTTGTAACAGGATCCTGAAGAATCCCTCGATGAGTATTAATGCTGATTCAGGGAAATCGGTTGATTAAGGAAATATTGAATTTAAAACAAATTTGAGTGAATATAAATTTATTGAATAATAAAAATAAAAGTGGCGGTACAAAAGCCATATATATATACATATATACAGTTTAAACGAAATTATTTATTCTCGTGAAAAGGCGCGGGCCACAAATAAGACTATGACTATGAATCTCTTGATTGATACTGTGTGTCTATGATTCTAAATGTCTTGCTGCTTGCATCGATCTTTATATATTCTTGACGTCGTTGTTGTCTTACTTTTCATTGGTTGATCGTAATTTGTTTTTCTTCTGTGATGTTTGACGGAGTCTTATTTTTTACAGGATGTTTATTTGATACGCAGTTTCATTTTGTATAATGACCCGTGTGTTTGCTTTTGGCCATAAGATTATTTAAAATTACATCTCTTACATTTAGATTTACATGATTTATTTTTAAAAGAAGCTTTGCATGTGCTTCGTATTGTAATCGTTTCATGTTTGATTTTTTGACATGATTTTTTGGAATATATTTTTAAAGATTCCATACGTGTATTGCAATCATAGATATATTTAATTATTTAAATGTGTTTTCTTAGAATATGATTTTAGAGCTTCTGAACGTGGTTTGTATTACAATCGTAGCTTTGTTTAATTACATATCTTACGTGATTTCTTAGAATATATTTTAGACGTTCTGTATATGGTTTGTTTTACAGTTTTTGTTTTATATTCTCAAAGGTCAAAATCATTTACATGTGTTGATATCTTACAGTATGAGCTTTGTATATTTTTACGATGTTTTGCTTTTTCTTAGGAATTCTCGCTTAGAGTAAAAATGTTATAAGTTTGCGTTGACGTAAGCTTCTCAAATATTATTTTTAGAAACATATTTTTTCAACTTCACATCGATGACACAATTTACCAAGTCACGAAACTTGAAAATAATTACTTCATGACTCAAAACATTATCTAAATTAATAATAATGTACACATATGAAAATACTGCGCAATAGATCAAAGAACTGGATTATCAACGCTTATCTAAAAATGAATAAATATGAAATAGATGTACAGATATATGTAAACGACAACTAATACTATATAAATCGACACGATAACAAGCATTATATCCTTCAACTTGCGCTAACATGTTTCACAATTTCCATAAAATACTATAAAATACGATAATTATGTTAATACGGAAGCGAGAAATTCATGTAATCTAATGCCATACTCTTCGATTTATGTAAACACACTTTATGACCAAAAGTGAGCACTGAATATTTAACACTGTACGAATATAAGTCTCATTTTATAATATATTATAAAAACTCGAAATCAAATTCAAAGAAAAGATAATACAATACTCGACATTGTGTAAAAAGCCTCGTGCAAGTTACATGTGCAACCTTCAACATGTTATAACCCAAAATCACGCACCGAGTAATAAATACGTTATACTTTCTTAGAAATATTATCAACTATTGAAATGAAATCTAAACCACAAGCAGATTTCAATGAAAAACACAGGCCCACTTCAATAACATGACGCTAAAACTCAGAACAAATCAAAAACTAAGTAAACAGCCAGATCTTTACTATATAAGAACGGCGCACCACATGAAAAAAAAACAATCAGTTCATTAAAGATTTTAATTTTTAAGCCACGCATCCGCGACATTCGCAAAAATAGAAAATCGTTCCGTTTAAATTATATACATTTTGTAATTATTCTAAATTTGCAAATAAATTAATTAAGTAAATTCAGTGAAATCCTCAGTATTTCAAAAAATACCTTTCACAAGTAAAAATATACTATCCCTTGAAATAAAATAAAGTACATTCAAGACTTTATTCAATACGTCTAAAAAATCGAATAATATCAAGAACAATTGGAAGTCATGACAGAAGGTATCTTCAGAAGATAACGCATTCTGAAGTAAACTGGATCTATTCCAGGGCTCTTCGGGACCCTGATGCAACAAATACCCAAAGTAGTGACAGCGACCTGCCAGAGGACAATCAATTATCAAAGATCATTCTCCTCTCATTGAGCCCAATTGAACTTCAAGCCAACAGCCAATCCTTGAAACTGGCTAAGGTACTTGTTAAGTAAAGTATAATTTTCATTATTTAATTCAGTTTAGTAACGATAATTAAAAAAAATTCAGTTGAAAATTAAAAATAAAGATTCAAGAGCAATCAATCAATCAAACACACCAACCTTCCCAGATCTATTTGAAACAATATAATTAGAGCGTAAAGTAACTCTCTAAATCATTCGTGTTTAAAATTAGTGAGACGTTACAAGAGCATCCGAGCCCAATAAATTTATCGTGTCTAATTTTCATAAGATGTCATCTATGCTTTTTCTCTGCCGGTTCGTACCAGTATGTTAGGTTAGTATTAGGTTGAAAATCCATAGTTGTATCGATATAACCAAGTTTGTCAAATTTTTTAATATCAATCTACCTTAATGTCATTAGTCCTAGTGTAATTTGATTATTACATTGTTAAGTTAATAGTACATTTTTCGTATTGCTAATTTAAAATAAAAAAAAAAATAATTTCATTAATCAGATCAACAAAAAATTAAACATAAAAATGAAAAACAAATAAAAACAAAAAAGCATAATTAATTTATGTAAGAGATATTGAATTTTTATATATAGGAAACAGTTAAAGCTTGAAAATTACTTTTGAATTAAAATTAAAATTGAATTAAAGTTAGAATGTAAAGTACTAAATAGTATCTTTTTCATATCTAATGTTTGCAATTTTCGAACATGTACACACATACATTAAATAAAACATTTATATTTTAATTCTAGGGTTACTACAAGTGGTCTAACTTGATTAAGCATAAAAGATTTTATTGGCATAATTTGAAAATAATTTAACAAAATTAAGATACCACTTAAAAAAATGAATGATATAATTCATCTTGGATTTGTAGAGAAATGTGAGTCATGGAGATTGGAAAGTCGATTTTTTCCTAGTAAAGTTGGTGGTAAACCAGCTTGGTTAGATTTACAAAATATACCTAACATAAATCAACTTACCTGTGATTATTGCATGAATCCTTGTATTTTTTTATGTCAAGTATATGCACCTTATGAAGAAGATATTAAAGCGTTTCATAGGTCAGTTTATGTGTTTATTTGTAAAAATCCAAATTGCTGTAAAGAAAATTGCAATGGTAATGTAAAAGTACTACGATCACAATTGGAACGAATAAATGAATTTTATTTGCCAGAACCACCAGTAGAATCAAGAAATTGGAGATCTGATATAAGTTAGTCTTTTTCTTTTTCTTTCTTTTCTTTGAAATACATATTTTATATTTTATTCTTTTTTGTAGGAGTAGAAAAATGGTCTACAACATGTTGTGTTTGTGGTATTTTTTCATGTAAACATTGCTCTAAGTGTAAAAATATCAATTATTGTTGTCATTTGCATCAAGTGTGGGATTGGAAAAAAAATCATAAAAACTTATGTGGAACTGATCAAACTTCTAATTATCAAAGATTTTTATTCCCTGAATTTGAACTTGTAACAGAAATTGAAAAATGTAATCAAAATTATAATACTGTTAATGAAGAAAAGGAACTTAGAAAATTGGAAGATTTGATAAAAACAGGACAAGCAGGTTCTCTTCAATTAGAAAAAGATATAAATGATGATTTAGTAAAAATGGGAAATAACTTAGAAGATAAAACTTTTTCTAAATTTCATAAATCAATACAAAATGAACCTGATCAAGTCTTGAGGTTTTTAAAATTTATCAATTAGAAATAAAAAAATTAATCTAAGAACTAACACATATTTAATTGTTAAATAGGTATAGTAGAGGTGGAAGTCCTTTATTTATTTCATCAACCTATCAGCCTCCAAATATTCCAAATTGTGAAGAATGCGGAGGAGAAAGACAATTTGAATTTCAAATAATGCCTCAACTTCTACTTTATTTGCAAATAGAAGATATTTTAAATAACATTGACTGGGGAATTTTGATAATTTATACTTGTAAAAATTCTTGTATTCCTCAATCTAAATATATACAAGAATATATATGGAAACAAGATATAGTAAAAGAAAATTTCAATTAAAAATCTTAATATAAATAAATATTTTCGAATATTATTACGAATAAATAAATAAAAATTAATAATAAATATTTTCATTATAAAATAACTCTTATAATTTATATATTGTGTAAATGAATATCATCAGTATACCAAAATAATCTTTTTCATTTTTATTTTACAATTAACTTCAAATTAGGCCTTTATAAAATTAAATTAGTTAATATAAACATATTTATAAATTTCATAAATATTATATAAAACGTTGATATTTAATACATGTTTATTATTTACTTGTTTATAATTTCTTAATATTATGTAAAATTTTTTTAATGTTTAAAAATACAACTAGAATATTGTATGTTACAGTTAAAAATGAAATGAAAGAAATCAAATTTTTTTTAATATTTTATTATATGAACTTTTTATAAAGTATTATATGATAAAATAAATTCTTTTCTTAAAACAAACAATTATTGAAAACGCAATGTTAATATATAAAATATTATAGTTTAGTAACATTGTTTATAAGGTTTTTCAATAAAATTATGTATTTATCTGTAAAATGTATAATATTGTAATTTATTAAACATTATAATTCTATGCATGTGAAATTTTTGCAGCACTTTCATGACAATACTGTCGAAAACATTTCAACTGATGTTTCGTGATATGTTTTGTTATATTTTGGGAAAGATCAATAGGATCTTGAATACACATAGGAGAATCGTACTGGAAGACTATATTTCTATTTTGTATGAGGTTTCGCTTATAAATTTCCATCTCTATTGGTAATTGTTCACTATATACAAACGAATTTTTTTTAATTAGTTTACCTAAATATGGACAGATTACATTTGTTTTGTAATCAAAATCAGCATAGTAGGAAAAAAATTCTTTAATATGATCTTTAAAACTCAATTCTGAATAGATAGCTGTAACTATTTCATAAAATCCACATTCCCAGCCTATACAAAACATAAAGTTCCAAAATAAAATTGTATAAAATCTATAATTTACAGATTTGCATACTTTTAATATTTTAAAATGACAGCTTACCACTAACAATTTTAGATTTATTTTCCAATCTTATGAGTTCAAATACGGATGGTAAGATACCTTTTATTTGTAAATAAAAAATAACATACCATGAAATAGCATAAGTTGGAATACCAAATGATCCGGGTATTTGACTAAGACAAAACCATTTTTTTAAATATAACATTAAGTTTCGACAAATAAAATAGGCATCATTATAATACCTACATAAATAATTTTAGAATAATTTTAATAGAATTTTATTTTATAAATTACGATAAAGTCATCATTTTCTTACCTTATAAGTTTTGATTTTTCCACAGAAAGACCACTAAAAGATATATCAATTTTTATACCAGTAGATATATGCCTTAATTTTATAATTGGTATTCTGGTGTCTAATATAATTTCATTTATCATCCAAATATTTGATTCCTTTTTAAAGTACTTGCTTACTGAAATTAAATATTTTTTCATAGTTTCTTCTGCTGTGCACTCATAATATAAATTATCACAGTCTAAAAAAATATCTAAATCACTATCAGGAAAACCTGTACGAGAAAGTCTTGAACCAAATATATAACTCTTGACATTAGGATATATAAATTTTACGGTTTCTTCAATTGCTTTTAATACTTCAGATTCTTTATTTTGTTCAAGAATCACTTTATTAGATTCATTCAATAAAAAATTAACATTCTGATCTATATTATTCAATAAATTTATTGCAAAATTCGACATGCTAGGAACCATTAGGTCACCACGTTCTACAAAATATTTATGAAATGAGTTTTCACAATGAACACTGTAAGAACTAGATTTACCATACCAATAAGTTACGCAAACAGGACAAATATGAAATTCAACAATAGTTCCATTATCTTCTATGCATTTAACGTTATTTAAATGTGTAAAATCTATTAAATGTTGAACAAATTTAATTTCCAAATTAAATTTTTGTTGACAAATAGCACAAATATATACTTGGGCATAATACCAAACATTGTCAAAAATCATTAAAAATTCTTCTAATATTTTTACAGATTGTTCTTTCCATAACTGACAATTACAAATATGCTTTTCATTTCTAATATGTAAATCAACAAGATTACTATTGTTCTGTATTTTAATATTACATGCATAGCACTGAATAATCTTCTTTGATATTTTTACCATACAGAATTCAGCAAATTTTAATTTGGTAAATTGTTTTTTATTCTGTTTCAGCACTTTATCATTTTTTATTTTTTTTAAATGTTTTATATGTTCATCATCTTGTAAATGCTCAAACAATAATTGCTTATTCAATACTTTTTTATTACAAAAAATACAAATAAACTTATTTATTTGATGTAGAGGAAATATTAATTTAAACCCAAATTTCATCAAATTAATCTTTTCTTCATTAATATTATAAATATTATATATTCCAGAATCAATGCATAATATAATAAAAATTTCACCAAAATTGTGAATTAAATTATTTAAAGAATAATTTGTATTCTTAGTCTTTATTATATTTTTCATTTTTCTGTCACAGTTTAATTTCTTTGTTTGCAAGTTATGATGCTTAAACTGAACTACAGCATTTTGCATGTCATCTATTTTCTCAATATTATATTCAATTGATTCAGAATAATCTATATTTTTAATATTTAAACTTAATTTATTAAATTTATTGTTTAATTCATCATTTTGTTTTAAATAAAAAAATTTTAATTGTTTATTGTGTGTTTTTCCCAATATATGTTTGATAGCTTGATTACATTTATCCATATTTATATTACATAGTACACATTGAATTATTTCTTTATTTTCAAAATTAATGAATTTCATATGAAAATTATTATAAATCATTAAAAAGAATTTAATTGTTCTTTCATGATCGCTTTGTTTGTAGTGTTTTAATAAATCTGGTCCATTAGAAAATAATATTTTACAAATAAAACATGTATATAATTTTGAAGTATTAATGATTAAATTCTCTTTTTGCAATTCATAAATTTTAGATTTAAAATTTTTTAATGAATTTATATGCCTTTTTCCATTAATATGTACATTTATATTTCCATGAAACATTGCCAGATCACATACTCTACATAATGAAGCACTTAACTGATTCTTTTTTAGTTCATATTCAATGTTTTTAAAATTATTAATATCTACTTCTACATTTACAAAACCATCTGATATTATATCATCTTTTACACAAGAAAAAATGATTAAACGATTTAAATGCAATGATGTATCTAAATGATTACTTAGCTCACTGATATTTGATAAAAATATATCACAAAGTAAACACTTTAATCTTAGTTCTGTGCTTTCAAAATTAAATCTTATAATATCAGTTTCACTTGGAATATTAAGTTTTTCATATAAATGTAACATAGTATGACACCGTAATATTTTAGTACTTTTTATAAAAATTTTACAAAATAAGCAATAATATATTTTAATAAATTGACTTTTAAATTTTTTTTTTACTGACATAGATTTGTTCAATTTAATTATATAGTTTTTATGAGAATTTCCTTGAATATGTAAACTTACATTTTCTTTACCAAAAATATTACAATTACAAACATTACATACATAAATACTTTTTTTTTCATCAAAAACAATATACTGATCAGATATTATGGTTGTATTTGAAGAGTTATATATTTTAGTATTCATTATATTATTAAATTTTTTTTATGGAATATAACCTTGATTCATTCAAATACTACTAAAGCCAGAAAATGAACATTTGCAATAGTGACATTTAAAAAAATTGAGAATTTCTATATAAATAATATGATTTTGCAATTTTTCTTAGTTTTGTTTCTGAAATAAACAGCAATTATTTTATTTCGTTATTTTTTATGGTTTCATTAACTTCATCTAATTTTTCATTATTTTGTAGAAGTTCTATATGATCCAGATCTGATTCTAAATTAGTCTATTTGATTCTAATATTTGATAATTTCATAATAACATTTATAATTTATTCCGAAACGTACTGTATAATTTTGTAAAAACTTCTTGAATAGGTAAAAAAAATATTTATTCTAATAAATTTAATTGTTTGTAGAAATAATAAAAACGAAAATTAAATTCTGAAATTATAAAGAAAGTCAAGATTTATAAAAAAATATATATACGTTTATCCTTACGTACACTTTTAAATATTAAACATGCTTACTAATAATAACTGCATCGATTATTAAATTCCTAAAAAACTATAATATCTTTAAACTTTTACATTATAAAAAGAAAGTTTTCATTAAATGTTATAAATTGAAGACATTGAAATCTTGCAAACTTTCTATTTGTGAATTTATGAAATACAATATCTGGGATCAAATACGAAAAGGGAGATCGTCAAACATCATAGGCGAATGTGGCTAAAATTATTGCTAACCATATGTTGCTGCCTCTTACGGACTTTTCTACAAACAAAATTATTTTACCCATGTTACGTCTCACTGTTTTTATAAGTGTTAAATTTTATGAGTTTAATCGACTCTATGTCATTGAACTTTTATAGGTTGGCGTGTCTTACAGTAGTTTGTTTATCTAGTCCCGTTTCAATATTATATTTGTTATTGTAAATAAGATTTTATAATTAACTGGATCGATGTCCGAAGTGCAGTGTGGGGAGTTGGATGGCTGTAACCAAGTTGTTTAAAGGCAGCTGTTGTCATCACTCCAGGAATTTGTCGTCAGAGCCCATTTATATATCATTATGTTTTCTCAGAAGAGGCTTCGCAAATGTTTCTAGTTACAATCCTTCTTTTCTTTGGTCGTAAGTGTTTTCTTAGGGTTTAGATATTCAGCGCATGGTTATAATCGTAGCTTTATTTGATTACATAAATTTCCTTAGAATATATTTCGGGTATCTGTTTGTTATCGTTTCGAAGGTTAGACCTATTTACACGTGTCGGTATTTTCTACAGCTTGAATTTTGTACTCTTTATTATTTCTCGGAGATTATCGCTTAAGATCAAACTCATCTACACGTGTCTGTATTTCTACAATACGAGGTTTGTATATTTTATTATCTTTCGGGATTTCTCGCTTTCGGTTACAAGAACATTATATATTTTTATTTGACGTAATATTATTTTTAGAAAGAGGCTTGATCCGTGTTGACTTTATAATACTAGTACTACTCTTATCGTATGTAGGTTAAATGAAAACAAGTTGAAGGTCTTTTGACTATCTCCACATATCAGCCTGCTTCCTGTACATCTATTTTATGTTTTTTCATTTTTAGATAAGCGTTGATAATCCAGTTCTTTGATCTATTGCGCAGTATTTTCATATGCGTACATTAATATTCCTTATCTTATTGCACAGTATTTTCTATGTGTGTATATTAATATTTCTTATCTTATTACGTATTGTGGTAGAATGCGATTTTTGTTTCTTTATTTTATTATTTTTAAGTTAGATAATGTTTTGAGTCATGAAGTAGTTATTTTCAAGTCTCGTGACTTGGTTAATTGTGTCATTGATGTGAAGTTGAAAAAATACGGGGACGTATTTTATTTGTAGTATTTTATTTGATCAGTGTAAAATAAAAATTTAAGATGCTGTTACACTTTCTATTTATATTTTACGAACAAATCGAGAAAAGGCCGGTGTGTCTGATATTCGATTGCTCTTTTTCCTTATTTCCTTGTCTTAATCTATTTCTTCTACAATCGCCTTCAATTTATGGCTGTGACATCTCACGAGAGACGCAAGCAATCGAGAGAGCTATTTCGTGCTCTAATTATATTGGTCCTATCAGATCAGGAAAGGCTGATGTGCCTAATGCATGGTTGCCCTTTTCTTATTATTTAATTAAATATCTTTTAGTTTTCGCGTCCGATCTGAATAAAATAATGAAAATGATACTTTATCTTATCTTGTTCTTTAACCTATCCTGATGATTGGGTACTGACTTATAGTTTGATTGGGCTGTGTGGGTGGAAGACAATCCTTGACGATTAATCGTCCTCTGTCAGGTTGCTGTCACCACTTTGGGTTCCAAAGAACTTTGAGATTTGATGCAGCTTCCTTTTGACTGTATCCTAGACAAATCTTTATCTGACTAAATATTTTTCTGATGTTATTTAATTAAACTCGAATTTCTTTCAAGGAGTATGGATTTTTATTTAAAAAGGTTATTCAAAATACAATGGATTTCACTAAATTTAATTGTTTATTTAGCTTATCTTCTGCTTTAAAATAATTAAAATATTTATATTTCAAACGGGACAGTTCTTAATTCTCGCAAATATTGCGAACTGCGTAATGACTGATTATTATATTAACTGAAATGTAACTCTGGAATATATAGTGATGTTCAATATGTATAGATCAGAGCTGGGTGCTTGGTCATGAAGTTGAGCCATGTTTTCTTTATGATATCAGTTTATGGTTTGGATTTCATTTTAATCGTTGATGCTGAATCAATATTTCTAAGAAATTATTATCGTGTTAATTACTCGGTGAATGATTTGGAGTTAAACGTTAATATAATGTGTTGTATTGTATTCGCTTTTTCTCTTTGATTTCGTCACAAGGTCATAAAATGCAATATAAATATTTCTATTTACATAAGAAATGCGGATTACATTTAAAAAATTGTTGTTCAATATTTGCTTGTACCGTATACTTCATTTAATACAAAATATTTAAATCTTTTAGATAGAAATCTGTTTACATAGAATTTACAAACTTGTTTATCTAAATGTAATTTTATTTAACGAATTAATTGCTAATTACATTATAAAAAAGTGTAGAAAATTGTTTCATATTTCTCTTTTTCCTATTACGTATATATTATTAAACTTTCATTACTTATGATTATACATACTCTGTAAACATTGTTAAAGATTATATGAAAACATTTATTTGAATTTCATATCCATAATTTTTAGGTCTAGAGAAGTTGGAAATCTAATTATACTAAAATACGTTTCCTCTGTACCGAAAAAAAGGTATATCTTCTATTTCATAGTACATAATGCTTATTGAAATGAAAATACGCAATGTATTATTTACCGTATTTATCTGGATGCCTGTATAGTTCTAAAGTTGTTCTTTTGCTAGAAGTTGTTTCAAGTGTAGAACACTTTATACATGTTGGAAAGATATCGGAACCTGAATTCATATTAATAGATAGATTCGGCACGGGAGCTATTACATCATTTAGACCACACCAGTGTTGTACAGCATCAGTTGTGTCACGAAATGAGGGCCTGGCTGGTAACGAAGTAAATTTCTATCATCATTGTGTCATCTATCTGTCAATTGTGAAAGTTATTCGAGGTTAAGACTACTGATAACTTTAGTGACATTTAAATTGTTGCAGGTTGGCGGTTTAATCAAAAAGTCTTTAAGAGTTTGTTATTTTACATGCTCCTAATAGGCTTTGGATTTTAAAAACATGTTTAGACGGATACCAGTGTTCTAGCCCATCATTGCCAACGAATTTTTCACACCATCATACATGTTCACGAACTGCACTGGAAGTGTATTTTTCTCGTACTCAACCATACCGTCTATTCAATAAAATTGACAACATACTTTTTTATTATTATATTAGGATTCAATGGAATATTTATTTATATGAAAATAAATAGTTTGCATTTATATCGCCAACTATTCGCTTATTAATATTGTAGGTGTATTATTATTTGAAATTTGCAGTGGCTCAAATTGTAATCGTTCCAGTTATTATACTTTGAATATTAAAAGAGTAAAACAGGGAGAATGCTAGAGATGATATAGATAGATAACTGGATTGTAACTATATCTAAGAATCAAAACGCAAACATTCTTATATATATTTACTCTTCGGAAATAATATATAATAAATAGATTCTTTTCATACCGGTTAATCGGCGGAAGGTTATGTAATCAGTTCTCAGTAATGCGAATTTATTTAATTACTATTATTGAAAGAAACGCTTAGAAGAATAAACTTTTTTTTTATATTTGAGTGAACAGTGTCTATAATTATTAAATGAAATACTTTTGTTATGTCTCGCTCGCGTAGATGTTCAAATTCTATAACAAAAAATTTGACGTTACCATAATGAATTATAACATTTTATCGAATTTTCTGATCAATTTTATTTTTGAAAGAAAATTACGATGAATGAAACAAAGGACTGTGATGAAAATGGAAGGTCCGCAGGATCCCAGCTGAGAAGATCCGTGGGACATCCTCATTTTCCTCTTCCTTCGGTAAGCTCGGCTGAGCTTTTTTTTGGACCCCTTTTTATAGAACCGCCCTGAGAAGGGCGCTATGTATACATAAGAGCCGTGGCGTCTTAGGAAGGGAGTAGAAAAGAAAACACAATTTCCTCCTATGATGGCCAGTCAGGTACGCCCTTCCCCTTTCGCTCCGTCCGCTCAACTAACTCCACCACCACGCAGCATCCCGTTGTTTCTCTTCCTCGGATGTTGCCGTCCCAATCCTTCGACACGGTCGCCCTCTCCCTTCCTTCGTTTTTTCCACCGATTCTCCTCAAGTCACACCGCGGCGTCGCCGTCTAAGTCACCACGGCGCCATCATAGCGGGAAATCCCGGGCCTACTTTTTCCCCGACGCGTGACACTCTGATACAATTGCACTGGGTAACTCATCATGAGTCACCCTTTCTAGTTCGGACTCGTACGGCGCGGTCATTTATGAGTCGTCACAAGGTTTATTTAGCGCGCGCTAACTGGTATGTTTGAATTAATATTATTTTGCAAATTTGTTCACCTTTTTTAAATTAATTTTCGGGTAAGATTTATCAATGGTCAACAGAAGAAAAAAAGGTAAAAGATAGTTAGACTTATTTATATGTTGTGACGTCCCACGATTATCAGACATAGTAATTAATGGCGGGAAATTTTTTTCCGCGATGTTTGATTTATATCGAACGGGAAAAGCGTCTTTTTTAATAATATTGAACTGTATTCATTTTATTAGACTTATATGCACTTTATGTATACTTCTTATGACCGAGTTGAGAAATGTTGGTGTGCCTAGTTTTTAGTTATTCATTGTATCTCAAATTCTCGTTTCTTTCATTTTATTTCACTTTTGCCTTGGGTGTAGAGTAAAATCAATATAAAATTATACTTAATTTGCGAGAGCAGGTTTTTTAACATGTTCTATTGACTGTTCGTAAATAGAGTTTTTCGTTGGGACTTTGTTGGTAAAAAAGTCTTCTGAGATCTGGTCATTCTAACAAATTGCTCCCACCACTTCGGGTGGTTGTTATATCAGAATCACGAAAATATCTAAGATAAGTTGAGCTTCTCATTTGAATACTAAAATATCTATTAAAGATACCCGCCAATAAAGTTTCCGATATTCTTTTTTTTTCTTGACTTGTATTGTTTAATGATTTGAAATTTACTAATAAAATCTTTCATTATGATGTCCTGAAATTGTTCAAAGAATATAGACTATTTTGAGGAAAGTTTTTGAAAGATAAACTGGTTTACATTGACATTAATTTATTTTCAGCAGCAGCATTAAAAATTATTTACAATTTACAAAATTAATATATTTCAAACTAAACAGGCTTTATTCTCGCAAGTTTCGAGGATTGCAGGTAAAAGTATCTTATACAGGCCAGTGTTTAGTACTTCGTCGTTTAGTGATTGGTCCTGGTGTTTTATTATCTATTATTATTCAACACTATTCGTGTAAGGAACTATTTATTTTATGACATCCACTCATGACTTAGATTTCGTAATACAATTAGATTTCGCGTGATCATTGGTACTGATTTCATTATTCCAACTAAAATTAGATCCCTTTTTTAGTTTGTTTTTATTGCGTTATCTTAGTATAATACTTTCTTTTGATGTAGTTTTATTTATTTTAAGAAAGTTATTCATGTTGTAGCGGGTTTTATCATTCGATACGTGAATAAAATGTGTTTTTATTGAGAAAGTAAGGTATGGAAAGTGATGCTTATTGAAGTTCGTGAATAGATTTTTTCAAAATATAAAATTGCAATGAGAGAATTATATTTTTTTATATAAGTTAAAGGTTACGTATGTCATTTTCACATGGTTCTATATAATGTTCGATATTATATTTATCTTATCCTAAGGTGTGGTTTTATAAGTTTTTGGGCATGCCCTCTTATAGCCGTTAAATGTGTTGACATGAGTTGAAGGTTACAATTGTCTTCACACAAGGCATTTATAACACTGAATGTTGTATTTTCGCTATGAATCATATAATATAATATTAATATGCTTATTTGATATTTAGCTCGTGAATTCTAAAATGAGAATAGTCGTTTTTTATATTTAATATTTGAGTTTTACCTAATTGTACATAATCTGATCCTTGATCTGATAAGTATTAACTTTCATCCACTTGCGTGTTTATTTCTTGCCTCTTATTATTCTACGGTGACTGAAGGCGATTTATAATTTTAATTCTTCTTTTTTTTTTACTGAAATATACATTGTGACTTCTCAATAATTATTTACGCGTTAAATTATAATAGCTTGATCGACTTTATTCAATCTTGTTTATTTATAAGGCTGACAGCTGGTGTGCCTCATAACAGGTATATTTCATTGGTCCTCTGATTATTAGTTATTAAAATAAAAGATTTTTATTTAATTATTCATTGACTTGATGTTCAAAGGGCAGTGTGGGCAATAGATGGCTGTATTCTTGAATTGATTGAGGCAATCGCTGTCACCAGTTCAGAAACTTTGTAGACAGCGCCCTGAAGAGTCCCTCGATGAGTATCGATGCTAAT
Organism: Wiebesia pumilae; assembly: GCA_018907045.1. Classification (NCBI taxonomy): domain Eukaryota; kingdom Metazoa; phylum Arthropoda; class Insecta; order Hymenoptera; family Agaonidae; genus Wiebesia; species Wiebesia pumilae. Next base: position 99,802 of record JACCHZ010000185.1, read on the forward strand.
CCAGGAAACTTGGTTTATGTTTTGATAATAATATGTTTAAAATAAGACTCGGACTTCTTTAAGAAAATATTGAATTTAACTCGAATTCAAATGAATATAAATTTATTAAATAAAAAAATAAGAGCGGCGATTCAAAGACTTAAATATATAGATTTAACGAAATTAATTCGTTTTCGCTTAAAAACGCGGGCCGCAAATAAGACTATATCTACGAATTTTTGATTGATGCTGTGTGTCTATGATTCTATATGTCTTGCTTTTCATTAGATGATAGTAATTTGTTTTTCTTTTGTGATGTTTGACGGAGTCTTATTTCTTACAGGATGTTTATTTGATACGCAGTTTCATTTCGTATAATGACCCGTATGTTCGCTTTTGGCCATAAAATTATTTAAGATTACATCTCTTATATTTAGGTTTACATGATTTATTTTTAAAAGAAGCTTTGAATGTGCTTCGTATTGTAATCGTTTCTTGTTTGATTTTTTTGACATGATTTTTTGGAATATATTTTCAGAGATTCCATACATGGTTTGTATTGCAATCATAGCTTTGATTAATTACTTAAATGTGTTTTCTTAGAATATAATTTTAATGGTTCCGAACGTGGTTTGTATTACAATCATGGCTTTGTTTGATTACATGTCTTACGTTATTTCTTAGAATATATGTTTAGAAGTTCCGTATATGGTTCATTTTACAGTTTCTGTTTTATATTCTCGAAGGTTAAAATCATTTACACGTATCGATATCTTACAGTATGAGCTTTGTATATTTTTACGATGTTTTGCTATTTCTTAGTTATAGAGTAAAAATATTATAAGTTTGCATTGACGTAAGCTTCCCAAATACAATTTTTAAAAAGAAGGCTTAATCCGTATTAATTTTATAATGCTGGTTTTGTATTTACCATATGAGCATGTAAATTGTAATAAATAAGTTGAAGATTATTGCTTACACGTATCAGCCTATTTCCTATTCATAAGTTTCATGATTGTTTATTATAGATAAAAGTTGATAATCCAGTTCTCTGATCTATTTCGCAGTATCTTATATATGTATACATTAATCTTTCCTTATCTCTTATTGCGCAATGTGACTGGAGGCGATTTCTATTGCTATATTCCGTTATTATTATGTTAGATAGTTCTTTATGTCGTAGTGTCGTCATTGATAACTCGCTATACTGGTTTTAGCGTCTTTGACATGAAGTTAAAAATTTACGGGTTGATATAATATGCTTGTAACGTTTCCGAAAAATTTCAACTTCAAGATTAAGAATTAAAATAGCGAGTTACGAAACTCCTTTATTTACATCTTCGCGACATAAACGTATGTAATTTAACAATAACAGAATTTAAAACCCGAAATCGTTTGCAGTCAAAATAAGGAATAGGAAATAATGACGCACGAGTAAATAAAAGTTATTACATCGTAGATCAAGAACCTTATTATGTACATTTGCCTAAAATATAAATATAAAAACATTGAAAGACTTTATTTCATGTACATATTTTCTTGCTCTACTAATATAAAGAAAGAAGGTCGATACTTATAAATAGTAATAGAAACCTTCAAATCGTTTCAACACGTTTAATAGCAAGCTTAGTATTATTATATATAATTAACACGTTTCATGGCAAACACAATATTAGCATTATATAACTGACATATGTAAAACCTTCAATCTAAAAATAACTATTGTAACTCTCGAAAGATTGTGTCAGTACATTCTCATGTGAATATCAATATTGTGTAAAATTATAATATTTAACAACCGAAAGCGAGAATTCTTAAAGTAATTAAGCACCTAAAACTAATACTAGTATTGTAAGAAGCAACACATGTAAACGTCTACCATAACCTTTTATTCATATCGACACGTTTTATGAGTACATATTTTACAAATTATGTAATCCAAAACGGGACTTTTATCGAACAAAGATATCATTTTCAAATAATGTCAATAATTTTACGATCTCGAGCAAATATTCAATATCTACATGTAATCTTCGACTCGTGTATCCATAATTAACGACAATAAGCGAAACTGACATACAATACATTGTACACTATCAATTCATGGAAAAACAAACCATAAAACTCTGTATTCGAAAATTCATGTGACCAAAAACTCATATCAACTTCCTGAAAGAAAAGAAATAAAACCCAAGCGGATATCGCAAAACAAACATAATAATGACTTCAAAACCAGAAGGCAGATTGCAAAATTCGTTAGTTTACACACAACCCGCAATATTCGTGAGAACGGATTTTGTACCGTTTGACTTATAACGTTTGTATCTTAATTTAATAAAAGATGCTTTGTAATAAAGATTTAATTCAGTTGAAACTCAAGTTTAGTCAATAATTTTTCGAGAGTGCGAATCCTTCTAAATTCAAATCTACGATATCGGTAGCAATAAGATTTCTGTCGCAACGTATTTAATGAAGCCGAAGCTGAAATACATTCCAGAGCTCTTCCAGATCCTGATTCAACATCTCAAAGTAGTGACAGCAGCTACACGATCAAATGACCGTCTTCTAACTGCAATGCCCAATTGGACACCAAGCATTAGCTAGATAGGCCAAAAGTTAAGTAAAATCTTTATTTTGTTAACAAATCTGAAAATGGAGCAATCGGAATTAACCACTTACTAAGCATACCAGCCGTTGGACAATCCTATCGTAAAGATTAAATAGAGTAAAATCTACTCAATAAATTTTGCACGTAAAGTATTAATGAAACGTCACAAGCAATACATATATATCATAAGTGATAGAGGTTTTTATTTAGATTTTTACGTTGTTAAATATTTTAATAGGATTTAAAAAAATTACGGGAACGTTACAATATCAAACTTACCAGGCTGAATTTATTGATAAAACTTCTAAATGTGTCCGTCTAGCCGTAATAGGTTGAGAAATATTTATCGCGCTAACATCAGTAGCAGCGATTGTCGCCATTCCAGAAATTTCAAATTTGGGTTCCGAAGAATCCTGCAGTTATAATTTAGCAGGATGTGTTTCCTCATTCTACTAAATAAAATTCTACCAAAGATCTTCTACTGATGTTTATTATGTTAAAGGTAATTGTTTTGTTTATTTTATAAATATTAATTTGTTATTTGAATACAGAATTTAATTATTTTTAGTACTCAGTATTTTAATTTATTGTCTTTAATATTAATTTCATTTCTTATTATTATTCTTTATTTAATTTATAATATTCAGAGAATTGAACTTTGATTTAATATTATATTTAATTTAATATTTCAGTTTAATTTATAAGATTTAATTCATCAATTTTAATTTATTCAAAGAATATGGAACGTTGTTCGACTGCTTATAACAATTATACTTTGGATTTTATTGTATTTAAATACATTATTAACATAAGTAAAAAAATACAATAAAAATTGTAAATTATAAAAAGTACAAAATTATGTATAAAATGAGATGTATAAGATGAGAAACGATTTTTACAAATAATTGTTTTCGTAAGTTTTGCAGCTTGATTAAAAGTCTTCAACTGATTGAACTACTTTAAACCGATTCTGTTAATAAATTTCTTGTCATATTATTGTACAATGGGCTTCTAAATTTTGTTCCATAAAATGGGGCTGCCATTATTATGATTGTTTTCAATACTACAAGCAGTGGTTGGTAGATAGGTGGAGTCTTATTGCTGAATGCCTTACTTATGTACTAAATCTTTAAGTTTCATCGTTGATTTAGTTGATGTCTATTTTATCTACTTTGTTGTTATTATTATTATTATTGTAGTTATTTTTTTTCTTCGTGTTTCATAAATTGGTATAATCTTTACTTCGTATTTCATGCTATTTATGTTTCGGTAATTCGTATTCAAAAGAGGCCTTGTTTATGCCAACAGTGCTATAATACGTAGTTCGAATTATCGATTTTGGCCTCGATTTGAATTTTAGCGTGTAATGCATTTTAATAAACTCGAATATTTTTTCAATAGCAGCTTTGATATTGTACTTCAATACAATGTTTAATATAAATATAAAATTAAATTGTAGTTTCACTTATTATAAAGGTGAAATAATAGCTCAATATTTTAGAAATGTGACATATAATATATCTGCAATTTATGACTTTTTATCCCTAAGAAAGATAATTAATAGAATACAAGGTTATTAAGATTTTAAATCTAAGAATGCGATAAATGCAATAAAAAGTTAATAATTAAATTTCGGTTACCAGTTTTAAGAGTGTAATAGAAATTATTTTATAAATTTTTAAAGTAGCTTTTTATATAATAAAAAAGTATTGACAATTCTATCATAAGTATCTGAATACAATGTGCGATTATTTTATCGAAAACATCGGAATATAATGTGTTATTATTTTACAAATTTTAGAAGTTTTTACAATTTATTCTGAGTGAAGATTCAGACCGATTATTTCAACTATACTTACAATATATTTAATCTGCGTAACTGTAAACTTTAGGTTAAACAATTATGAAAATTTGCTGGCTATTATCCAGACTTGCGGAACGCTGATAGTGACGTATTAAATTTCAATTGATAGAGAACTAGGCATTGGCCAGCTTTTGATCCGGTGAATATAGTCAAAATACAATGTATACTCCGTACTATGCCTCACAATGCGGTGTATAACTGGAAGAGATTTATAGTATATGACTGAATTTTCATGCATATTTAAGTTTAAGATTTAATAAATGCTACCAACATTTAAGAAAAATAAAATTAATAAGGGTATGAAAGATTTTAAGAGGTAGTAAAATATTCTCGAGAATTATTCGATAAAAAAATTTCTTTTTGTAATATTTCTTCTTGATGTTTTTTTTACATTTTGAAAATTTTGTGAAAATGTTACACTTCATTAGATTCGTATAGGCTGGAACATTTATACACATTTATTAATATGCAAAAATATAATTATTTTTATATATGTTTTTATTATACTTTAACGTTTCAGATTTAATATATGTCAACTTATAAATTGTAAATTACATTAGCAAATTAATATATTTTATTAAAAGTATACACTTTTTAGCATTTGCTTTATGAGAAACTTTTAGCATTAATAAATAATCAATTTAAATTTAATTTTTATTTAACATAAAAAAATCAAAGAATTTCAGTTATCTGTATTGGACATTAATAATTTTTTACTCGATATAAAATCTACTTAAGATTTAATTATATAAATTAGATATTGACTATTTTAATTGCTTTTAAGAGGACTAAGAATAAAAAATATTTGTAGATGGACTATAATGGATAACGATTATCTTTATATAGTCATCAATTTATACTTTTTAATATCGAAGAAAAACTCCGAATAGATCTTTGTCAACTTTTTATACATATCTAGATTATATAAAGAGCATAGTTACCTTCTAATATATTAATATATATTCAATATTTGCAATATATAAAGATTCTCATGCAAGTTAAACTTCAAATTTATTTTTAATATTTTAAAAGAATATTGAAAGTTATACTAAATACAATTTGATATTTTAGAGATGGATTTTATTAAAAAGTAAATTTAAAATAACCTTATATATTAATAAAATGAAAGATTTATTGTATAAAAATATATGCACTGCTAAAACATAGTAAAAATAATGAAGAATTATTTTTTTATAATAAAATACAATAATAACGTGATACATTTATATTGTAAAAATTAACATCTAAATGAAATAGAAAAAAATTATCTGGACAATATTTCCAAATTAGAGTAAATTTGTATTAAGGCGCGAAAAATATGAAATCGGCAAAATAGATAGTTTCTTTTTTATTATTCGATTCCTTTTTTCTATACGGGATTAATATTATTGGATTAACGATCTTCCAATTATCTTCGTCAGAGATTTTATGTATCTCTCAAGCTTATAAACTTGACAATTATAATTTGTTCTTTTTTTATAATTGTAATGCAAAGATTTTTCAAATTCCTTTCAGAAAATACAGAAAATGACCTCGTGCTTTGAAAATATTCAATTACCTTCATGCGTATGGTCTGAAAACGGTGATAAAAGAAATGCGTTAGCTTCAATGATTGCTGGAATATTGGTTAGTAACAGAAGTTGTTTTCCTTATTGATGTTTTATTTATTAGTTTTTTAATAATAAAATATCAAATATTCATATGCTTATTATTATAATCATGTTCAACTGTACAGCTTTTAAACTTTAATTGAAGTTTTTAAAGGAATTAAAAAATATTTATTTTATTAAATACCAAAGAAATTATTATTTATTTTTATTTATTATCAATGAAAAGTCAGAAATGAGTGTTCTTTTTATTAATTTATATTTATTTGTACAATATGGAAAATTTTTGGCAGAACTGATGCATTCAAATTTTTTTTTGCAATATAATATTAATATTCTTAATTTCTAAATTAAACAATTGCATAATTCTTGAATCTAAAATAATTGAAGATATGAAATATTCTGATCTTAATATTATTTTCAAATCAATTCTTAATTATTAATGTAATAATGTGAATTAATAATCTGCTATTTATGTAAACACACTTAAAATATTCTTTTGATAAATATATTATGATTTTGAATAATAGATAAATTTTAAAAATAAAATATTGAGGTTAATATAATCATTTTTTAATAAAAATGAAAACAATAAATTTATTAGATTTGCTATATAAAGTATTTATGTTACAGTTTTTTTTGGGATGGTGGTTCATAATCGATGCTCATGCAAAGTACCCAAATGAAATGTCAAATACTTATCACGTTTGTGGTATTTTTGGTACATTGTCTTTATTAATGTAAGAAATAGTTGAACAGTAAACTAATTTGTTTATTAATAAAATTATTTAAAAAAAAAATTTACTTTAAATTTACTTATAGGGTAAATTCAGTAACCAATGCCCAAATTCGAGGTGATGCATATAATGGTGGTTGTTTAGGAGCTAGAGGAGCTAGAGGATGGCTCTTCATTGGTTTTGTTATGGGTTTTGCAGCAGTTATAGCAGCTTGCTGGATCTTGTTTGCAGATTTCGTTGCATTAGGTTAATTATCTTTAATTTTTTTAATTTACCCAAATCTTATTTTGTGATGCTATTTCTCTTTTTTATTGTCATGAATATTTTTACTAAAAACATGAAAGACAAGCTTTAAAAATTAAAAAAAATTTAGATTTTGATAAATAAATTTATTACTTTATACATTTCAAAAAATATTTTAACACTGATTCTTTTACATACAGATGTACAATATCATTGGCCTGGAGTTGGTTTATTTTTACAAAATGTGTTCATCTTTTTGGGATCATTAACTTATAAATTTGGACGTTCGGAAGATAATTGGAGCTGAATATTTTATAACTAATAGATATTTATATCTCAAAAAATAAATTCTTAAAATGAATATTTTTTGTGCACAAATTCATACATAAAAATATTTTCTAAGTTTTTATGTAACTTTTATAATTAACATTATTTCATTATTTAAATAGAAATGTTTGTAATGATAAATATTTTCGTCTATTTTAGTTTTAATAATTTATAAAATATCTAAAATTATATAATAAAACAATATTAATGTAAATGTTTTGTAATTGAAAATTACAAATTAATTAAAATATGTTTGTTTAATACAATTCTAAATTTCAATACACTTGATCCATATAATATGTTCAATTTACGTTTATAGATATCTTATTTTTGAGCAAAACTTGCATATACAAATGAATCTAGCTTTACAAGGGCATCACTGAAGTTTCAACCGGTTGACTCACAAAAATTGAAATTTTTTAAGAATTAATAATTTTTTACAAATTTGATTGGAAACGCTTATTAAATTCACATCATGAACTATTATATTAAAAATATACTTTCCACCCTTAAAAATTACTTCTTCAGAGGGTTGAAAAATTGAAAAAATCATAAGTTCGAAATTATTAGGATTCTAAAAAATTTAAGTTTTGATTAGCATTAAGCATTTAATAAAATATAAGTAAAAAAATTTTTATAATCAAAATCCATTTAGAACATTATTTTAAACATTATTCCGAGCACGCTATGTATCTACAAACAAATTCTTATTGGTGTAACAATATATCTACATCATAATTATTAATTTAATATATGTTACAAATTCTCATTGTAAAATATCGTGATTCATACAAAATGTTTATAACAAAGTTAGTATTATGATTTCAGAATATCGTTCCTATTATAAAGCTAAGTAAAACATAATTTTAATATTAAAATTGATTCAGAACACTGTTGAATTCTTTGTTAAATAAAGTAAAAAAGTGTATGTTACGTATGCGTATTGCGATTTATTATTAATAACTAATAATAAGATTAATAATAATAATAAGATATTATTATATCTCAAATAAAACCTATATCAATATTAAATTAGATCTGGAAAATTGTTATTGAAGTCGATGAACAAAACCATATAAGAATTATAACTTTTCAATTTTGAAATTTCATTCGAAAAATGCATTTTTTACAACACAAATTTTTTTATAACAGTTGTTTATAACTACTCTTCAGTATGGATTCAACTTTTTATTGATAATTTTTCCTGCTTACACAAAAATATGCATAAAATTGTTAAAAAAAAAAAATTTAATTTCAGGAGATAGTTAAGTCTATTGAAATAAGTGTTTTAAATAAATAAAATATAATTGTTTTAAATAAATTATCAAATTAAATTATAAAGTATTGTGTCTAATTTTATGTATTTAGCTTTTTCTAATGAAATTATAGCTGTTGTATTGCAATAGTTAGTATTTTTACATTAACTTTTATAGCTATTTATAATAGCTTAAAATAATTTTATTTATGTATTTTTGTTTTTATAATTACAATATTCATTACGTATTGGTATTTGTTTGTTACGTGACAAACATAAGTATATATCGAAAAATCTTTACTTTACATAAGATAAAGTGGCATAGTGAGTGAGTGAGAGAGTGAGCGAGAAGGAAGAATAAATAAGATTAGAAAAGGTAAGTTATAATTGTTACAGTTGTACATTATTTCTTATTGTAAATAAATTCATAAAATTTTTAGTTACTCGTGTCATTAAATTTTAGAGTACATAAAATATTTTATTTATATCAGTATTTTAATAACAAATACAGTATTAGCATTCAATAAAATATTTATTCCGAATATCGTTCCTTATTTAAATCTAAATTATATCTATTTGAATTTTGTTAATATTAATTGATCCAGAACATTTTTTACAATTTATTAAATGAAAACGTAGGCTGTGTATGTTCTTTTAAATAAGTATTATTAAAAAAGATTTATGTGTATTTTACGTTTTAATGTTGTAAATTATTTTTTGCTATTACGCTTTTACTTATGTGATGTCCAGCTAATTTTATAGATATTAAATTTTACGTGTTCAATTGACTTTATGCGATTGAACTTTTATAGGTTGACCGGAATAGGCTGATGTGCCTTATAATAGTTAGTTCAGTTAGACCCGTTTCAATATTCTCTTCGTTATTGTAAATAAAAGATTTTTATACTTAACTGATTCGACGTCTGAAGGGCAATGTGCGTAATGGATGGTTGTATCCAAGCTGTTTTAGATAGCTGTTATTACCACTCAAGGAATTTGTTGTCAGGGCCCTGAAGAATCCCTCGATGATTGTTGATGATAGATCAGGAAACTTAATTAAATTGACGATGTATTTATAGAAGGAATTTAAATTGAATTAAGGCTTGATTTTGAATACAATATATAAATTTATTCACAATTAAAATATAATGAGCTGCGTTACAATTACTTTAAAATATAATATAGTATAAATTAATTAAATTTGTTCTCGCGAAAAGACGCGCGCCGCGAAGTACTAAAATTCAGAATGGTCGAATAGTTCTTGATCTATTGCTGTGTGCGCTCGTCTTTATATATTCTTGATGAGGTCATTACTTTGCTTCTGAATGGTTGGTTTTAATCCGTTTTCCTTCAGTGGCGTTCTATTTCTTACAGGATGTTTATTTGATGTGTAATTTCGTCTTGTATGGAGGTGTTTATTTGATGCGTAGTTTCTTCTTATATGGCGATGTGTTAACTTTTACAAGATGTTTACGTATTTTCGTTTTCGTACAATGATTTGTGTCATAAGATCACTTGACATTACAATCGGTTTACATTTCCATATGCGTTTCGCGTTACAATGGCCTCTTTGTTTGAGTTTGAAATAGAATGATTATATTACATGTTTTCTTAGAAAAGACTTCGCATACACTTTTAATTATAATTCCTTCTTTGTTTGATCGTTTTCAAGTGTTTTCTTAAGGTTTAGATATTCTGCGCGTGGTTATAATCATAGCTTTATTTAATACTTAATTTCTCACAAGTTCTTTGAGGCTAAGCATATGTTTTTTGTACTCTAACATAAATTGTACTTACTGCATAGTTTGCATATATATTTTTGTTTCATATATTATCATTTAATCGAATATACTCTCCTTCATCTCTGCTATAATATGATTTAAACATTTGTATTCCATAGCTTTTCCTCCATATATTGTACACAGTACCGAATTTTTGTCAATATTTTCGAAACAATATAAACATATTGTAATTGAACGAACATTTTTTCATTGCCCAAGTATTTCATATAATGCATGACGTATAATCCTCAACTTATTGTTTTGGTGTGGATGATCCAAGATTTTCTCTAATTTATGTTTGATAAACTTTTCGAAATACATGTTTCGCAATGCTTAATATAATTTTCAAATACGTGTACATTACGAGTTTTATTATCCTCAGTGTTATATGAGTCTAATAATATTAAAAAATCTTTATGTACATTTACTATTATGTTATTAAACGCTAGCAACTTTTAAACAAATATGGCATGAATATTATTTCATTAATGATGTTGTATTTGACATTATTGATGTTGTATCTGTTTGAATATTAAGTTTTTCCAGGTATCAATGTTTGTCGCAATGTATGAGTTGGTGACTAGATCATTGATTCATCTTTGTGTTGTAATGTTGCAAATTTCTTGCCATTAATTCCGAAATATTTATTAGAGATTTTTTGTTTTTGTAATCGCTTATTGTTACATTGGATGACATTGAGTTTAAATAATATGTAACATCAGCAATAATTCCATTGCTGGAGAAACGTTTTATTTTTTTATTTTTTTAGTGTCAGTATCAGTTGTCATATTTTTTATACTTTTTAATATTGACAATTTCAATGGCCTATTTTACATTTTTTTCCGGTCATATCGGTTCTTTTCCAGTATTCTGTAACAAAAGAATTCGTAAATTTTTTTAACTAAACTTACAGAATATATTGTCTTTAACTTTCTTCTCATATTCTAAAAAGTTTGTTCGAGTCATAATCTTATTCGTTTTAACTATTTTGTGTAATGTACCGTTTTTTATATGAGCTCTTACGCATATAATGAAAGTGCAATAGTAGTTTATTGTAATTAATAGTAATAATAATAATATTTTTTGAAGGTTTAATTATGGATAAACTTATTATTTTATCATTTTGGGTCATAATTAATAACTATTTATAGTTTTTTCCAAAAAATATTGATTTTGAAAATGTTCAAATTTCGTCGCAAATTTTTAACGTAAAGATTTGCCGATTAAAATACGTCTAACCTTCATTTTCATTCTGTTCATGTGCTCACAGATGATCATCTATTTATGAAAATAAAATTAATATGTACAAATAAATCTTAATAAATGATGTCTTGCAAAATACATAATGTACATTTTTACAATTTGGAACCGAAATCAGTAATCTGTTTTTCTTATGAAACAAGAAGTAAAAAAATAGCTCTTGCAAGGTTAGTTCCTTAGTTTATTTATTTTTTATTTTAATATTTTTTATAATAAACATAATGTTGTTTTCATTAATTATTTATAAAGAAATAAATTAGGTACTTATAATTAAATAAAAATAATTTGCTAATATTCTTTAAATTGTTTACTTAAAAACATTTTAATATAGAATATTAATAGTAAATAATACATTTTTGTTAATTTAATTATACAGAATTAAACTAATTAAAAAAATTTTATTTTATTATTATTATTTTATATTAAATATATATATTTATTTAGTTACAAAGAGGTAGATTGTATTTTTTTATGTGTAATTCATAATTTTATATAAAAGGAAGATTAATTAGTTTGCATAATATATTTAATAACTAAAAAGTATTTTAAAAATGCATAATATAATATTTGTTGCAGAAATGATAACTCTCTAGAAATTTGGAATATTGGCAATGCACCATTTATTGAATTAACTATTACTGGACAAACGGATCATTCCATAGAAGCTGTAGTATGGATTGGTCCAAGACTTTTTAGTTGTGGACTTCAGGGTTTAATTATAGAATATGATTTGACTACTATAAGTATAAAAAATGAAGTTGCAGTAACAGGTGGAGCAGTTTGGTGCATGGATATTAGTCATAATCAAACTAGATTAGCTGCTGGAACAGAAGATGGTTATATAAACACATTTTTTGTAACAAAAGAAACTTTAATGTATGAAAGGATTTTTGACAAACAAAAAGGAAGAATATTATGTATAAAATGGGATATCACTGGAGAAATGATTTTCAGTGGTTCTGTAGATACTGTTCGGGTTTGGAATGCATCTTCAGGTCATGCAGTTCATAAAATGATAACTGCTAGAAAAGACTCTAAAAAAGAAACAATAGTTTGGTGCTTAGCAGTAAGTAATGATAACATGATTATATCTGGGGATTCTCGTGGTACATTGTCAGTTTGGGATTCAAACATGGGCGTATTAATAGAGTCTCATGAAAGTCATGCTGCGGATATTCTATCAATAACTATGTCACATGATAAAAATGTTATTTATTGTGCTGGAGTTGATCCTGTAATTCGTACATTTTCCAAAATATTTGTTAAATCGACAGGAAGAACACAATGGGTTAGAGGTATTGAAAGAAGATTGCATATACATGATGTACGTGCTCTTGTAGAGGCAGATGGAAAATTATATTCTAGTGGAGTAGATGGATACTTGGCACAATCTAGCTATCCACCAAAGATTCTAGTTAAATATCCACCACTATTGCAACCTCCTTGTGTTTATGTATGTCCAAAGTCAAAATGTATAATGCTTCGGTATCACAATCACTTAGAGTTGTGGAAACTTGGAACTATTATCAAAAACAGTCAAGATACTGTACAATCTGGATTTATACATCAATTAGAAAAAGAGCCAATAAAAATTTTAGAACTGAAGGCTAAATTAGATGAAAATATCATTGCTTGTGCTATTACTAAAGATTCTAGAATTATTGTGTATTCAACAGAAACACATCTTCGAGTATTTAGTTTCAATATAATAAATGGTGTTGCGAAACTTTCTAAACAAAATAGCGATATATCTAATAAAAAAGTACAAAAAATGCTTTTTAGTTCAAATAGTAAATTTTTTGTAACAGCAAATAATGAACATAATAGAAATATTATTACTTTATATACAATGAATAAAGAGTATTATTTAACATTTAATGCTTCTTTTACAACTGATGAGGAACAAATAAAAAATATAGGATTGTTTTGCTTTTCACCTGATAATAAATATTTAGTATGTTCAGATCATGAAAGTCATATAGTAGTATATAACATTGAAGGTGACCTAAATCCAGCATCTTTAAAAGTTCAGTCTCTTCCTAAATACAGTTGCCCTCCAACAGCAATGGCTGTACAAAAGAATACTAATAATTTAGTTGTTGTATATTCTGACCACAAGGTAATAAGATATAATTTATATCATAAGTAATTTAAAAATCTTTTATTTAAATATTTTGCAGATTATAGAATACAATATTCCTAGGAAAAGATATACTGAATTCTCAAACAATTTACAAGGTTTTTTGCCAGTGCAGTGGTTATCAAGGCCTTTTCCTATAACTAATATTATTTTTGACCTGAATAATACAAATATTATAATTCTGCATGATGATACAACAGTGTTTGTAATTAATAAATGCTGTAATCTTCCAAACTTAACAGCAAAAATACCAAAATTTGAAAATAGTGATTGCAGAGAGGAAAGTAGCACAGGTTTTAGCTCACAATCACAACATACAATTCAAGTTGTAAAAAAATACAAGGTATTTATTGTATTTTCGTTTAAACTAATTTAAACTGAATAAACAAATATTTATAATAATTTTAACAAATGCTTAATTCTAAAATTACAGCATTTGGTACATTTAGCTTGGGTCAACAATTCAGAAATGGTTGCTGTAGAAGTAAATCCAACATCACTGACTGAAAAATTACCACCAACATTGAAACAAAAATGGTTTGGCATATAAACATATCCCTTTATTTATTTTCAAAAAATTCCAACTGTGCACTTTATTGCTAATTATTTAGTATAATTTATTAGAATAAATATTTTTGAACAAGGTATATGTAAAAATGGTATAATAGAATTTGATTATATTGATAAAATATATGATGTATATTCCATATGTATTATAAAGTATATAAATATGTATTAAATTTAAATGAAAATATATGATAATTCACAGAATTTTCTATTCAATAGTATATATTAAACACATATAAAGTTATTAAATATTTCTCTTTATGCAAAAGAATTTTAGCTATCAGGTAACAAAAATTAAGTCTAAAATTTAGTTTATTGGTTTTATGTATATTTCAGTATTACTTTACACAATTTAGTGAAAGTTGACATTTTACTGGACAAATTCTCAAGTATCATAGTATTTTTTATATTAGAAAATGTAGGATTATTTCAAAGAAATGAAACGACAATTGTTTGTAAGTTTAAAAAAATGCATATTTCAGAGTACAGTGAGTAATTGATTACCTTCTTATTCCTCTTTTATTTAGTAACCCTAACATTGATTGTAGAATATTGTTTATTTGAAGTGTCATTAATTGTAAAGAAAGGTCAGCCAAAAGCAATATTAAGAACACAAGGAATATTCAGTTCTTTAGAAAAACTTGTACAGAGCATATATTCCAGTCTTTATTTTAAATAATTATTAAAATTAAAATATACAAATTTTATATAGATTTAATTGTGGAAATCTAATAATCTTATAATAAATAAAAATAATTTTTTACAATAATTTGATAATTTTTTTACAATTTTTAAAATAATTTGAATTAATATTTGTATTCTTATATCCTAAAACAATTTTATTCTAGAATCAAAATATTTATTAATTAAAATTATAAATGCATTATGTAAAAATAAATTTAACTAACATTTTTTTTTAATATTAATACCGTAAAATTAATTCTGGTTAATTTTATTTTGTTTTATTTTAAATAAAACTTATCAAAATTTGCTTGACTACAAAGTTTACCAGACCTTTTAAATATTATGAGCATTTACTTGCGTTTGAATATATTACTGTCCGTGAGTCTTGAGTTATAACTTATATTCGTTTGAAGCTGAGACGGTAACCATGTCCTGTGTTAATGTCTTCTTTCATGAACATGTAGGCTGGTTTGAGTTGTTATACGTACACGGTGGTCTAACTTCTAAAAGAAAAGTTTGTTCTATTTTAATGGACAGCTGAAACAGCTTTAATCTGACTTATGTGAACAGAAGAATTTGCTGGTGAGTCTTCTGGGATGAAGAATTCTACAGATAGATGCAGGTGATTGTCGCAGATGAAGTTAATAGAATAGACCATGAGATTTTTGTTATAGCAAATGCGTAGTCCTAATAAGATTTTTTGATTAAGAATTAATAAAGAAATTAATAAATTAATAAAAATTAATAAAGAAAAATTAACAGTTTCATGCTTCAATCGAGTGTTCTGTTACATTTGACGGTCGTTCTGAGCGTCGGTGTTATCTTTTTATTATACCATTAGCAATGGGGTGAAAAGGGGTGATGCGCATTCACTTGCAGCTGATAAATTAGAACAAGGCTTCAAAAGTGAATTTGAACTTCGTGCCATGATCTATTTAGATTATTTTGATGCATCCAAAACTTACAATGAAATAATTATAAAATGTTGGATATTGGACAATGAAATAACTCTTGAGCACATGGAAAAGTAATCTATAAAAGTCAGTCAAAGCCTGAATACGTTGGATTGAAGCATTGGAACGATGAGATTAATGTAGACATACTCAAATCTTTGGTTTGTCTCGGCAAAGGTTGGTAGTGCCAGGTACATATGGCGTTCTACAATGTCACGCTGACATAAGCGGAGAAGACGTGTGATGTCGAAGATGGATGAACAGACATATGTTTGGCAAAAGAATGCGTTTGTGATTATATCATTAAGTTGATTAACTGTACATCGATGCTAAAACAACTACTAAGATATAAGCCCTCCTGAGAAATCCAAGTGATAAAGAGGTAATTAGGGGAGACTTAGACAAAGGTTAGATCTTTCAATGATTTTCTCAGGAATCTCATCAAGGATTCCACCACGTTACAAAGATCAGACGTATACGTTATTGCCTTCCTTAGTCCAATGTCTAGGATCTGTTTTATCCGTGCGCAGGTATTGATAATATTTCCGTTGTATCATTCTAGGTGATACATCAGACTCTGTATCTATATGAAATTTCATTTTAGTTATACGGTTGTGACGAGAGGTATCCTTTAAAGCAGCAGTTGGCGCAGTTACTGACCACATTGCTTGTTTTTCTGCCGTTCAGCGTCGTTTCAAGTACTAAGAACCTTTGATTTGTTGGAATCGTATCATAACTTAGATTGATACCAGCTGATGGAATTGTCACGATTGCTGCTACGTGATCTATACCTCTCTGGTGTCTGTATGATTTGCGTCTCACTGTCGGTATGCTACAAATTTCCCTCTTTGTTGAAAAGCTACTACGGACTGAGGCTTTTGTTGAACATACTCGAATTTGCATTTGAGTGCTACAACATTTGCTGTCAGTGTTTGATAACTGTATCCTACACTGGAAGAGGGATATGGATGGTAAAAGATTTTTTCTGTCACCATTGATTATTTCTTACTCACCCTACTATTTGTACCAGTTAATCGAGATTAAGTGTCTAACTTTATGAGTCTCAATTTTAGATGGACAACTTATAAAGAAACTACCGGAGGTACGTCTCACCGATTTTCTTGATATTCCGATGTTGTAGAATATAACTCAACAAATTATCGGGTGAAAAGAACTTTTGTTATAAATATTTTTTCATTTTTTTATTATAAGCATTTGATCGTGTATTTAAATAGAAATTTTAGTTCATGATGATCATTGACAAAATTTGTAGCGTTGTTTGGATATTGTTTTTTTATTTCCCTCTTTTCGCGGAAAATATCGTAAGTCTGCGATAAAGGCATCAGTGGTTAAGTTTAAAACTAATTCTAAATGGGATGCCTTTGTCGCAAAGCACACGAAAATTGCTATATAAACTTTGACATTATTTCTATTTCGAAATTTTTTCTCTTTTATAAAAAAATGACCCACAATAATCTATTCCAGTATTTATAAACGATCCTGATAGGGTGACTTTAACTATTGACAAGTTTCCTATTACATAATTACAATTTGTCGACTTTGTTCGAAAACACCTAATGCATTGACTCAATATCCTTTTTATTGTATTTTTTTCAGAGTTAGGACAATAATTTTTGCACATTACGTACAATATCACTTGAACTCTACTATGAAAAGTTTTTAGATGTAATATGATGTTTTTTCGGTAATACCAACGGATATTTTTCTGTGACAGAAGCAATGAATTCTTTAATCGACTATCTGTATGAATTAATTTTTCACTATAGATAATGGATTCCGTATTTTTAAGTTTCTTGTATATAATATTTTCATCTCTATTGATAAATCATGTAATTCCTTTTTAAAAACTACTTGTATTAATTTGATTATGAAAATTTAAGCTTTATTTAATTTTTTTGCGTTTAACGAACCAGATAGCCTTATATTTTTTAAAATTATATTATTGAAAAGCCTTTGACAATGAGCAATTAAACCGTTTTAATTTTTATAACGAAGAATATTTTTTTTAAATGTTTGAAAATTCTTGTTTCTTAAGGACTTTTATTTTTTTATTTTTATTTTTTTTTTATTATACTTTTATTTTTCTTAAGCAGTGTTACCTTTGTTCTTATTGAACTTACAAGGAAACATCAGAGTTCTATTTCACCGATTTTCTTGATATTGTGATTTGCTGTGACATATCACAAAATATTAGACGGGTATACTTTCTTACATGCTTATTCGGTGATTTAAGGGGTGAAAAACACCTTTAAAGGTTACCCTTGGAAATGGTTTTTTTAATATCGCGCATATATATCAATTGGAACCAATTTATACCATTTAATTTCGCATTTCAAAAGTTGTTGCATTACTTACTTTACAGTAGTAATTATTGGTTCTAATTAACCTACGGGATTTTAAAGCATCGCAATGTTTGACAGAATGCTTCGCTTCGTAGTCCTGATCTCACGAATTCCTCTAATTTTGTAAGTTAGAACATCGTTTATTGGATTCCATTAAGTTTCTAAAATTTCTTATATTTCATCCTCATTGCATAAAGTAGTGTTTTTTATCTCGAATAGTAACGGTTGAAATATTCTTTATGACCATTTACGCAATGATAAACCTTCTTTTTTCATAATTTGTATTAATTCATTTCGAATTTTAATCGTATTACCAATTATGTCAGCTCCAGTAATTAATCATTGACATACAAATTTCTATTAATAATTTTTGAAACTTCCATGTTACACTATCGTGTTATAAGTGACAATATTAGCTTGGTAAATTTTTACTAGCTCTGTTTGATTTTCCCGAAATAGTAATTTTTGGTACTTCGTATCGTACTCCTCAACGAGAATTTGCCAATACATTATTTCAATGTTTGCAGTAAATGCTCATAATCGTGCGTTCGAAATCTTAGGAATATATCTAAAATATCTCTAAAGTATTTAACCATCATTTAAATATTTATTTAATAAAATTCTAGTCTTTGATTTAGTCGATGCATTAAAAACAACTCTTAATCTTGTCGTGTCGTTTGAATTTTTTATTACTATGTCATATGGTATAAAAAAATAAGAGTTACTTTTAATATTTGAAAGTCTCTTTATTGGCTTTAGATAAATATATTCACGTATAAATTTATTTTTTTCGACCTTTAGGTTTTTAACGCCACTTAAACGTCGATTTTTATTAAAAATGCATCACTGAATAAGATTCGCTGAGATTTGACAATTTTTCTTTTAACAGTATTCTATTAAAAGATTTTTACACTATATCTATTTTTAATGGGATCGTGATGTATTCTTTCTGTATAATATTTTTGACACATGCTTCTTTTTTCGATAAAAATCATTTTTCTGAGATTTCCTCTATTTTCCAAAATCTTGCCATTTCCTTTTAATTTTCGTTTGATAAAAAACATTGTTTGATTTTCCGATCATTCTTATTGTCAATATTACTTGTAATTAGTCAACCTAAACTTGTTGCTGTGAATTTCGCGCCATATTTGTTTACTGCTATTTGTCTTACGTACAATAAATCATAAGAAAGTTCTGTTGCAAGGGATCAATTTCGGACGATTTATGAAACTCTGGGTCAGCTGACATAATATTTTTTGAAATTTTAATCAATTTTTTATCAATAAGTTTGCTTGGTAAATTATCGCACACATACAGTATAACTAATAATTCTAAAAATACACTATATTTACTTGTTTTCAAAAATACCCTTGCATTAATTAAATTATAATTTGCATTAACTTTTTTTCATCTAGTTTAGCCCTTCCCAGAGGAATATTTATTTCTTAGCATTTAATTTGAAGCTACTCGAGAATCTTTCTGTCGTAAAATTCGATTGCGAACCTAAATTACAAATACTTTATAAACCAAACGGTGTTAAAAACTGTTCTTGCAAATATTACGGGCCACGACTACTAACTCCGAACAACAACTGGCTTACTGTATGACTGCGACACATTTTGCTGTTTGTATTGCACTTTTTATTGGCGCTTTGATTTTTATTGGCTCAAAGATCGTCATCATATTTTTCTTTGTGGTATCTGCTTAGCGTCATATTCCTTTCTCCAGAATATTAATATGGGTTTTTCTTGGTAATACAGAGTTTCATGCGTTTTCTTAGAATTGTATAATGCTATGTATTGAGAGTATCGTTTGTTTGCTTTGAGTCGTAAAAATAATTTGGAGGTTACATTTGTATTTAATATTAAATCTTTGGGTTACACGATTTCTTAGAATATGCTCGTAAAACGTATTGACACAAGTTTGGAAACAAGTTTTGAATGGAAGTTGAAATCTTTTACATGTGTTGCTTCTTATGATATTAGTTCTTTGAATTTAGAGTGTATTTACATGCGGTAACTTATCATATTTTACGGTGTTCATTATTATATTTTATGTTTCACATTTATGAAAATGTGCTGATTTAATTCTTTCGAAAGTTATAATGACTATTTTTTTAGAAAGAAGGGTTAACACGTGTCAGTTTCATAATGTTAGTACTGTATTTACCATGAGAATATGATGCTTTTACGTACTACTATTATGCTTCCTATTAAATTCGTCAAAGATTTCTTTTTATTATTTGCAACATTCTTCCTTTACATAAAATAAAGTAAACAGTTACATTTACATTTACATAAAATTAATTCATTTTAGTTCTGAGTAAATGCTAATAATTTAGTTCTCGAAATACGACGTAATAATTTTATGTGCCAAGCATATGTCATTATATACATAATGGTAACTGGAGGCGATTTCTGTTTCTTTATTCTATAATTATTATGTTTTAAATATTTTATGCCGTAGGGGCCGTAATTTAAACTTGCTAATTTAAGTCTTTGTTTCGAAGTTAAAATTTTATGGGGACGTCATACGTGACATTATGACATCCCCTTAAATTTTCATTTTGAAGCAAAGATATAATTTAGGATGCAAGCAATGAAATTTATTAACTACGATGCTATTACATAAGAACATGTTTAACCTGAAAATCATAAAACATAGAGAAAGAAAACGCCTCCAACCACCATTATAATAACGCATGCGCAAATAAAGCAATTATATAATAGGTTAATAACTCTATTAAAAGCATTTACTAGGATAATCTAAAATAAAACTTTCTGATTTCTAATGTAAAGACAGAAGGGTGACACGTGTAATAAAAATTGACAAGTTTATTGACACATAAAGTTATTAGCACGTATCAGACCTTAAATTTAAAAATAACTCCTATGTCACACATTTATATCGGAAATTCGACCAAAAGATATGTGATCACAATACCGGTATTGTGTAATTGATATAAATGTGAATCCATAAGCCACTTTCTTAATAAAAAGCATTGTGCTCAATCGAGAGCAAGAACTCGACCCCTCAATATTTTAATATAATATATATCACTATTGTACAAAATCATTTTATGACTATAAGCGAAGGAAATAATATAAAGACATAATACTAGCATTATAAGGAACGTCACGTGTAACGACTTCTGTAGCCTCCAACTTATATCGATACGTTTTATGAGCAAATACATCAATGGTTTAATGACGCAAGGTGAGAGCATTTGAATATAACTAACAACGATCATAAAATACTGTATTAAGTGCAAAACAAGTTACTTCTTAGAAAAAAAAGAGATAAGATGAAGTCGGAAATCACTAACATCAACAACTATAAGCAAAACAAAAACAGCAATCAGCCTTGAAGATATAAAAAGACAACGCAGCAACAGCGTTGAACTATTTTTGGACTACTTGCTCATATTAAATCATTAGACTTAGTGCTCTTACTCGTTCACACTCGGTCCGCAATATTCACGAGAACAGTACAATACTGTTTGACTTATAAAAGTTTTGCAACTTAATTAACGATATTTAAAAAGTTAAATAAATATTCAACTTATTTAAAATTTTGAGTTCAATCAATCTACCTTTAAATCCAAATCTTACGTTTAAAATTTGAAATGCTATATTAGAATTGAGTTTCTGTTAAAGAATTATTTCTAAGAGATCAACCCAGAGGCTCTTTAAGTCTCTACACATAATACCTGAAGTGATGACAGCAGCTGCCAAGATGATAAAAAAAAAGACTATTTTCAATCCGCTACGCCAAAATGGACACTACATAAGAGTTAAATAAATATATAAAATTTATATATAAATATAAATATAATAATATAAAACTTTATACTATAAAATATTATATCTTTCTTTATCAATTGAAATAAAGAGGTAAAAGAATTAATCAATCTACAGGCATAACAGCATTTGACCAAGTTTAACTTGAATGAATAGATTTGGTTTAGTCTATAAGTTATTGCACGTAAAATAATACTGAGACGTCACACACGCTATTAAGTTTGAGTCACATTATTCTTATCAATTATATGAGATATCGTTTATGAAATAGTTAAATTTTCATTTTAGGTATTATACTGAAATGTTTATGATAGTTCGTGCACCTTGGGCAGCCAGATATCCACACTTACACAAACTGACAAAAAGGATTCTCAAATGTACAATTTCTTTTAAACAATGGTATCGTTATCAATTATAGAATTTCCTTTTTTATCATGTTCCTACTTTTAACTAGCACTTATAAATTAATAATTTAACTAAAATATTAGAAAATAAAAGAAAACAGTATATAATACATTAAATTTACACAAAACAAAAACATACCTAATAATATAATATAATAATATAATAATATAATAATATAATAATATAATAATATAATAATATAATAATATAATAATATAATAATATAATAATATAATAATATAATATAATATAATATAATATAATACAATACAATACAATACAATACAATACAATACAATACAATACAATACAATACAATACAATACAATACAATACAATACAATACAACACAACACAACACAACACAACACAACACAACACAACACAACACAACACAACACAACACAACACAACACAACACAACACAACACCACACAACACAACACAACACAACACAACACAACACAACACAACACAACACAACACAACACAACACACACAACACAACACAACACAACACAACACAACACAACACAACACAATACAATACAATATAATATAATATAATAAAATAATATAATATAATATTAATAATATTATATTTAGAAAAATGTGTATTATTGAAGACATGATTACATAATACTTATTTAATAATTTCTTTATATAATTCTTTTTTCATTTTTTTATAAACACAACTTTTGACTTTCGTAAAATTAGACAGTAAATTTGTTATTTTAACAGATCATTTTAGCAACTTTATTTCGAAAAGTAATGAAAAAAATTATTAAAACATGATCTTATAAGAATTAATATTATAGATATGTAAAAATTGTTTTCAATTCTGCTAAAAATATTTATCTGAATATATTAAAATCAGAAATATTTTTCTTACATGTAAAACAGGATTATTAAAAATGTATGTTAAAATTTGTAATTTCTGAATATTTAATATTTCTTTCGTAATCATTATTCACATACTGAATATTATTATATACAGAATATTATTTTTTTATGTATTTCAAATTTATGAAATACAAAGAATAATATTTTTATACATAACTTGATATTTTCCTCATTATTATAGAACATTAGACAATGATTTTATGAGAAGTCAATGTTTTTTTGTAGTTACTGTATAAAATAAATTTTTATTCATGAACTATAATAATATTGTAACGGGAATGCTTCCAATCTTCAAGTCTTTTCCCTATTATTCGTATCTTTTTTATTTTTATTTTCTAGCATCCTCTAAACTTATTTCCCAAGGATACGTGGAGTATGGAAAACAAAAACATTGCTATGGTCTGCTCGGGTTGGACTAGAGTTCTTGGGTGGGATTTGTAAATAAGTAAATAAAACTTTATTTATTATTTAATTGAGTATATATTCTAAAATCTTAATTTTCCTTTTCCTTACACGGTACTAAGAATAATCTGAAAATACTTATCAGAGACAATAACATTTACATTAAGATAAATAACGGCTAGCAATTTAATGAATTTTACCATTCATTTTATTGATTACAAAAATAGAATATACGGATTCGCGGTATAATATATATGGATTAATCTTTTTACGGAGTACGCGGTGGCAACGCCAATTTTTAGGAACAACGGGATTCGGTACGCCAAACAACGTTACCAAAGACGAAATCCGGTGCATCAAGCAATATCACCAAGAAAGAAGCGGAACTCAGTACATCAAGCAGTCTTACTTAAAAATGGAAGACGAGTCGTTCCAAATAATTCAACTCATTTGGGAAGTGGAGAAAAACAACACTCTTTCGTTTTTTATTTTTTAAACTAAACGTAATTTAAACTCATATGGTATTTCTAGAGATTTTCATAAATTCATTGCTTGAAATTTTATTAGAAGAATATTTATGACAAGACACCAGGTTGATAGTCATTTTAAATATCTGACTCATATATAGATGGTCCAAATTTGGGATTTATTCAATTATTTAATTAATTATCATACATTAACAAAGATTTATCCACCAAAAAAAAACTACTTGTTTTTTGTTAGTGAAACTATAATAAAATTTTATTTCACTGATCACTTGCACATGTAAACTGAAAAAGATACTAAATATAACTACTTAAGAAATAACGAACGCAATTTGTTTTGTTGATGATGTGAATGCTAGATAAAAATAAATGTTATTTGATAAAAATAAATATTACTGGATAAAAATAAACGATACTCGATAACCTATGATATATAATACGACGTCTCACTAATTCTATAGGCCTTAATTTTTATTTGTTCAATCGGCTCTATGCTATTGACTTCATTTCTGTTGGTTGGATAGGCAGGTATATATATATATATATATATATATATATATATATATATATATATATATATATATATATATATACCTTATAATTGTTAGTTCCGTTAGTCCCGTTTCATTATTCGTAACTAGAAATAAAAGATTTTTATTTAACTGGCTTGATGTTCAAAAGGTAGTGTGGGTAATAGATAGCTGTGTCCAAGTTGCTTGAGGCAATCGCTGTCACCACTCCAGAAGTTTGTCGTCAGAGCCCTGAAGAATCCCTCGACGAATGTTGATATGAGATCAGGAAACTCGTTTTAAATGGTAATATGTCTGTAAAAAGACTTGAATTGAATTTAGACTCGATTTTAAGTAGAATATATAAATTTATTCAAAGATAAAATATAATAAGTGGCGATACAAATACTTTAAATATATTATGCAAACGAATTTAATTCGTTTTCGCGAGAAGAGGCGGGCAGCAAAATCTGATTGTTAGTAACGATCAATTGAATCTATGTATTTGGTATGAATTTAAGTGATCTTGCTGCGGGCGTCTGTCTTTGTATATCCTTGATGTTGTTACTGCTTCGTTTCTAATTGGTTGGTCGTAATCTGTTTTTTTCAGTGGCGTCTTATTTCTTACGGAATGTTTATTTCATGCGCAGTTCTATTTAGTATGACGGCGTTTATTTAATGAGGTTGTTATTTGATGCGCAGTTCCATTTCGTATGCCGGCATTTATTTAATGCGATGTTTATTTGATACGCAGTTTCTTTTCATATAGGGGAGTTTTATCTTTTACAGGATGTTTATTTAATACGCATTTTCTTTTCATACGATGGTTCGTGACATGAAACCACTCGAGATTATAGTTGGTTTACATTTTCGTATGTGTTTCCTATTATAGTAGATTCTTTGTTTGGTTTTGAAATAGAATGATTACATTACGTATTTTTTTAGAAGAAGCTTCGCATATGTTTCTCGTTATAATCTCTTCTTTGTTTGATCTTTCTTAAATATTTTTCTTAAGATTTTTAATATTCCGCACTGAGTACAATCATAGCTTTATTTTGTTACATCAGTTTTTCTTAAAATATATTTCAGATATTTCTGTTTTTATCTTCTCGAAGGTTAAACTCATTTACACGTGTCGGTATAGTACAGTATAAGCTTTGTGCATATTTTATTACTTCATAGGAATTCTCGCTCATGTAAAATTAAACATTCGGTCTAACATAAGCTTCTTTAAATATTATTTTTAAGAAGGAGCTTGATCGTTGAGTTTACAATGCTTGTATTATATTTACCATAAAAGTATGTGGATTGATAAAAACAAGTTAAATGTCTTTTTACCGCCTCTACGTGTCAGCCTGCTTCCTGTACATCTGTTTCATGATTATTTATTTTTAAATAAACGTCGATAATCCAGTTCTTTGATCTATTGCGTAGTATTTTCATTTGTGTAAATTAATATTTCTTATCTCATAATATCTGAATGTAATCGGAGGCGATTTCTGTTTTTTATTTCATTATTATTATTTTAGATAATGTTTTAAGTCATGATGTAGTTATTGTCAAGTTTCGTAACTTGGTAAATTGCGTCAGTGATGTGTAGTTGAAAAATTACGGGTACGTCACACTCCTCCTGTTAAGATCAAAACCGGTGAGATTCACGAATTTAAGGTTTTGATTTTAGTGAACTCTTTTTCAAGTAATGCGCGAATTCTAACACGCGGTTGCGCAAATATTACGCGAGGTGGTACTTTGGGTGGTTTCTTGGGTAGTGCCGTTATGGCTATATCCTGATATTTAATTTCCATAGATTTTTGTTCATTTTTATTTGCGTGTTTTTGTAAGTTTTTTTGAATCAACTGAATTAAAATATTGGCTACGGTCACAGGGCTCCTAGTATAGAAATGCTACAACCGTAAATGAAGTATAAAGTGCATCCGTGAATAATAAAATTTATTATGCATTTTCATTATATATTTATTATATATTAAAAAATTTGAAATAATATCCCTATCACTATAATTCCTGCGATTACTGATTTGAAGTTCATGAATTTATTCCAAAAAGTATTTTCAGTGGATTCTGTAAATTTCTCTAAAGTTTTTTCGTCTAATAAATTGAATATGCTTAGCGATTCTGTATTGCACCTCTCATTATACAATTTAGTATAGCATTTTTCTGTGCTGAGAACATGATTATATTTTTAAAATTTTCGATATCTTGATCATTATAATACATGCTTTTGCTAAGGCTTCGTATTTCTAAGTTTGTTTGTTCAGAGGTTGTAAAATTTGGGGTTTGTTTGCGTGCCCTAATTGAGGATCAAATTAGTACCATTTTCCGTTTATTCGGAACATTATTAGTAAAATTCTATTACACTCTCTTTGTATAGCTCTAGAGGTTATAATATGCGTTTTTTAAATTAAAAATTTAGGTTATAATAGCGTTTTTAGAGTGGTATAATTTTTACGGTTTGGCATTGTTTAATGTGGGCTACTGCTCCGGCGAAGATTGCCATATATCCCGGTGCTTTCATTAAGGCTAACGCGAATTCATCTGAATATTAGTTCTTTTGAGTAGACATTTATGTGTTATTAGATCTTGATATAATGAGTTTAATTCTGTTTTTAAATGGTGAGATAAGTATAAGATTTTCGTATGAAAATAAACTGGTAATGATATATCACGAGCATTAATGTGACGAACTTTAGTCGGACAGGGGGTTATTTAATCTCGTCTCAAATATGAGTATGTCTATTTTCTCTGTTTGTAAGGAGTTAATCCGCACGTTATCTCTTCTTCATGAGAAAGGATATGCAGATTTAATTTCGTTTTTTCCGTTAAATAAGTAAAAGGCTAAAAGGCTTCATTAAAAATTTTTATTACGTTACCTTGATTGAGTATAGCGTATGAAGCAAATTTACAATTGGATGTTGCTAGATTTTTCCAAAATGCCTAATTGCCATCTGTGTCTTGGTATCTCCCTTCTTCAACTTGACAGACTATGTTTGATAATAAGGTTATAGTATCATGGGTTATAGAGGTAGGGGAAGAGTATGATAAGAGGTTTATTTTCGGATCAACTTCTACTACTACATTTATGAAATCTTGATAAGTTTCTTCTAAACAATTTTATTTGCGTCTATCATTCCGCGTAATCTTACCGTTCTGTAATTTGTTTGATTTAAAATCAATTTATCAATAAATTTTTCACCTATACGATATCGTATTTGTGGAGTTTGTCGCAAGCTTCTGTACTAATTGGTTCTTAATATGTTTTAAACCCGTTTTTAACCTATCAAATTCGTGAATGCATAAAATATTCTTCGTATGACTCTTAAACGATATTGTCTAATATAGATATTATCATATTCTACTTTTTGTAACAAATTTATAAATTTATTTTCATATTTTATATCAGTTTGTTTGAAATCGCATTCGCTCACTTGTTGAAACGGTATTGTTGTGATTTTAGGTATTTTATCAGTTGAACAATCATAGCCAATAAAAACTTGACTTCTTTTAATTAATGTGTAGCTCAAAATAAGTGTGATTATCTGCATTTTTCTGTAACAAAAATTTTAATCGCTTCATAATTTGGTTAATCTTTGTTTATTTAATAATTATTTCTGCATTATAATCTTAGTAATCTTAAAATAATCTTAATAATCTTAAAATTTTATGCGATTTTGTATATTTAGAGTGAAAGGGACCATTACGTGCCTTTTTCAAAAATAAAAAATCATTACTTATTTTGAACTCACATGGGTTTAGATTTTTATCATAATACATTTTTTATCTTTTTTTAGATTTAATTAAATTCCTTCGTGCTATTTCTTGTATATTTAATAATTTTTTTCGTAAATTGATTATATAGTCTTGATATATATCATTAGGTTTGTATATATCGCAGTTCGAAATTAGTGGGATACTAGCTATTTTTCAGAAAATACATTCATATGGCGTTAGACCCGTCCCTTCGTGAATACTCGTATTTTAACATAAAGAAGCATTATTTACCCACGTATCCCAAGTATTTTTGTCTTTAAAATAGCATTGCAAATATTCTTTTAACACATGATGCATGCGCTCAATGCTTCCATTCTTTTGTAGTCGATACACCGAATTATTAATATTTAATGGTTTTATCTTATATAATTTGGTTAAATTTCCTATTAATGATGACGTGAAATTTGTGCCTTGATCAGTCAAAATTATTTTTGAACATACGTAGATATTAAAAAGGTTTTGAAATATAGCATCAGCTATGATTATCGATGAGGCTTCTACTATTCTATTTTGTGGATGTGGTGTCCCCGTAATTTTTCAACTTCACATCAATGATGCAATTAACCGAGTTACGAAACTTGACAGTGACTGCATCATGACATAAAATATTATTAAACATAATAATAATAATGAATTAGAGAAATAGAAATCGCCTCCGATCACATTGCGCAAAAAAAATAAGAAATATTAATGTACAAATATGGAAGATACTGCGCAAAAAATCAAAGAAGTGAATTATCGACGTTTATTTCAAGATAAATAATCATGAAACTTATATACAGAAAGCAGACTGATACGTGCAGGAAATAAAAAGACCTTCAACTCGTTTTTATTAATCCACATACTTTTATGGTAAATATAATACCAGTATTGGAAAGTCAACACGGTTCAAGCCTCTTTCTAAAAATAATATTTAAAGAAGCTTATTTCAAACTAAATGTATAATATTTTTAACCGAAGCAATAATTTCTAAGAGATAATAAAATATACAAAACTCATACTGTAAGATACCGGCACGTGTAAATGTTTTAACGTTTGACAAGATAAAAATAAAAACACCGGAAATATATTCTAAGAAAAAACTTATTTAATCATATAAAGCTATCATTGTAACCACGTCCGGAAGCTCTAAAATCAAATTCTAAAACTTATGATTGTAACCATGTGTGGAATATCTAAAATCTTATTATAATAAAAACACATGAGAACGATCGAACAAAGAAGGTATTATAACTAGAAGCGTATGCGAAGCCTCTTCTAAGAAAATATGTAATTTTTAACAAAGAGGCCACTGTAACACGAAACACTTACGAAAATATAAACTAACTATAATCCCAAGTAATCTCATAACACGAACCATTGTACGAGATGAAAATGCATATCAAATAAACATCCTGTAAAAGATACAACTCGGCTATATACAAGAGAACTGAGAAATAATAAAACACCACTGAAGAAAAACAGATTACGACCGACAAATCAGCATCAACTTGAAGAGTATATAAAGACAGATGCCAGCACCAAAAGAAGCTTTTAGATTCAATCGGGAAGATCATCAAGCCAGCTAAGTAAAAGTCTTTTATTTCTAATAAAAAATAACGACATGGGACTAACGGAACTAACCTATTATAAGGAATACTAGCCTCCCCGGTCAACTGAAATAAAGTTAATCGAAAAGAGTTGATTGAAAAATAAAAATTAATCCGTATAGAAAGAGTGAGACGTCACAATACAATACACTGTATATAAAAAAGAAGATGCGAGCTGTCTACCAAAACATTCTTAGCTTTAGAAAAATGATTATTTAAGGGTAAATTACAAGGGTTTTTTTGTTTCTCTAATGGTCGTATAATTATATACAAATGTATTTCTTATATTTTTTGTCAAATTTTACAATACATTACAAATTTAGAAAATTATTAAAGTACATATCAGGAAATTCTTATTATGGGTAGTTATTTCTTAGAATATATATTTTATTTAAAAAACCCAAAATAGGTTTACTTTACGTCTCAATATTATCTATCATAGAAATTTAATTTAAAAATTCTCGAGAAAATAAATGAAAAATGTAATTCTTACTCTTTTAAAAAAGGGGATGAAACCGTTTGAAATAAAGACAATTTCCATATAAGCATTTTTTCAAAAGAAATAAACTGGTGTTGGTCTTATTCCAATGTTTTCAATAATTTTTGAGAGATTAAAAAAACCATTTCCAAGGGTAACCTTTAAAGGTGTTTTTCACCCCTTAAATCACCGAGTAAGCATGTAAGAAAGTATACCCGTCTAATATTTTGTGATATGTCACAGCAAATCACAATATCAAGAAAATCGGTGAAATAGAACTCTGATGTTTCCTTGTAAGTTCAATAAGAACAAAGGTAACACTGCTTAAGAAAAATAAAAGTATAATAAAAAAAAAATAAAAATAAAAAAATAAAAGTCCTTAAGAAACAAGAATTTTCAAACATTAAAAAAAAATATTCTTCGTTATAAAAATTAAAACGGTTTAATTGCTCATTGTCAAAGGCTTTTCAATAATATAATTTTAAAAAATATAAGGCTATCTGGTTCGTTAAACGCAAAAAAATTAAATAAAGCTTAAATTTTCATAATCAAATTAATACAAGTAGTTTTTAAAAAGGAATTACATGATTTATCAATAGAGATGAAAATATTATATACAAGAAACTTAAAAATACGGAATCCATTATCTATAGTGAAAAATTAATTCATACAGATAGTCGATTAAAGAATTCATTGCTTCTGTCACAGAAAAATATCCGTTGGTATTACCGAAAAAACATCATATTACATCTAAAAACTTTTCATAGTAGAGTTCAAGTGATATTGTACGTAATGTGCAAAAATTATTGTCCTAACTCTGAAAAAAATACAATAAAGTCACCCTATCAGGATCATTTATAAATACTGGAATAGATTATTGTGGGTCATTTTTTTATAAAAGAGAAAAAATTTCGAAATAGAAATAATGTCAAAGTTTATATAGCAATTTTCGTGTGCTTTGCGACAAAGGCATCCCATTTAGAATTAATTTTAAACTTAACCACTGATGCCTTTATCGCAAACTTACGATATTTTCCGCGAAAAGAGGGAAATAAAAAAACAATATCCAGACAACGCTACAAATTTTGTCAATGATCATCATGAACTAAAATTTCTATTTAAATACACGATCAAATGCTTACAATGGAAAAATGAAAAAATATTTCGGAAATAAGGGATATAAGTGGGTTCAAGACCTCTTAATTTTGAGGATTTATGGAAAGCAGTTATTAAAACATTCAAATATCATTTTCAACGAACAATTGGCACAAATGTATTCACTTTTGAGGTAGTATACATATACGTTATTGAAATTGAGACAATCCTTAACTTCAGATCTATCCTTTATCTTGTGATCCAAATAATTTGAATGCTCTTTCTTCGGCACATTTTTTTAAACGAAATAATTTATTTACAATTCCGAATCAATATCTAATTAATATGGAATTAAATACACTATTATTTGGAATCACATACAGATTGTCAAACAGCATTTTGGGAAGAAATATTTGAACGGATTAATTACAAGAAGTAAGTGATAGAAGTAGTATTAGAATGCTGAAAAAATAAATTTTTGAAGGATAGTTATTATCCATAAAATAATTTATCAGCAGTTCAATGGCAGCTAGGTGGAAATATCGAAGTACACCCCAGAGATGACAACATTATTTGAGCGATTTCTGTAAAAACTCATCCATTACGATATGATTATTAATTACTAATCATAATTTAAAAAAAATATTAAATAAAAGACAATAAATAAAGGCAATCTTAGTAGTAAATATAAATTTTGAAGTACATGTAATGAATGATAATTTGTAAATAAATCATTTTATTGACTATTGTAATTTATGCTCATGAGTATTATTTAAATAATTATAGATTGTAATTAACACACATTCTTGTTTGAATTGACTTATTTAAGGTGAATGGAATGTTTGGTCAATGACACCTTTCAGAAAGAAAGTATACTTGTATACTTGGTATATGTATACACGGTATTTTTTGATTGGCGATTTTTCTTTGTTTTTCGGTGAAAGAGTCAAGTGTTTAGTCATATTTAATTTTAAGAAAGATCTCGTAGAGATAGAGTAGAGATATTTTTTTATCCGATAAATGCTTCTTTTTTTATGACAATCTAAATAACAAAATTGTGAAACGATATAAGTATGTATACTATAAAGTTCAATTTCTAAATTTTCCTCTTAATATTAATATTACAAATATATTGTTTTATAAAAAATGGTTTTCATTAAAAAGAAAATATATATTGTTTAAAATTATATATCAGTTTAAGAGAAGTTGTTTAAAAAAAATTTTAAAAACATTTAAAAATATATGTTAAAAATATAATCAACAAAATAGCTACTCTAAAATATATTTTACAAAGTTACAATTTTTATATCTAGAAGTTAAATTAAATTTTCAAAATGCTAACAATATTCTTATCTACATCGAATTTTATAATTTCTTAATTATTACGTTGAATAATCTAATGTAATATTTATAATACAATTAAAACAATACTATTTAATAATTTAATAAAAAATATAAAAATGTTTTTTAATAAGGCTCCAAGCTCTTAAATATTAGTATCTAGTTCAAAAGTTTTAACGTTAGGGGCGCTAGAGAATTTGATTAAAATATCAATATGATAGATCGGCAATCTTTACATATTCATTGAGTTTTAGATCATATTCATTCTCTATATCAAGTGAACTGCAAGTTTTTAATACATGCCTTCTTTGAAATTCTGTCACGGACGCCTATAAACATCGCGCGTGGTGGTGGCGAACCAAGAATTTATATTCATGGCTGAATATGTATAACTCATATTTTCAGTTTCATCCCTGTTGTCAGTACGTAATTCAATTATCCAAATAGCTTCTCGATTAAATTAACTTGCGCGCTCGAAGAGTTGTAACGCTTGAACCGGCGTCGGGAAGGCATTAACTTTCGTTGTGACTTGATATATCCGTGGGCGAATGCCATTTTTTCTTCAGCAATGACAACAGGAGTTTAAGGTTACTTTTTTGAGAATAAAAAATAAAATTTTTTAATTCTTTGGAATTTTTGTCAAGTATTTTTGTAACGAAGAATAGAGCATTCAAAAGAATCTGGCTTGATTTTTTTTAAATGATATTTTGAATGGATTTTTTCCATGAAGAACATTTTGTTTATGGATACTAGATGTTGCTTAATATTTCATTGTTATGAAAATTAACATTACTTGAGTCTATATTTTAAAGAACATCAAAATAGAAAATTTTAATCTCTTTAAAATTTGAAAAGATTAAAGTAAAATTTTATTTTAAGATAAGAATTTTCTTTAGTATGATGTTTTCAATTCTTAGTAAAATAGTTTGATTCAAAACAAAATCCTTTTTAAAAATCTAATGCTGATATTAATTAAATTGGTGCAACCTTATAAACATTTTTATAAAATTTATAAAATAGAAACTAATTTAAAAACCTATAATTAAAATGGATATACTATTTAAAAATTGAAAAACTAATTTTTTTACATACGAATATTTAGTAATGGTATGAGTTATAGTAATATATTAGAACTAATTTGTTAAGTTCTTTTCATATTTAATCTATAAAGTAATAACTTTTATTCATTGAGATTATTTAATTAAACTACATATCCTAAGAATTTAATTTTACAAAAATATGCATGTACAGATTTTTAATTTTGTTTTTAATTTAGTAAACATTTAAGAGGTTAATACTCTTAAATTATTGATTGACAAGATGAATTTTTCTGAGCAAGGTGTTCAGAGCACACTTCCTCAGTTTTCTGAAATATCAGCACGCACTAATGTCACAACTTCAAATTATGCATCAAGTGGAAATGATCCTTTACACTCTACACAGAATGCTATTTATACAACTGCTACTGATTCACATAATGCAAAACAAATTTTAGTGAGTAGCTATTTTTATGTATTAATTATCTTATGTCTTTAAATTATTGAAGTTATAGATAAAGTAATAATAAATTTATATTATTTTTTATTATTATACTTTAAATTAAGTAAATATTTACCAATAAACGAAATAAAAGTATAGTAATTCATTTAACTTAAATAATTTTATGAATTTATTTTATGCAAAAAAAATTTATAATTAATAATTTATAAAAAAATGTGTATAATTAATTATAATAAAGAAAAAATCTAAAATTATAAGTTTACAATTACTTATTATTTGTTTTTTATTAATTAAATTTGTACTTTATCTGCATATAGTTCAAATTATTTAATATGCATATCAAAATTAAATTTTTTTGTATTAATTCATAATAATAAAAATTATATAATCATTATATATTAGATAAACAAGTGTACATAGCTGTAAATAATATTGTGATTTTATATTTAAATTTATTTAAATTTTTTTGGTAAATTAATTATATTATTTAAATTTTATATTATATATATATATATATATATATATAATTAATCAAAAAGTACTTTCAATTTAAAAAATAAAGAACTATCTTCTTTTGTTTTTAGTGTTTATAGTGTTAAATGTGTTCTTAATCTACAAAAATAAATCATTTTAATTACATTTTAATTTATTCAGTGTAACTTCTTTAGTTAATGTTTATATATATGTGTGTATATATTGTAAAATATTCAATTAGGAATATTTTTTTAGATTAACTCACCAAACAAATATTCTAGTACAATTTTAAATTGGCCAGATCCTAATGCTTTGATGCAGTTTTGTGAGAAACAGGGTTTTCAAGCTATAAACATTCCAGCTTATAGTCAAAATAGTACAGTTTTGAGTGTTCAGTCACATAATTTGCCCATGAGAATTATTCCAAATGTTTATGTACCACAGATTGATAGCAATATTGATAAGAATGATGTAAGTCATTTAAAAAATGGAAATGATGAAGTAAATTGTAGTACAGTAAGTTTCATTGATGTATTTTATTATCATTTATTTATTTATAAAAGAATTCAGTTTTTCTACTATTTTATATAATAAAAAGTAATTTAATTAAAAACATTAATGATATTATTAGTTATATATACAAATATTATTTTTTAATTTAATAATTTGATATCCTCTAATATTTCAATATTTCAGATAAATTCTCAAACTCTTCAACAACAAAGTTTAGTGATGGCAGAATATCTACAAAAATTACAGACTTCTTCACTTCCTCTAACATTACAACAATTAATTAAAATACAATCTGAACAAGTAAAGAAGGAAAAGGATGAAGAACAAAAAAATGATCCAATGCAGAATAATATTTTAAACATTCCGAGTGTGCCAATATATAAAAGTTCACAAATGCAGAATGATAGTCAATTTATGAACAATGATCATTCAATAATTCCTCTAAATCCAAGTGATGTGAATGTTCATATAGAGGAACATTCTGAAAATCATAATAATTCACAAAGTCAAACTCAAACTAACAAATTAGAACAAACGGTACAAACAGATTTGTCAAAACCTGAAAAGAAAATTAAATTTAGAGCAAAGACTGGTGAAATAAAAATCACCATAGCACTTGATGGATCTACTTTATACTGCTGTCCTGAATGCAATCTTGCATTTGCTCAAAAGTCTGAAATAGAACAACATTTACAGATACATGTACAGGTAAATTTTTGGTATATAATGAAATGAACATCTGTGCATTTTATAGCCTTTATTTATTAAAGTTCTGTATAGAAAAGAAAAAAAACTGAATTATTTAGAAAATCTAATGCTTTATTAAGTTAGTTTAAATACATTTAAATTTATTCATTGAAATTAGTAGTAAAAATTAGAAACTGCATTTATAATAAATATTAAGTAATCAACTATAAAAATAGTATAAATAAATGTTACAAAAATTATAAATTTGAAACAAGAAACTTTTTTATGTTAAATACAAATGTGCATATAACTATTGCAATTATTAACTAATAACTTTAATAAAATAAAATTATTTAAATCTTATAACGATTAAATTTTATTTAATATTTTAAAGTGAAAATATAGTTATAATAATACGATTTTATTAAAATATTAATATCAATAAGATTAACAATGTTTAGAAAAATAGTGAAAAATATTAAAAACCTTATATAAATTTACATGAATATGACTTTAAGAGCTTCTTTAGAAGTTTGCTTGAAAAATTAAGATACTTATTAGAATTAGAATAAATTTATGTAATTAACATAAGACTATGATTTATTTATTTTTTGTTTGAGACTAAACAATTCAGAATAGAATATTCAAAAATATAGTAGAATTTCATCTCTACATGGGATCTATGAGAAGAAATTTTACTAACAAATAATTAATGTTAGTACTAGAAAGAAAATATACAGTAATGTGATTTAATAATTTTGTTTAAGTTATATGATTACTCAGATTCCAGTCACGTATTTATAACATTAATACCAACTAAAATATGTTTTGAAATATCTACAATAACTACTTAAAAAATTTTATTTTATATTATTGGTAATATATAAAAAAGAAATGAATGAATGAATTAAATTAAAATCGATTTTATAAAATCTATAAAATTTATTTTATTTTAAATTATATGAATATTAAATTAATAAATATTTTTGACATATATTTCAAATATCACATAAGCGAAGTTGATACAAATTTTTAAATAATCTTGTTTTAAGAGAATATTTAAAAAATATTGTTTTCAAAATATATCTTTATATTTTTCTAAAATTGTACTTATTATAATGTTTAATTTTTTTAAATTTTGTTTATTGACAAACACTTTATTGATTGAGTTGTTATTATTTATCTTTAGTCTAGCAATATTTTTTATAGCTGAACTTTTTTCATTTTCTTATTTTTATTTCAATAATTAAATATTTTCAAAAAATTTATTTCTTGGACATTTTTTATATTGAATATATAATATGAAGATGATAGTCATATAAAATACAGAAAATCCAATTTTAAAAATAAGTTAAGTATAATGAAGCTAAATATCTGATATACTCTGAGAATAGAAAAAAATGTGCATTGATATAAGTAGTCAGTTATTAGGAAGTTATACATGAATTATAATTCATACAAAAGTTATGTGAATTTGTTGATAAATGTGAGGATCGACTGAAATGCATAGAAGAAATGGTGGACAAGTTCTTGTGTAATGGCGTTTTTTTCCATCGATATAAAAATATAATAGTACGATATTCTTAGGAGCGAAAATACCAATGCAAGGAATGCGGTGCAATGCTGAAGCGTAAGGAGCACTTGGACCAGCACATGCGCGGACATTCGGATGAGCGGCCCTTCAAATGTCCAGTTTGCCAGAAAGCCTTTAAGCGCAATGAACATCTCACTCGACACTATGTCATCCACTCAGGTGACAAGAACTTCTCTTGTCAAGTTTGCCAGAAGGCATTTTCACGTAAGGATCATCTAAACAAGCACACACAAACACATCTCGGAATCAAAAAGATTAAACCGAAAAGGGACGTTGAGCTGACAAGTAATGACGCAACGTCGATGTTACTCAGGCCAGACATCAATAACTTTCTAAAAGAGAGCAACTTGAAACAGGACACGACGCACTTTCTTCAACACATACAAAATCTGCAGAAGGATTCGAGCCTGATGCAAACATTCTCGGCTTTCAAGGAACATGTTTTAAAAGATAATAGCAGTACTTTGCAGCAGCAGGCTGTAAATATGAATGAGATCTTACCACAGAACACTAGGTATCTAATGCCATCTTAAGGTTTTTTTGTCTTTACTTTAACCGAGACAGAAAGTATAAAATAGTGCGTTTAATATTTAATCGTGTGATAATGAATTTACCACAGCAATAAATTAGAAGAAAAAAAGCTTGGCTAGGAAAGTTTATTTGAAAAGATACAAAATTTCTTTTAAAATTCAGCTGGCAAACAAATTGATTTTTTTTCTTAGTGCTAAAATACAAATAATATTGATTAAATTCTTACATTGATTGTATATAATGATATAGCAAACGTTATTCTTTCATTTTCTTAATTTCGAATTTGGGCAAGTATTAAACATAGATCAAAAGTAAGAAGTTAATGTGTTCATAGAATAGCTGACCAATTTTCTTATACATATATAGACTATTCTAACATTGTAAATAAACATGAGATAAATAAAATATCTATGTAATAAACTACAATTTAGTTAATACAAGAGGATAAAAAAATAACCATAGTTTATAAATATAAAAACTTTGCCAATACACCATTTTAGCTTATAACATCAATAATTTACCAAAGTAACTAGTATCACAAGTTAAGATATGCTTTTTGATATGTCATGACTGGAAATTTATCATAATAAATGCTTAAGATAAGTTCTATACCTATCAATTATCCTTCTTTAAGCATGAATAGATAATTTTCATAAAAAGTAATTATTTTAAGATGAAAATGCAATTGATTAATGGTATAAAAACTATGTCAGGGGTAAAAACAAATGTATCATTAAAAGTAAAGTTTTGAAATTTTTTACCGTATTCAAGTCTTTTAACTGTAATAAGAAATTAAAATAACCACTAATTTAATTTTGATTTTTGATAGATTTCATAGCGCTACTCAATATTTGTACTTTTATTTTAATACAGATAATATAGTATAATATAATCTTATAAATATATTACAATAATAAAGTAAATTACTAAAATGAATATTAGTAACTTTATAATGTATCTCCAATATAATATAATGATTCATTTACATTTTTGTAATTTTATATTGATATGCACAATAACATACATCGTTATTATAAAGTAATAATTTTGTAACTTTTAATAGCTTCATTATGTTATAAATTTAAGCAAATTTAAAAAGTAGTTTTTTTTATATTTTGTAGCATATTTTTTCCTAGTGAATCATCAAATAACTATTAAAATTTTATTCTAATCTATAATATTAAACGTTTTATTAGTTTTAGTAAAAAAGATTATAAATAATTGTATAGTTGAATTAAAATATTTTTAAATTGCAAAATTATTTTATAAAATTAACAGTAGCCATTGGAAAAGTAAACGAAAAAAATCTTCGAAAAGTTATCAAATGTAATTGTTTTCAAGAAATTTTTCTAGCCAAGGATAATAATAATTAAATTGCAAGATTAAGTGTACTCTTGAATACTACTTTAGAAGTGTAAAAGAAAATTCATACAGTACTCAAGATGTGTAAAAGAAAATTCATACAGTACTCAAGATGTGTAAAAGAAAATTCATACAGTACTCAAGATGTGTACTTAAAAGGATTGTATATTTTGCAATCCAGAGTTTGAAAGTAGTGTATAGTTAAGTAAAACATAACATTTGTTTGGCAAAATCAATCGAGCGGCGTTGTAGTCGGAATTTTCTCAGTGAATCAGTAATGTAGAAAATAAGTAGGATATTGAATGAGAAACATTAATTACTTATAAACTGATTAAACTTTATAACTTTGTAACATAAAAAGATTATATATTTTAAATAATTCAAAATTATAATATTTTACAATAAGATTTTTCTTAGTGATTACAGTTATTTCTATTTAATAAATAAAATACGGAAAACAAAAAGTAAAAAAAGAAATTTTTATGTCAACATTGACAAGTTCAATTCATTGTAATTAAAAATGCTTTTATCGAGAAAATAGAAATATCATACTTAACCCACGAAAGTCTTTCTGAAAGTGAATATTTTTATTTTTATTAATATCTTTTACTATATCCGAAATATTCTGGAAAATTTTATTTTAAGCTTATTCCATGACATTATTTTATGTACATAATGAATAAGTTACTTTATGTTTGTGTGATTTAAATGTGTATTATTTAAGGTAATGAAAGAAAATCGTATAAATAAGAAATGTGACTGTAAAGGGTTAAGTCGATTTTAGAAAATAATTGTGCGCGTGGAAAGATAAAAGAGAAAAGTGATCATGTATC
Organism: Wiebesia pumilae; assembly: GCA_018907045.1. Taxonomy (NCBI): domain Eukaryota; kingdom Metazoa; phylum Arthropoda; class Insecta; order Hymenoptera; family Agaonidae; genus Wiebesia; species Wiebesia pumilae. The sequence goes on from JACCHZ010000185.1 coordinate 140,457, forward strand.
GTGATAGAGGATATTTTTATATTTGTATAAGGTGTTCATGTGCATAGCGTTATTAAGCATTTTCATTTTAACTTTTGTTATAAGCGATTAAAAACTTTTAATTTTGATCTCTGTTAGAATTTTCATAGCGCTACTCAATATTTGTACTTTTATTTTAATACAGATAATAGATATTACGTTCTGCATTAAGATATGTAAAAATGTACTTTTTATTTAAAATCTATATTAAAATTGTATTTTTCATTGAAAATTATTTTCTTCTATAGTTTTTAATTTAATTTTTACTAAACTTTAATTTTAATTTTTATTAAATATCTGGTACTTAATATCATATAAATAACATTTTAGATAATATGCTTCCTTTTATTAGAACTGATATTTATAATTATTTCTTACATAAATGTTTTTCATAGTTATCTAGATCAATATCAAAAGACAAATGAAAAATGGATATATTTGGATCATTAAAAAATGATCAAATTATTTAAAAGTTTATAAATGTTTCATGATAAGCATTTAATGAAATTACAATTATTAATTTAATAATTTTTTGTTAAATATAAGTTAATATGTAATTAAAATCAGCAGACTGGAGAATTTCCATTTAATTCCACTAAACCTGAGAAAACAAAATTATGGACGAACATTTGAATATATTTTTACTTTTCTAGTTAGAAAACTTTATCTAAAATATAAAATAAATTTAAAAATTAAAGAATAAAAATAAAGTAAAAACATTTCTTTACATAACATTTTTGTAAGTTCTATAATAAATATTAGTTTTTAATAAATATTATTTAGCAAGGTATACATTAATTACAATAGATGTATGATACAACAATTTTTATAAAGTTACAGTGTCTCATAATTTACTAGTTATAATAAAATTATTTCTAAAAATGTGAAATAATTAAAAAATTTAATATATGTATATATTAATAACGAAACTAAATATACACAATTCTCTTATTCTTGAAAAATTCATTAAAAATTTCACTTTAAATTGATAATTAAACAATTATATAATTGAATAATTGATGGTCACTTGCATGAATTTATGTAATGTAATTCACATTTATATATAATTTTTCTTCTAGAAAAAATCTTATTAATGCTTCATTTATTGACGAGTAAATAATTATAAATAAAAACAGTAAATAATTTTGAGTACTGTTCATTTCAAAAAATCCATTATCTCATCGGACGACAATTTTGATATATTTTGATCCTTTAAATTTGAATTCGATAGCATCATCTTAGATGACGTCCAACCCATGCGAGACCCATCTAACTGTAGAGTATTGGTAGTTTTCCTAACACTTTCAGAAACTGTTTGGTTCCAATTCATCACAAATGGTGCTTGCTGTTCTACTTTATTGTCAAGTGTTTGTGATGCATTGTTGCACAGAGAGAAATTATTTGTAGGTGTGTTAATAGAATTCGGTAAAGTTTCTGATAAGTTAGATTTATTATTTGACCAGTTCAATTTATTCAAGTTGTTGGCCAACAAAGTGTCCGTTAAATCATTAGTTTTATATCCGGATTTCGGAATTGTTGGTGATGTTATACTTGGTATTAATAGCTTTTGTTTTCTCATTTGATGACTCATTTCTTCTTGTTTGGCTAATCTAGACAGTTTTAAAATTTTAATCAACTTCATTTGAAGTGAAATAAAAATGAATCAATTAAATACTGTGATAATTTCTTATTAATTTAAATGATATGAATACTTTATGTATGTGGTTAACAATATTGGTTCAATATTTTATAAATTATTGAGAATAATTAATTTTGTATAAGTTATATTAGATAAAGAAAATTATAATTTGTGTACTTACATTTTATGAATATAGATAATTTATAAAATATATATTGTATATTTATAAAATAATATTTTATAAATAATTTATAAAAAATATATTGTAATTTCTAAATTTTTATAAATCGGAATTTGTGAACCAAATTTTACAAAGATTTTAGTTCTAGTGTCAACAGGAATGTTAGTATAACTAGTTTACTCTAATATTTTTGCAGACATCTGACACAATTATCAAATAACAAAAATTTTATAAATAGAAATTAAATATCGTCCTGAATATGTAAATTATATTACTCTTATAATTTTTTAAAGTGAAAAATACAATAATTTAATAATTTAAAAATATGTGATAACAAAACTATATTACTTTGAAAGTATAAACTATAATTAAAGTCATTATTTACAAATCTTATTATTGAAAAATTATTTTTTACAATACTTTTTTGAACTCTGTATCTGAAAAATATAATAATTAAAAAACTTCAATAATATATAAAATTAGTTATATTTAGATATCTGAACTTTTTCAACAATGTCCTTTTTAATAAAATTTTTTCATTTTATTTTCTAGTTCTGATATCTATGTAAGTACTTAAAATGTTAATTGTTGGATATATAAAATTTATTTATTTGTACAACGATTAGTTTATTTCTTAAATAAAAAATATCAATATATTGTATTAAATTTTTTATAAATAATTTAATTTTTTTTAATGTTGAATAAAAAATGTTAAATAACACTTAAAATTATGAAAACATATCTTTGGTGAAGTGTCTTAATTTTAATTATAAATTACCTGTGTTTTTCATTTAAATTAAGTGATCGAAGATGTGAAGTTTCCATTTTATTTTGTTTCGGCAAAAGAAAATAATTAGATTCAAAAATTCCAAGAGAATTTGTAGATGGTGAAATGATATCTCCAAGATAATTGATAGATGGTGATTTATTTAAAGTATCAGACATGTTTTCATGAAATTGTCTTGCCTTCTGTAATTGTTGTAAAGCTTCTCTATGTTCTACTGTTACTTGAGTAATCATGTCATTTATCAAAGAAACTAGTAATTCATACTGTTTTGGACTAAAACTTTGTTCTATACAAAGTGGTAACAAAAATGGCAATACTTTTGTAGCTAGATTTTCTTTATTTATACCTAATTTACTATTTGTTAATATTAATTTAAAAATCCCTGTAAACAAAATTTAATTAGTTGCTTAACTATTAATTATATAAGTTAATAGTATTAAGTACAATAAATATCAGAAATGTACCTATAATTGCCATTAAAATGGCTGGTTCACTAGCACAAGGTATTTGCTGTAAGAATGGTAAAATTTCTTCTTGCACAATCCAAGGATTAATGTTTTCTAAAATCTTTGAAAGACACAGTAAACAATTTACTCGTATACCTAGACTGTAAATTCCAGTCTTTCCAGACAAACAAATTTTCTTCATTCTAGGAATAAGAGAATTTTTTATACACGAGCTATCTATAATCATTACAATGGATGGTAATACAAGTAAACAATGTTCTTGAAGTTGTTCCAATTTTGAGTCCAAAGCTCGAGTCATCATTGGAACTACAAAATTTTTAACTACATCCGGTGAACACCACTTTAGTAGTAATTCTAATTGTTGTAGCAGAAGTAAACTGATCTAGAAAAACTCATTTATCATTTATAATGTTTATCTTTAATTATGATAACTGATGAAATATTGATCTTTTATTTCTATTTTATCAATAATATGTATTTTACAAAGATAATTATATTGTATTTGTAAAAACATGTTAATAATTTTTTTCTCAATTAAGATAAAAATATTAAAATAATTATATTACTATTATTAGACTAGTACATGTATTTTTTGTTGATAATATTAATAATTATATATAGAAAAATTAAAATGGTGTAAAGTTTACAAAACATTTACAAAGTCACATATATATAATGAAAATATATAATCACAATAAAAAATTATTTATTATTTATTATTTATTACAATTATTTATTACTAAGTTAAAAAATAATTTATCCACTTCTAAATAAAATAATTCAAAATTATTTATAAAGAAATTTTTCTCTATGTAATCTATTAATGTATAATTTTGATAATATTACTATATAAGGTTTTGTCATTAAAAGATTGAACTATTTATATTATAATTTTTAAAATACAAAAAGTTAAAAATTTTACTGTGGTTAACCTTTAATAAAAACCTTTGACAAATTATATGTTAGTGTCCGTTTTTATTTTTTAAATTGTTCAATTTATATTTATTTTTTTATTGTTTAATGCAAGTTTTTATAATTTTTTTTTAATTATACTATATTTAAGTATTAAACAATGAGAAATAATACAGAATTTTCAGTTCATTTTCTAAAATGCCTTAAATTGCAATTTTTATACATTGGGTAACTAAACTATTTATGAATTGTTTTTCATAAAATTAGTGTTCATAAAAGTAAGTGATACCTTTATGAAACAATATTAAATTAATATGTTATAAATCAAAGTATAAAAATTAAATAGGTTTATAAATACATATTTTATTTGTTAAAAAAATTGGTTTTCAAATGTCTTAAGTTAATGAATGAAAAACGGAAAAACATGAGATTCATTAAGAGTTGTATTCACATAACTTTGTGTGAATTTCTTAGTATTGATTAGTATACTGCAAAAATTATTCTTGTTTTAATTATCATAGCTTTTTAATTTTAGTAAAAAGGTTAAAATTAGAAGAAAAAATATCTTATTATAACTGTTTTAAATCACAAAAACCAAATGTAGATATTTTTAAATACGAAGAGCAACTAGTAAGAAATTTAATTTTCGTGATCGTTGCAAAAGCATTACAAAATAAATATTTTTTCAAAGGAGTGCAACTTTCACGTAAAGTTTTGAAGTTTTTACAGTTTTTAAATAAGTAGAGAATGTGATTTAAGCAAACTAAAAATATAAACGGCTCTTTTAGACAAATGTGTAACTAATACAACTACTATGAGTGAAGATAAAATGAAATAAATAATGTTTAAGTTAAACCACAAGGTAGTTGTACAGTTGATCAAAATTGTTTTTGGAATTTAAATAATTTTGTCGATTAGAGTGAAATATTGTTGCATAATCAAAATTGAAAATACAAGTTGATTATATGTAAAGCACATAAATAATAGGAAAACATTTATTGATCTAAAGAAATGTAGTTAGATAAAATTTTCATTTGAATTCGAATTTATACTAAATGCAGATGGATAGTATCAGCAATGATTTTGAAAATGCATCATAAGGTCCATGTATATAGTGCATCAAAAGTATAAACTTTTGCAATACCATTGTTTGTCAGTATTTTACTGATATTTCAAATATTTATAAATTAATAGCTATATTATTTATGAATGTAAGTGATAAAAATGTATTAGATTAAATATGCTGCTCAAGAAGCATTATACTTTTAAAGTTTAACTTAAAAGAATAACAATTTCATTCTAAAATTGTACTGCAAATTTAGAATAAAGTATGTCTAAAATCAGTATATTCACATGTTAATAATTTGATATCAAAATTAGGTTTAAATAAAAACAAGAAATATTTAAGTTTGATATTTAAACTATTAGTTTTATTTTTATTAAACAGTAACTTTAAAAATTACCTGTGGTGGTTCTTCAATTATAAGTATTTGTTTTAGCATAGGAAGAATACGGTCATTGAATTCTTCTGTAGTACAGTCATCCATGACTTGAAGAATGCTTGGAAGAAGAAATGGAATCATAGGTGCATTAACAAATTCTTTCTGGAGAGCAGGGAGAACTTTTTGAAGTATAACACGACGCGGAAATTGTTTTAGAATTTGTGGTAATCCTTTGTAAAACTGAGACTTTTGAAAATTATCCCATTGGAATAATTTATCCAAATAAATTAACGTTTTTACTTCTATGTCATTAAAATATTCAATCTAAAATATATTAATAAAGTGCAAAAAATTATAAATATTTTCTTAAAAACTAATTTCACACAAAAAAAAACGAAAACAAGTCTTGTTTACATATATTTTATGAATTTACCAGTTTTATAATTAAAATAATAACTGTTTTATCATTTATATTAGTTGTTATTTATTCTCATAAATACTGATATACTTTATACTTTATATACAATAATTGTAAGAATATTAGATTTTGTACCTTTAAAAATTCATATGCATCAGGTCTTAGTAAAGGATCACCATGAAGCATAAGCTTAACAGTATCTTTGAGTGAGTCTGGTAGGTCAAAACCTCTATGTAAAGAAATTAAATTTTTTAACTCTTTTAAATAATGATTATAATTAAATATATCTTTTGAAAAATTCCACAAAGTATTATTGGATGCATGAATGAAACAAATTAATACACCAAGAGAAAATATATCGCTTGGTGGACCTATTTTAGTTACTTGAATACATTCTGGAGCTTGATAATATATAGAAGTTTTAATGGTACTTGGAAATGAGTTATGATCTAAGCATGTCCAACTTGGCTAAAAAATAATATTATTATTATGAAACAATATATATCAAATATAAAATATTACAATAATTACAAAAGTATAGACAAAAGTTGCTTTTAGCTCAAATGAAAGGTTAGCTCTTGTGTATTAATTATTTAATTTTAACATAATTCTGAAGATCAAAATATAAATATTCAAAGTAACTATAACAATTATTTAAAACTTATTTAAATATACATTTTTGTATAGGAAAGGATGATTCGTGTTTGTTTTTTGTTAAAAAAATATTTCATAATAAATAAAAAGAAGTATATAAAAAATAAATATTTTTTTACAAGCTAAAATTAATTTTTGTCTTAGATTTACTTTGAAAACCAAACTAAAAAATATACTTTGCTTTCTAAAGATTGATTCATTATACAAAAATCAAAGCCAAATATTTTCCAGTCACCATGGTCATTAATAATAATAGATTCTGGACAAAGATTTCGATGTAACATTTTCACATCATTATGTAAAAAAGTTAAACTTTCACCTAGTTGATAAAGTCCAAACTTCACTTCAAGATCTAATATCTTAAAATTTCTTAATTTAATTTGAACTGAATGTGATAAATTATCTGCACATCCTAAAATATTAGATAAACTTGCAAATACTGGTTCAGTAGCAAATGCTAAACTGTCCCTAGATTCTTCTAGCGGATGTTGTACAGTTAATATTTGTGGATGTCTCAGTTTAGTTAACTGAATGACACCTTTTTTTAGAATTTCAATAACATTATCTTTAACTGCTTTTTCTGTCCATTGATCTAATAAACGTTTTTCAAATACAAATATTGCAGCTTTTTGTTTTGTTGATTTTTTGAATCCATTATAAACTTTCCATAATAAGCCAGGACCAGCACTACATATATAAGTCGTTACTTCAAATTCTCTTGTAACTGGATTTCCAGGTAGAACACTAGATAACTGAGAAAGACTATGAGCTGTACTATTGACAGTGTTACTCAATGTATTGCTAACAGTGTGTCGTAGTTTATTAAATACTTCCATTTTCGTAATAATCCTTGCAGCTTTTTAAAATAAAATCATATTTACAATGAGATATGGTATAAATTATTAATTTACTAAACTGGAAGTTAAGATAATCATTTCAAAATCTTGTATATTTCTTATACAAAAATTTTAGGTTAAGTAAAAGAAAATTTGAGTAATGAAAAATTTACTTGTAATAAATAAATTTAGTTGTAATAAGATCAAATAATTATTTAATTTTTATATTGCTATAAGTATTATTAAGATATTTATTTGATACATAAAAATTGTTTTAATAATTAATATAGATACGTAATATTATTATTGTGCTTAAAAGTGAATTTGACGTTTTCTTACCATAAAATTGTTTATGAAGAATAATCAGTTAAATTATTTATAGGATTCAGATTTTTTAACATAATATCATTGTACATTATAACATTAAAAGAGTAAAATATTTTATTACTATTATTAAGAATTGTCACTTCATTGACAAATTCGATAGTGATGTTCTTAATACAACCACACATTCGCTCTTATTCAGTTCGGCATATAGATACCATTTACGCACCTTATACGATGTATAATTAAGTATAACTATGTAGTGTCATTTAGTTAATTTCCAATGTATCTCTAATAATTTAACATTCTTATTAGCATCTCTCTCTCTCTTTCTCACGTTTGAATGCAAAACAAATATGTGTAAGCGTATCGTGTACGAAAAATGCATTTTTGTATGGATTCTATAAAATAAGTAACTTTATACTTTAGGATTCTCATCATTAAAATTTTAATAATTACTGATAAAATTATCTTTTATTATAAGTCTACAAAGGTCTATACGCACATGTCTATATACAGATTTTAAACAATTATATTGTTTATATAAAATTCAAATTTTATTTTATGTAATTTTACTTTATTTTGTACAAAGGCGATTTGAATATTAGTACATTATCATAATAAAATTAAGTGTAATTCGATTAATCAAAATATTTAATTATAAATAAATTACAGTGTATTTAAGAAACGTATATTAAATTAATTTTGTCAGAAACAAATCTTATTATAATCATTATATATCTTAACAGTATTTTAACAATTCTACGGTAAAATATTTCTTTATTCAATTACGAAACATATTATTGCAAATTAATTACGAAATAATTTATTTTATAAATTATTAGAACCTATTAACATTAAACAGATAAAATAATTTGTAGAATTAAGATCAGTAAATACTTAGATTTTAATAGAAAATAATTATCAATGTAAAATTTTATTTATTTCTATTGCATTAAAAATTTATAGTCACATTGTAAATAAGATTTGATATCAAAATGATTTAAATTGTATATAAAACTACAATCAATTTGTAAACTATATAAATTATACCCTAAAATTATATATTATGATATTAAAAAGTATATTAATATATGAATATAGTATATTTCATACGAATTAAAATTATGCGTATAAGTAAGAAAGTTTCAAGTCTTTTCTAAACAATAAATAAATGTAAATTTATCAGAAATCTTGTATATTTATGTGTTTTATAAAAAATATACATTTTGTTTGAAAATTTGTTTTTTTTTCAGAGTATAGTTTATAAAAACAAATAGAATGCTTAAGTTTATTCATAAAATATTACTTTTCCTTACGAATTTGAGGTTAAATGCCAAATATTGTTAAAATTGATGATGTATTTAAAATATGTATAAAATTATTGATATTTGATTTACAGTTTGTTTTCAGTTTAAATAAAAAGTACGGATATACATATCAAAAATACTTAAAACTGTTGTCCAAAAGATATTTTAAATAGATAAATAAGAAAAATAAATTGTATTAATTTAAAAATTTTAAGCTCAATTGTTTAGTTAATTTGGTATCTATTTATATAGAATTTTCTTTATTTTATTATTTTCAAATACATAGTTATATATATCAGTTGATTACAAAACAATGATTGTCGATATTTTGTTTACATCTACACAAATGTTATTGAATATTTAGAAAGGACAAGATGTTATTATATGATCGTTGTTCTAGGATTCAACTGATTTGAAATTATTGTCCAATTTTTATACAGTAAAATGACTGACACGTAAGTTTATAATAATATTTTACATATTTTTAAGATAAAAGAGTACATAAGTTTATGTTTATTTTAATATTTGCTGACCAAATTTTTTGTAATGTTTTTGAACAATTAAAATATTAGAACCGTACTTAATTATGGTTTTGAATTCATTATACTATTTTAATAATACATATTACATTTTAAATAAATGTCAATTTTTTATATTCTTTTAAGCATCATCAATTTGATATTTTCTACTTTTATCAACTTTCACAGATTCTTAGTCGATTTATTTTATGGTACGTTTTTCAATTGTGTCGAATAGAACGTTTTTTCAATAAAAGTTAGAAAAACAAATTTATCAATTTTTGTTAGTACATTACGAAAAAAATCAAAACCACTTCACCAAGTACTGATATTAGAGACAGAAAACAAAAAACTTAATTAGTGTTTTATTTATATATTTGAAATTTACTTTCGTTTTATTTATTTTTGAATTCTTTCATTTTATATAGATATCACTATTACAACACGAAAATCTAGGTTTGTTAACAAGATTGCGTTCAGCCAATAATATGATCCGAATTTTATCAACGACTGTAAGTTTTAAAATATACACGTTCAGCGCGATGACTAAATAAATATAGATTTATTTATTGAATATTTGATATATTTTTAGAAGAAAGATAATGAAAACTGTAAAACTCCGGAAAAATTCAACATTTACGAAGTAGACCGCTTTTTTGGAAGTCTTTTGGAATTACAACCAAATTTATTTTATATTTATAATAATAATATTTATCTTATAAAAATAACTGTTTAAATTAAGTTTGAAGGAAAAACCTAAATATAAAGACACGATTAATTCTGAAAAGAAAACAAAGAAGACAGTATCAGGTTTTGCAAATATCAATAGTAAATCTAAAAAAGTTGCAAAAGAAGTTGTACAGATACCAAATTTGAAATTGGAAAATATATAAAGTTCCTTTAATAACTCAAAAAAGATTCAAGTAATAATAAAAATTACAATGTTATAATTTTCTAAAATATTAGTATATTTTTTAAAATAATTCATACACATTTTTAATTTAAGGAACAAAATAAACAATTAATTGAAAAATAATTAATTGTACAACAACTTACAAACGAAAATGAAAAGGAATCTTCTGTCCTATTTTTAAAAATCTGAATCTAGAAAATCTATAAAAAATATCAAGATAAATGAAAGAAAATTAAGAAATTTTTTTCACAAAGAAAGATATAAAATGATAAAATATTTTAATGAATTAAAATTTTCTAAATTTTTTAAGCTACAAAAATCAGCACTTGTAGATTTTTTAATTTCATTATGAGTTCAGAAATTTATTGTAAGATAAAAAATTACAAACGATAATATTTGAAATACTCTAATGCCATAAAAATCGTTACATTCAAAAACTCGGTACTTAATAATTTGTATAAGTTTCTATTAATATCATTTTTTTTTAATTATATTTTTGTATCAATTTAAAAATAAAAATTAATACGTTATATAGAATAATATATATATATATATAACAATAACAATAATAACAACAATAACAACAATGAACTTGTCCATTAAATCATATTCTCTATGCTATTAACACTTACATATGTTTTCATATCTTTCTCAGTCTTAATCAAACTTTGTGTTAAATACTATTTCTATATAAATTGAGAACATTTTCATCGGATTATTAAGATTTGAATTAAATTATTAAATTATATTTGATTTCGTACTAGACATTATATTGTATTAATTTATATAAAATTAATTTTAAACTTTAGCGAGCTGATCGTTTTAAAGAAAGAAATAAGGAAAATCACTGCATCTTATTTAATTCTACAATTATGAAAATTTGAAAAAAAAAACAAGTAACCGAAAAATGCATGAAAAAATTCGTTCCATCAAGAGACCCATATTTTAGGATAAAACGGGTTTGGTTCTTATATTAAGTAATTATTGTATAAAAAAATCATTACTAAAAGAAAAATGTATTATTCATAATTTATTTATTTTACACAATTGCCATTATGAAATTTATACTGTTTATTAATGAAATATTCCCATGGTTCAAGAATATTACAAATTATGAACTGCAAGCAATTCATTAAATTATTTTTATATAAGACTACAGTATTAAACAAATTAATTTTAAATAATTATTTTTAATTATTTTTATATTTTTACATTATTTTGCATAATTTTAATTTTATAATTAGTAAATGTAATATAATAAAATATTTTTTAGCTATATTTTAATATACTACGTTTTTTGATTGAGTCCATAAAGGCATTAATCAAGTTTTTTGTATGGATTTTATCAATATATAATCAATTTTAACTGCCCAATTTCATTTTTTTATATCCAAATAAAAAATTTTATAAATAAAAAGTTTAAATAATTCAATATCATACACAATAATTACATTTAATACTTTTGTATTTTTGCAAATATAAACAATAGTAGATTAAAACACGATATTAAAACATTATGTAATTAAAAAGATTTTTATTTAAATTTAATTTAAAATAAGAAATAAGGATATAAGAAACTAAAATTTTAATTTTATTTTCACTAATTTAAAATATAATTCATCTGTAAAAGTACATTAATAAAAAATATGAATCCTTAGTATTATTAATAATGCTAGATATGATTTAATGTATTTAAATTAATTTATGAAGTCGAAATTTCTTCTTATAGTTAATTAGTTGTTGATCGTCCTTTATCCTTTTCCCTTAGCTTCCTCAACTACCTCTCTCTCTCTCTCTCTCTCTCTATATATATATATATATTACTGCTTGCTACATCATTTATTAAGAAAATAATTTCATTACATTTTATCAAATATTGTGGTTATAATATCAAAATATACATAAGAATTTAGGAATACACATATTATTTTAGATTTGTAAGCACTTGTATGCAGAATCTTTCTTACACACATTTTTTTTAGAAAATTATTTTTCTACTTTCATTTTTAATTTATGTTCCAAGTTTAGAATTTAATACGTAGATATAATTGAATTATTATTATTTGGATAAAGGAATAATACATAGTAAAACAGAATACCTAAGTATTTCTGCAGTAAAATTACGAGAAGTAATTTATTTATATTTAAGATATTTTTAATATATTTGTCACCATTTTTGTTTATATACATATGCAAACTTATTTATAGAGAAAATGAGTTATTTTAAAATAATTTGGTGTAATTTGAATTACTGAAAATATTGCATTAAATGGTATTTCTTGTATACAGCACAAAGTTAATCGCGCATTTAAAACAACTGCTTCGTATGCGGAATATCATGATAGACAGTGAGATTACAGTTCCTTAAATCTATACGTGGATAATGTAAGAGAGCTTATATACCGTAATCTCATTGTAAAAAAAAGAGAAAGGAAAGAGGAAAGCCACGTTAATTTCGGATATCATTGAAAAAAGAAGACGAACGAAGAAAAAACGTCCGACTGAATTCCGTTTTTATCTCTCTTCACGCACATCAGCAGCGGAGGATGGAATGGAGACGTGCGTAAAGGTGCGGGTCGCTCGGGCGCATGTCTCGCGATGGCACTATGCAGGTTATCGATTACCATTGAGGTTCGAGTACCTCAAGTCAATGGCGTAGACAGAGACGAGAGCCAGAGGACAGTAGTATCATGGAGGATCTCCTACTGCAGATAGTCAAGGAAGCGCAAAATGCGAAGTTACAAGGCTTGTGGAAGACCGCCCAGGATGCTTACGGTGAGTTTACCATCACTCACAGGGGCCAAAATTCTTTACCTTTATGAGGGTATGTGGCCGAGATTGTGCTATCTTCCTTTCCCTCCTGCTTTTACTGCGCTCTGGGTTTTAGTGCGTTATTTTGCCTACAACTATTACGGATAGTAGTTAGTGCACGAATAGTAGTTAGTGCTTGTAGAACTTTGTCTCATTCAATATTAGCAATATTAATAATGTCATTTAACTTTCATTGTAATGAGTTTTAAATTTTTAATCTCTAATTGGTGTTATGGGTTTTAGTAGTTACCATCATTGGTATAGAGGAAAACACAGTTGATATACCAAGTTCTATTAATATGTTTTCTTGCTTCATCAATTTTAAGACGATGAATTTAAGTAGCACCTAAATTCAAGGACTTGTACAATATCCTTCTATAATTTAAGGATCTTTCCGTTATATAATATGCACATACAACAATTTGATTAGAAGTTTAAGTAATTTATCTATTTATAAAAATTATAACCCGAAACATGAAAAATCGCACTAATTAATATTCAATTTCTACTGAAATAAATAATTTCACATAACACGTGTTCATATTTGGATCATCGTGGTTATAATTATTGTATATAGCACCAACATTGCTCTCTCAAAAATATTGATAAAGAGTCCAAGTAAAAAAGACAGGTAGATCGTCAAGTGCGCCATAAGAATGAACTGACATGCGCAATGTCCGAAGGGTTGAATCGAATTTGTATTTGAGAGATCCCACACAGCTGTTTATTATAGTCGATGCTGATGAACTCTACATTTTGCAGACTTTCTGAATAAACAGCAGGGACTGTTGCGTGACCCGCCTCACGAACTGCGCGCCAAGTGTCTGCGAGCGATTCAGCTCGCTTTCGAGACGAAGAGGAGCAAATTCGTTGCCTTTGGTCTGTCTGGCCTGCATGTGAGTATTTGGCGCATGAAACCGCGAGTGTATTCGCCCCTTCGCTTCATTGCTTCCTCTTTTCTTTAGAGCAAGAACTTGGCGAGTGCTTACACAATAAGAGCACTTTTATGTAAACCAATGAAAACATAACTGAATCCTGAAGAAAAATGCTTATTACTAGATCTGCAAAAAAATTGAAAAACGAATTTCGTGATATCTTTCAGGCCCTGTTAATATTTTAGATTTCAATAAACGTGAATGTTAAAGTTTGATTATAGTTTTTATTACGTGACATTTTATTTTTGTTTGCTCAAAGCACTTAATTTACTTTTAAAAATTTATAATTCACTTTTTAATGTACCTTTGGAAATGAGAATTTTCACATGCAGCTTTCAAAATCACTATTGTATATCAAATATTTGTTTTAATACCGAATAATTGATACCGAATAACTGATAATACCAGAATTTAATTTTTAAAGATATGAAAAAGTAATTTGATATATAAGATATAGGTAAGCGTTGTTAAGTTAAAAATAAAAAATAAATTAAAATGATTGTGAAATATAATAATAAGAGTATTTTAAAATTTCAAGCAATCTGTTAGTATTAAAAAGAATAGTTTGAGTTAAAAATATTTGCTCTTCATATTTTCATCAACATTTTCATCTAATAATTAAAATCGAATTTCAAAAGAAAAAGAAAACAGATATTTCAATATAAATAATATAAATAATAATTAATAATTTCTATGAAATAGATTTTAATAAATATCAATTGTAGATATGTATTAAGGAATGTATTAAGATATCTTGACTAAATATATTTACGTAATAAAGTAAAATAAAATTTTTGTTTTATTTTCCTAGGCAAAAAGTTGTCTAGGAAACAGTTTATAATATTAATATTATATTAATATATCAGCTTAAGCTCATAAATCATATTAAGATATAATATTAATATATCGGCTGAAATGAGTAGTACATCTTATTGCTATAAGTCATATCTATGAAACAAATGAATTTCCATCTGTTATTATTATTGCTTGCATTGGTGTCAGCTTTTTCTAGAGATTTAACATCGAGCCTCTGTTCTTGAAGGGACGAAAAAATATCACTGATAACGAAAGAAATTGGATAAAAAGCAACGATTAGACCGAATAAGACTTAGTTTAAGACTTGGAAAAAATAAAAGAGTCAGAGTCATAGAACAATAATTTGTATTTTTCTTCTTTTAAACGTATGCCTGTACAGAGAATGCTGCGGGATGACAGATTTCAATCGCCGTACGAGCCGGAAGACGATTCGTTGTGGCTTCCAGCTCAGATGTTGCACGCAATGAACTCTATTCTATCACAGTTCGATGACACCCAGGCCGATATGCTCAAAGTGAATATTTTATATTTTATTATGTAACTTTTACCACGATAAATATTTTTAAATGCACGATCAAAAGGTTATGTGAAATTTTATAGTCTAATATTTTATGGTAGAAAATTTGCTAAAAGAAAAAACTTTTTAATTCAGTATCAACTATTGGTATCTCCTAATTTTATTGAATTTCTTGTAGGTTATATAAGATTGAATATGAATTTGATATCGATAAATATGCTGTAGTGCTATTAAAATAAGGATGCATATATAAAAGAAAAAATTTTCCATTTATTTTATGATTTATAATCGTTTTTGCTCAGCTTTATAAATTAATTATTGTGCACTATTTCACGTAATCAATATTTTTAAGTGATACTAAAAATAAAATATATAAAGAATATAAATATAATTTAAAAAGAAAATATAAATATAAATTTATATAATATATAAAGAAAAAATATAATTTAAAATAAAAAATCATATATATATATATATATATATATATATATATATCACTTTATATGACTACTTAAGCATGATATTACATGTAGTACTTGTTTCAGTGCCTAATAGAAATATTCAAATTTTCGTTAATTTTAGAATTTAATTTATTAAATATATTTAAAAATATTATAGTTATTTATTAAAAAAATTAAATTATACTGTATATAATTTTTCGTGGTTTTAATTGTTCTTCAAATAATTATATGTAAAATTGTGATGTCATTTTTAATTAAAAAAAATTGAAATTTTATTCTCTCTCATTATTATAATATATAAGGCACATTTATTAAAAGTGTTTGTATTATTTATTTAAATATTTTACATTTTTTAAATATTGAACTACAATGACTTTATATAATTTATAGAAATGAATCACTTATTGTATGTATGTACGAAATAATATTAATGAGTATAATGCGTTTCAATAAGAATATAGTTATTGATTGAGAACTGATATTTTAAGACATTTAATTGCATAATATTTCTAGAAATATATTCTAAATTTCCATTTTCTATAAATATTTCAAAGTATATACTTAACTATTATACTTAATATACTTAAGCATACTAGAACTAAATTTAGCTTCTTAATAATCTGTACACCATTATTTTTAATGTTTAAACCTAGAATTATTTTAAATTTTATGATAAGTTAATTAAAATATACTTTAATTTATAAATTTTAGGTGCTACTTGAAGTGGCATGCTGTAGGTATTGGACGATGAATGGACGTCTCATAATTGCGATCTTGACAACTTGTTGTGAGGCATTTGAAAATGAAAATCAGGCAGTTAGAACCGCAGCTCAAGCGGCCACTAGCCAAACTTTACGTTCCTTCTGCTTATTTTTAGGTATATTTACGCTAATATATATATATATATATACGTATAAAAGATAGTCTTATTTGGTACCATGTATTTGAAATTAACTAATATCTTATACAGACGAAGAGTGCCAAGAAATGGATGAGAATACGAGGTATAACAAAAATATATGCGAGCGTGGTGTTTCTTGCTTTAACGAAGTTTTGCCTATTCTGCAATATATCTGCTGTAAGCTCGACGAAGCACAAAAGTGAGTTTATTTTCTAATTTACAATATTACGTATTACAAATTCTTAAAATATTGAAATTTTATATTATTCTTGTATGAGTGTGCATTTGTGCTAGCAAATTTGAGTTTGTTCTTTTTTTTAATTAAATAATTTATTTTAAGTAGTATATAATTAACATAAAAACAATTGTATTATTGCTCTATTATTGTTAGATTAAAAAAAATTGTTATAAATTGACCTCATAGTATTATATGGAAAAAGAATATTTTTTTGGAAATCTAATGTATTTGGCATTGCTTATTTGCGTAGTGTTCGAAACGGTAGCAACGTTGTCTTTCTGTTGGAATGCTTGCACACACTGATCTCATCATTGCCTCAGAAGATTCATACGAATGCCCACTTTACAACCTTCATTTGGCAGAAATTTTGTCCGGCTTTGATTGCTTTCCTTGGAACACCGCGAGTCGACAAAAGTTTCAGATCACGAGAGGGTAGGGAATCAGACATCGGCCGCGGCTCTGGATATCTCACAAGTTCACTCGGATTCGATAGCCATCAGGCTAAGATTGTATATAGGTATACCGTGACAGTCGATATATGTACATTTTTTAATTTTACTTATTAAGAACACTTAAGAACGAATTGATCTTATCGACGAAATTTGGCTCGAGTTTGTATGTTTAATTTATGTTAAAAAAGCTTATTTACGTTTAAAAGCTATAGACTTTTATAATTTGAAGTATTTGTATTGTAATGTAAGCTGTTTAGCAAAAGTTTTTAGTAATGTTTAACAAATTAATTTGTTTTTGAATTAAATTATGAAAGTTGAAAATCTTAGTACAAAACAAAATTATTAGGTAAAATAAATATTTGGTTGATGACTATCTCAAAAACCTATTACTATTAAAGTATTTCAAAATTTATTATTTAAAATATGATTAGAGGTTTTGATTGAAATGATTTCAATTTCATAAAACGAATAAATAATAGTAAATTTTTATTAAAAGATTTTTATGATTTATTACAAATGAACAAATTTTTCACTTATAAATTCAGAATTATAAGTTTAAAATTTTTTAAATGTATATATTTTGTTACGTAATTATTTAACATTTGAAACTTTTAAATATATAGTGCTATTTTTTTAATGATCGTGAGTTATGTTAGGCAGACAAAATAAATAAAACAATTATTAATTTTAAATTATTGTATGTATAAGTTTATAATTTGCTTTTAATTCTATATCAAACAATTCTTTTTGCAATGAAATATATATAATCCTTTTCTCATGTCTTTAATATCTGCAAAGTAGTTAATATCTAAAAATGAAAGTAATAAAAATTAAATAAGATTTTAATTTATTATAAATATTTTTATTGATGCTATTAGTTTTTTTGTAACTATTCATGATTATAATATCAATTATTTTGGTGAGGATTACATTCCAGAGCCTATAACTAAGTCAAGACATACTTTTTATTTGTTTTTAAAATTATAGTTGTATTTTACATATTTTTTTCAAATAAATAATTAAGTGGTTATATTTTTATAATTAATATTACAGATTTTATCATCACGTAATAATAAAGATATTAACAATATATTCATTATATTTTTATAAAACAGTTCAAAATCATTTAAAATAATTTGCAATATATTTGAGTTTTAACGAATTGATTTTCGAGTTTTGATCTTGTATATAAAATGTATTTTATATTAAGAAAAATGATCAATGAATTAAAAAATTGACCTGTTAATTTATATAATGAAAATATATTTTTATTTTAAAATTGTAATTTGTATTAATTAGTTTAATATTTTAATTTTTTAATCTCACTTATTCGTCTTCTTAATATAAAAATATTATTAACTATTATTGTTTTATTAAATAATAAATGAAAAATATTATTGTTTTCTGATTTTTCAAAATATTTAATTTTAAAACAATAAATTTATATAATGTATGAATATTAATATCAATTTTTTATGAATGAATAAAATCTTTTTAATCATAATTTTATCTATTTTTTTTTTAATTTATTTTAGAATTAAAAAATACATATTTTATTAACTTAAAGTGTTTAATAAGTTGTTAGTTGAGCAATGTTTTTTTTCAAGTATTGGAACAGAATTGGTGAGGTTAGTTGGTTGCGTGGGATCACTTCGTCCAGTTCTTGAATCCATCTTTCATCGGATGCTACTCTACCCACCCCTACAACAACGTTTAGAGCCCCTTAAAGCTCTTAAAGAACTTTTACGTAGCCCTAGTCGAATAGTTAATTTTACTGGTCCTCTTCTTGTCGAAGAAGAAAAATCCAGTCAATTACAGAGTGATATGGCTTTAATGAGGCTGTAAGTATCATTTTCTTATTTTTCAGAAGTATAATTAAAAAATGCTGGAATTTTATTATTTTCGAAAAATTAAAAAATAATTAACGTTATCATATATTTATTAAAAATTCGCATAAAAAATCATTGTAAACTAAAGTGTTTTGAAAAGTTGATATTTAGTAATTTTAGTATATATTTCTCTGAATATTCAAATTATTATTATTTTTATTAATTAAATTACTTAGGGTTATTTTTACCATATTTAATTACAATATAGTGCTTTTATAACTAATTTTCATACCGTTCTTACCTTGATTGATTAATACAAAATATTGTACATAAAAAAATTCCTTTTTAATAAAAAGTTTTCATCTTATAACTCGCTATTTACATTCATAATAGATCATACTTGTATTTACAAAAAGTTCTTTTATTATAAATAATATAATTAATCAATGTAAGCATTATATCATATTCCGTATGATATAATTATATTCTTTGTGATATTTCTCTTTTCAAATAAAAATATTATAAAATTTCTCATTTGTAAATATTTTTACGGTGTAGTGCAATGGATTCCATTGAGGAATCGACAAACGATGGTCTGTCAGTATTACAGGCAAGCGTCTCATGCATCGTTGCCATGCTCTCGGCTCTTCAGGAGCTCTGCGACGGCAAAGCTATCAGTCACAATTACAGTTGTACGATCAACACTCTATACGATAATTTTGAGTCCTGCGATTATCGAGGCCCCCTTACTTACAAAAGCATGGCGCGTCTTCCCAAAAATTATAGGTATGAAGTATATTTTCTTATTTTTAAATTACGTTAGGAAGCAATTTATTGAAACAGATTTCAATTTAGTATTAAATATCCTTTGATACTCTATTTCATTTAAAGAATGTAAATACTTGCATAAATAATAAAAATTAATATTTAAATCAATAATATATTTCGACTTGAAACAATATTTGAACATCTGAAGTAGTTTCGTAAATTACAAATTATAATTGCTTAAAATTTTAATAATAATTTGAAGATTTTTTATATTTTTAATAAATATCTATGGAAATTAATTTAGTATAAAATAATTAATCTCTTTCACATGTGGTAAATTGAAAATACATCTTCACAATTTTTTTGTAAATTATCATTATAAAATGATGTTTTATTTGAAGTTTTATGGTGATTCAGTTTTTTATATTATATTAAATATTTTATAAAAAATATTCATAATGTTACGGTTCTGAATTAAATAAAATTTTTTTATTTAAATATTAGAAAATAGGAGTATCTTTATTTCTACTTTTAATGTTAAAAGACTATTAATTTTATGAATTGATTTTATTTTTCTAATCTTACTTTTCATTTTTTGAATTTTTTGTACTTTTAATTAAGTGCTTGTTTTTTTTTACATTTTTTTACATTTACTAATGTTATAGGTGAAAATCATATAAGATCTCATGTAATTTCATAAAAAATCTAGTAATTACAGATTATAACTCAATAACATACTAAATGCGAAAAATTCGGGGGCGCATAATTATATTAAAGTGCCGTACCTCCTAATCCTTGGATCCGGAAGATCCGAATGTAGGTGATAGAAGATAATAAAATACATTTTAAGAATATTTTCTTTGCGTTAAATTTCTCCTTATTTTCCTTCGGCATTTTGTTATACCCTACTGGGAGATATGAAGAATGCCTCGAACAGGAGACATACCAAAGCATACGTATGTTGTAAGAAAACTTCTTCTCACTACAAGTTCAAAATTATTCTCGTTACATTTTTGGTATTTTTGTAACAAATAAAATTATCTGTAAAAGAAGATTGTTTAACTTATTTCGCCGTACACACTTCAGTGTAACTAAATTAAATTATAAAGATATTTTTATTATTTTTATTTCCTTGAACTTCGTTAAACCATATTCATATCATTTGATTACGTAGATCACTTTTGTGAGAAATTATTTGAGTTTCTTCATAAATGTTGCATAATGTTAGATTTTATCTACATATTGTTTCATAGTTTACAATAGTCTTGAATAATAAATTAAAATAAACGGTTAAAAGTAAAATTGTATGATATACTCAATTTAACCTGTTTAAAAGCAAGACAAGAGCTAAAAAAATATTAAAATTATAGGGAACAGTTAGAACTGATTAAAGAGAGCAATTTGTCAGAATCTGAGTCATCGGGACACGGGCCCTCTGAGGATTGCGACTTAACGGATACTGAGGGCCCAGCTAATGAAGCAATTGACGATGAGATCGAGAATATTAATAATTATCACGATACGGAATACAACCTAGCGAACGAGCGAGAGCGACTTAGACTAAAAATGTTACCTAAGTGTCTTCATGTGGGTCGCCAAGTCGTTGAGGAGTGTAATGTTGACGTGGAACGACATAATGCGCGCAAATTCGTTAAGACACTCAGACAGGATTTGATTCCGGCGGTTCTTAGGTTAAGGAGCAATATCGAGGTTGACGAAGCTCTTCAGAATTTCGCTTCGAATTATTGTCAAGGTAAGCTCATACTTTTTCAGTATAAAAGTGTGAGCAAGTTGTATAAAAAAAACTATAGTTTCTTAAATTAAGTACTTCAATTAAAGTTCTTTGAGCATAAACTTTAGTTTTGTTATTAACGAAAACAATACAATTCATTGACAAGTAAGAAAGCTAATTTTTCAGTACTATAAGATAATCTTGATTAATTTTTTAGAATTTTCTTCTTTTTTTAAATTTCTCTATCTAAGTAACTCTTTTTATTACTTATTTTATAATAAAAACAGATTATTTTCAAATATAAGAAATATTTAATTTATAATCAACAATAACTATTATAGATTACAAAAATTATATTTATAAAATAGATATGATGTCGATTAAAAAAATGATTGTATTTTGTATTAACACATTTTTCAATTTATTAAATTCTTATCCTTCTTTTATTTTAAATAAATTATAATTTAATATAAATATTTTATATTATATCTCTTACTTTTAATAGTGTTCTGAAATTTAAATGTATTTAAAAATTTTTTATTGCACTTTTATATTTTCTTAAAAATTTTTAGACAAAATTAGTGTTCACTTTTCACTTTATAAAAATATCAAAGAGATTTGATGCAAATGTAGTATTATTTAAAAAGCCATACATTTTTACCTAAATATGTAGTTCGGAATTTTGTAAACAGTTAAAAAACTCGTGTTCGAGATTTAAAAAATTATTTGAAAAATATATTTATGTTAATATATAAATATACTTAGTTTAACATTTAAATGTTATTATTGAATAGTTTGAAAATGAATTTTTTCGTAATTTAGTTACTGTTAGTTTTATGTTAAATTATAACATTTTTTTAGAACGCTCACTTTGTTTTCAGTATTCTAGATAATTACACAAATAATGTACGTATTACTGAAATTTCTATACTTCTTGCTAGAAAATGACCTAGTAAGTTTGTTTACTCGATACTAAAATATTTCAGTACCATCAGCTATTATATTGAAGATAAAATTGTTAGTTAGATATTGATTCCAATGACAATTATTCAATAAATAAAAATTTTATAAATTATTAAATTGTTTTAAAGTCATTAGAAAAATGACAGATGTGGATAATTTTTAATTTTGATAATAATTTCTATGAAAATACACTTTAGGTTGATCAAAATTTCAGGTATTTAATTTGTTATATTTAAAAATTTAATTTATTTTAACTATAGATTACATTAAAATATTAATAAGTATTTGAAGAGTTAATTAATTAAATTTAATAAAAAATTAATCCTTTGAAAATTTAGATTCTTAAGATAATTTATAATTTACTAATATACAATGTAAATATAAGCACTCATTGTAATTAGTTACTGTAATTTTTATTTTTTAATTTTACTACCCTTATCCTGTAAACTATAAATTTTTTATTAAAAGGTAATGGATTTTTAGTTCTTAAATAATAATGTTAAAGCGATAAAATAAATCATGATAAAATGTTGATAATTAAATTGCAAATATTTTATTGAACTATGTTTATATATATGTATACAAAAAAGTTTAGAAAATATAGGCTTAAGAAATTATAAAATAATATTTTTTAGGAGTTTTTGCAACAAAACAAAAGTTTCAAGATCAAATAGAATTTAATATTGGTGACTATGCTTTAGTTACAATTATGAATGCGGATGGAATATATTTGGCTACATATGCAGCTTTGTTATTAAATTTGAAATTAATACGAATGCATTACTATGAGGATGAAAGTCGTCAAATTCCAATTAATGAAGTAAGAATTATATCGTTACTTGTTATAGTAATGTTTAAAACATTCATAATTTTGGATAATGTTCGTGATGGAAATATAGCGTCATTAGAAAAGAAAGTAACTAAGTTGAAAAATATTTTATTTTATATAATTTTAATTCTAATTAATCAGATTTTTAAGTTTTATATATCTTTGGTATGTTATGCATGAAAAAAACTTCGATTGATTACTGTATTTTTTGTAAAAAGTCCAATTTGCATATTTCTACTACTACATTACTATTTCTAAACTAGTAATATCTGAAAATCTTTCTCATCATTCTTAAATTTTAATACCCTTGATATAAAATATTTATAAATAAAACAAGCAAAAATATAAGCTCTTTAAAATGTTTCTCTCAGGAACAGTTTGTGGAAGAGGTACACGGATCAGGGGTTCTTGTGTATTTGTCAGCTACCTGGTTGTCCGAGCTCTACCAACAGATCCTTACTTGTAATCTAATGGAGAAATGTGGTTACAATCCAATTAACAATGATAACAATGCCCTTGTAAACGTTCTCATTGACATAGACGGAATTACAGGCAGTCATTCGGGTGGTCAACTACTTTCAGATTACTTGCGATTAGAGAGAGCGCAGTTGTCACGTTATGAATTAAGTCCAGAAGCTGAGGCCGGAGCTAAGTTATCTAGACGTATACTCACTTGTTGCTGGGATAGCATGATTACAGTATTGTCTAAGGGTTTATACTCAAACAAGAATGAGATGAGCAAAGGAATACTGAGCAAGGATGATGATAGAAAGGGCATTAAAGACACGATTGTACTATCACTCGAAGGATTGCATAAAGCAGCAACGCTCAGCAATATTTTGGGTAATTAAGGAATTTTATAAGGATTGAATAATTTATTGACAAAGTTGTTAATAAACTTTAAATAAACGATTAAAAATAAATAATAGGATATACTTGATTTAAATTTCAATTTTTGTTACAAGCTTTGCTGTTATACAATGTTCTGTGATTATTCTCTTATTTGTTGTTAATTTCAGCCTAATATTTATAATGTGTACGTATTTATAAATTCAAAATTAAAAACCATTATCTTAAGCTAGTAAAATAGTAGAAAGATATGTAAATTGCATCAATTTTAATATAAACTAGGTTTCCAAAGATAATATTTCAAATTTGTCATACTGCATAAATGTTATTTATATCAGTATTCCTAAATTTCTCAATGTGAAATAAATAAGAATACATCTTTATTTCTTTCTGAAAAAGAATTAAAATATTTCAATGTTAGTAGAACACAAAATTTAAATAATAATCATAAGTTATGAATATATTTTATTGGATGTATAAGATAAAATTTTAAGAATTTTTATTTTATATCTTTATACATTTTTATACTTTTTATATATTTATACAAAAATGTTATTTCTAAAAGTAAGTTTCTCACATAATTAAATATACTTCATTAAAGTAAAATTTTTTAAAAAATTACTTCTACGACTGATGGAATCACATTCTAGTCATAAAATTTACTTATAATTAGAATATTTATAAATTCAAATTGAACAAACAGTCAGAAATGATGAATAAAACAAAAATATTGAGATTTTTATTATTTTTAGATATACTAAAATCATTACTCTAACTTTTCACATAAATAAATTATACTAAAATGATTTATTAAATAAAAGTTATAACAATTATTTAAAAAATACTTGTTGTCACTTCTAAACGAATTTATAAATCAGTGTCATTATTTATCGGCAAATAATTGTCTTTAATGGTTTGCAATTTTAAAATTAAACAGGATTGCAAAAACGTTGCGGAACTATTTTTGCATTGTTAGCAAAGACTGCATGCTCAGAGCAATCTATTTCAAAACTTAGACGTACAAAAGACGTTCTTCGATTGAAACTTCAAAATAAAGCTACCAACCTACACACATCACATATATTGAGTATGGAAGTTCTTCTATCCAGAGGCTTAGAGCTTGGAAGTCATGGGAGTGACTGTTGGCCACATATATTTACGTAAGACATTAAATTTTTATTCTCTACTCGTTTTTCATAAGAATTGATATTTCAGGTAAAATTATTTTGTTTTATAATATGTACGAACATATTTAACAGTACTTAAGACTGTGTTAAATATATTTTACTTATGCATTAATTATAATTATAATAAATATTATCATTTAATTTAATATTTATATAAATTTATATAATTATTTATATAAATAATATTTATATAAGTAATTTTTTATATATCCTTTAGATGCTGTTTATACGTGAGCAAATTGGAGTACGATTTTTTTGGTAAAAATAAAAACCGAGCATTTCCTAAAGCAGTAAAGAAGGAGAAGAAAGAATTGAATATTTCAAACATTGAGAATAAATTAAATCAAGATAGACTTCGACTTAGTTTTAATATTGTTGATAATGATGATACTTGGTAAATTTTCTTTAAGATTATTTCTAATAAAATATATAAACGAAATAATAATTATTAGAATTCTTAAGTTTAATAAAAAGATGTATAAAATTTTAATTTTAAAGAATAATAATATCTAAGAAAATAATGTGTAGAATGTATTTTAAATAATTAGTGTATACTTGCATCAAATATTTATAGATAATGAACGTACTTATTGTTAGATAGATTATTAATTTTAAGTTATTTAATCAGACAATTTACTGTAAAACTAAAAAAAAATAAGAGAATTTTAATATTTGCATTTTCAGCTATTTTTGCAAGCTTTAAAAATACTTTAAACACAAGTATTATAAAATTAAAAAATTATTTGAAATATTATATTATAAAATAATATTATTATTGAACTTAAATAATTATAAATTTTAACAATAATACTTAATAATTATTATTATATTTACAGTCATAATTAGCAACAAACTTTTAATTTCTTTAACATTTACCTTCTTTTTACATATATTAAATTAATTAATTAATATATGATTTATGACACTGTAAATTTATTCTGATCAAATTGTTGTATCTCAATGAATAAAACTTTAAGTTATTGAAGAAAAAATCAGAACTTAATCAGTGTTTTAATTTTAAGAATGAATAAAATATACAAGGAAAGTAGTAAATTAATAAACGGCACTGATTAGAGATCATATTTTTTTAGCATTGATGTATATAGCTTTCTCTCAACTTCATATACGCAAAGTATGACGACAGAATCGATACCCGAAATACTACAAGAATCGAATGCTGATAATAAATTCGACGGTATCCTGCCTACCGATTATGCTGCGAAGATTATCTGTGCATTATCGCAGCAAGTTGATCGTCTTTTCGAGGACGCAGCTCTCAAATTGAATCTCCGAGCGCTTTGCTTCTTTTTGCAGGCACTGTGCCAAGCTAGCAAAGATCAACTCTTCAAAAGCAATGATGGTATACAGGATAACAGAAAAATTTGGTGGCGAAGAAGCAAACCACGTGAGGAGGAACTTAATGTTTTGCTATTATCGAGATTAGGGGAGGTAAGTTGCTACTAAAAAATTTTTATTTTTGAAAAATGATTTCTTTTAAAGTTAAATTTGATCTTTCATTTCAAAATGACATTATTTCTTTCAAATTTAAAAATTATTCTGTTTTTAACAAGACCATCTGTATTAATATCTGTTATTAATCATTCACATTTTGTAACAGTCATATCAAATAAGCATCTTTATAGATAGAAGATTAAACAAAAAATTATAAATGTTTAAATGTATAATTGTATATTTATTTCAAATTAAAGTCTTTCTAGTAGTTTTTACGATCAAAGTTGCAGAATTTATATTCTCTCGTATTTAACGTAAGCGCAAAAACATGTAATTTTGATGTAAGAATGATTAAAAAAAATATCCATCGCTAAAGCAGGTACGAGATTAATTCCTGGTTGAGTAAATACGTTTTCTACTTTTATATATATATATATATATATATAATGCCTACAAATATTTATAGATATTTTAAAATTTGAATATTCTAATTTATTGAAACATAAGTTATGTTTTAATAAAAATATTATTAAAGTTAGAACAGACTAAATCTATTATATTAAAGTGATTTAGTTTAAAGAAAAAAGTTTTGTGCTAATTCAAATTTTAGGTGATGTTAAAATGCGTAAAAAGTGGAAGACCACTAATTCATATAATGAGGGTCTGGAGCATATTAGGGCCACATTTTATGGAAGCAGCTTGTCATAAAGATCGCAGAATTTCGAAAAAGGCAGTACAATTTATTTATGATTCAATGGCAGCCTTACTTAACGATCAAATCGAGCTTGCTCATTTTCACTTCAACGAGGCGCTCTTCAAACCCTTTGAGAATCTTCTGTGTCTTGAACTCTGCGACAGTGACGTCCAAGATCAAGTAAGATATCATATTATAAATAATTTAATCAATATTACATTATAAGTAAATATGGTTTAGCTCTTTTACACAGTAGTAATAGTGATAGTAATATAAAGTTTATGTATCATTTTCAATGAATAAATGTATTTGAACCCTCACCGTAAAATAAACTAAAAATTATGCTTCAGTATTAAAATAATAAAAAGTTTTTTTGTTAAGCTCAAGCATATTTTTAATAAATTTTTTTTTAAACAGTATCAAACGTATGCTTTAATTTCCTTTACTTAGATATATTTCATAATATTTATAATATATTTACAACATATTTATAAAATCCAATCCTGATACATACAAGTAATAAAGCTGTATACAAGTAATTTTAACTACCTTTTAAGATATTTTATGTTATATACAATTCTAAGATTTTTGGACTAAGTAAATAAAATAATTAAAAAAATACATTCATAGAATTGTAGATCACTGGTCATGTAATAGACCATCGTTTATTTTAAATTCATTAAATCTCATAAAAAATATAGAAAAAAAATATCGTTTTATTTTTTATGGCAAGTATGATTATTTAAAAAATAAACTATTCTTCAGATCGTAAGTTGTATTTGTGAGTTCGTGGAGACGAATCGGATAGAAATTCGCTCAGGTTGGCGGCCGCTCTTCAGTGCTCTAAAGGTTGCCGCGGTAGGTAACGCTAATTGTGTCGAATCTGCACCACTTCTCGAAGTCTTCCGTGTTTTTCTTAGTACCAATAATACTTTGGTCTTCGCTAATGCTGCTTTCGACTGTATACTTTGCCTGCTGAGACACGTGCGCGGGATGAGTGAATCCGATACATCACAAGCCGAAGCTACCAATTATAGCGTGAGTTCACCCTCGCCCTTTTATTTTTATTGGAGCTTAGCTACTTTTATTTTCTGAGTATTAGTAAAAACTTCTTTTATTATTTATTTATTATTAATTATTATTTATTAAGAATGTGATGTGATGCCAATTAAAAAATTTTACTTTTGTACAACATTTGTTTTATCAATAATAAAGTTTTATTTGCATTTTAAAAATTATAAACTTAAAATTAATTTATAATTACTAATATTCTAAATTACGAAATTAAACAAATATTTCTTAAACATTAAAATGAATACTTGCAAGTTACACTTTATTATTGTAGCTTAGCATTATATTGAAGCTGTTTTCTGATAATTAAAATTTAAATGGATTAATATTTTTTAAGAAAGAATGTTAATTGTAAAAAGATTATTTACATCTAGTGAGTAGCAGATTATTAATACAAGCTTATGCTTAAATACTATATATGGTTGAAGTATAATGTATATTCAACAAATTATAATCATAAATTAAAAAATGTTTATAAAATTTTTATATTTTGAAACATAAAAATATTTAATTCCAATCATTTTATTTATTTAAATGAAACTCAAGTGTCGTCTATTCCAATTTATAAACTAGAGTATTTCTAAATTAGTTTTTATTAATTACAAGTTCATTTATTAATTAAATTGAATAAATTATTATGACAGAAAGTCAATAAAATTAATTTGTTTTTATTTTTCAATGTAATTTAAGGATTTTTATAGAAAAGCAAATGAATTTATTTCTTAATAGATTTTTAATTTCCATAATACAATCCAGTTACATTCATTGAATTTAATAATGCTTTTTTACAAGATTAATATATTATAATAAATAATAATATTACACAGGAACGATCTAATGACATTGAAAATCGAAGGATGAAATTATGCCTGGAAAGTTTGAAGTACTTGGTTAGTTGTAACAATATCCTTGCTTCCATGTACCAAATGCCAGCTTGTCCAATTTTCCATTCCGCTGAAAGAATTCAAATATCTATGCTACCACAGTATGTTGATCCAATAATCCCAAATATGGAAATTGTGCGTTTTGATTATAAAACAGAAATTTTGCATGATAATGTGCCAGATGTAACGTACGAATTATTGTCAACTTCACAAGATTCTAAAATTATGACTTTGCAAAGTATAGATCGACCAAGTGGAATTCTTAGGTAAATATGTAATTTTTTACAATAAATTTCTGTTACATAATTTGAATTTTAATGTTAGTATTTAAAAGAATGATAAAATTTTTAATACTTTAAGACAAAAAATTTAAAAGTATAAGATAAATTGTATTTGTTTATATATTTTATTTATCATTACATTCTTCTGATTGACTTAATAAATTAATGTTATTTGTTTACTTGGTAAAATTATATTTTTTAGTCAAGAAAACTAAATTTAATTCAAATCTTCACTCATAAACTTTACTTTAATGAATTGAAACTATTTGTATTTAATCATTACCTTATTAAAAAATAAGAAAAAGAAAATTCAGAGACAACATTGTTTGCATTAAGATTAAATATTGTAAAAAATAATATTACATCTTTTAGGGTTTGGTATTTACTTATCGAAGGATTAGCAAGTGCTACAATGATTTGTCCCAAGGAGTATCAGCCACACACTTTAGAAACATTGTTTCATTTACTTAGGAGTACATTGAATTCTCCTGGACCACTTTTTGGATTATATTGCGTTAATCATTTATTGCTACCTTTAGTACAAAATTGGTTGCGAAAAATTTCTAAGATCTATAGGGGATGGGATATTTTTGCTCCAAATTTTAAGCAGTGCTGTGGACTGACCACTGATTTAGTCGTCGATTTTATAAGGTATTTACAAGGTAAGGAGATACTTCGCTTGTATATCCAGATTTTAGAATAGTTATTATGAAAGTATACAAATAATTTCATCAGTCAATTAAATCTTAATAAAATAATTGTCTTATTAATATTGTTACGTGTGGATTCGTTACTTGTTCATGCAAAGGAAGATGTCAAAAGACAAAATTACTAGAAGTATAGTACAAAAAAAATAACTCTAGTTAAAAGATTAACAATTTATTTGTTACTTGAGTGTCATGTGCCAATCGTAAGGTCACGCAAAACTTTATTAGAAGAAGTTTCTTGAATAAACTATGTAAATGATTCATGGATCAGTTGTGCGAATGGTCGTGAATTGCACGATAGTTGACTGTGTGAAGCCTCGTGAAAAATGAATTTCTTTGTTTAATCTCTTCTGCAGTGCGTTTTGATGAATATGCGTTTCAGTCCATCTCTTCGTCATGCGTAACTATATATAAATGCAATGATTATAAAATTGTTAAAGATAAACAAATATTACTCCTTAACATCAATTTATATTATTATATTATTTTAAGTAGGATCAATTTCTCTAGGCCCCGTACTTTTAGAGCTTTCACGCTCTTATAGATATATCGAAATCACCCTCTGAAATCTCTAATGAATTTTCATTTTTAATAAATAATGTTTAATTTTTATATTTTTTCTTATTGAAGTTATTAAATCATTGAAACTTTAAGATCGATACGTTTTCTTTTTTTTACTAATTTACTTTTTTATATATCTTTATATTTAATATTATTCAAGACTTTATATTACTTAAATCTGATATTAACTTTAATTATAAATAATCATTAAGTATTTTATGAAAATTTAAAAATACTTACTTACTTTTTAGTAATGCCACTTAATACTTCCACATATTTTATAAGGTTTATAATTACGTACTAAGTCCTAAGTTTTTAAATATCAATGTTTATTAATATTTATTTTAAAAATTTCTAATTTTAATACATGTAAAATGTATTTGTAAAATATATGTTATATAAATTTATTGATTAATAAATTTATTGTACAATTGGAGCGGGCCCCGGGGGGGGTGGGGGGAGGGCAATAGTAAAGGGCAAAGGGAAGGGGTGGGGGGGGAGGGGGGGGTGGGGGGTTGGTGGTGGCGCGGGCCGGGGGGTGGCGCGGGGGGAAGGCGGGAATGGGGGGTGGCGTCGGAGGGACCGGGAGGGGGTGGGGTGGATGGGGGAGAAAAGAAGGGGGAAGGGGGGGGGAGGGGGAGTAGGGGAAAGGCCGGGTGGGTGGAGAAGGGGCCGGATAAATGGCGAAAGGGGGCGGGGGACGGTGGGGAGTGAGGGGTGGGGAAGGTGGGGGTAGGGGCCAGAATGCGCATCGTAGTGGGAGGGGGGGTGTGCGAGGGTAAACAGTAGGGTGGGGGGGAGAGGCCGGCGGTAAAGTGGTGGGATAAGGGGAGTGTAGGTGCGGTAGGAGTGGTGTCCTGATCCCCGGGGGGGGGTGGGGTTGGGTAGGGGTGGGGGGTAATAATCGTGATTGGGGGGGGTGGGGGAGCGGGGTACAAAAATTTTCTATCAAAATTTATTTTATTTGTGATATTTTTATTATTGACTTTTATCGTATATAATATTTAGATAGCAGTGATTAATTTTAATTACTTTTAATTATAGTAAAATAATAAAATAATAGAAATGCATTATTTAAATGTACAGAATTCATGAATAAGAATTTTATAATAAAGATATTAATTCTTACAGGACAAGATGTGAATAAGAATGAAAATTTTTTACCAGCTACAACGTTGATGTTAAAACAATTATTTTTAGTAATGGCAGAATGTATGATTCAACCTACAGAAAGTATTGCCCGACTCGGTTGTGCTTGTATTAGGTAAATATAATGAACAGTATTAATTTATTTTATAACATATACAGAGCAAACCTATGTGAAATAGATTACCAATTTTTTATTGATATAATACGTTTATAACATCAAAAGATTATTTGTTAATATGTACGTATTTGTTTCGGAATACTACCATGAAAGAACAATTTTTGATTTTATAAAATCTAACAATTCAATTTTTTAATAAACTTATAACATATAAGGAAGTTTGTTTTAGCTCTTGAAAAAAAATGTATCATTATTCAAGGTAGGATTATTTTTTTTATATAATTGATATATAATCAATAGTAACTATCTTATTTTAATCATAATATCAAGAATAAAATATTTATTCTTATAAGTAAAAATATTTTAGAATTTAAAATATGAAAGGTACACTTATTAAATTATGAATTTTGATGTATTGTTACGATTATATTTAGTAGGTAGCTAATGGTAATAGTTCATTACGTTACACGCATTTTCAGTATCAATCAGATTGTAATTATATATTCGTTATAACACGAAAATGTAGTAGAAGAAAAAAGTCACATGACTGAATCAGCATATTAATGACTGATGCGCGTATTAATATCGATCGCGTGCTGTGGCTCGTTGTTTCTCATGTGAGTAAGCTAGCTTCTTCTCATACAAACTTGTTGCATAAAGAGAATGTTCAAGGTAAGAGTCAAGTGAGCACGAGTAAGTAAAAAGGAACATTCATACATATCATGAACTTTTGAGCCATGTCTCCTTTACTATAGAAAACGATATAATGAAGCTTGACAGGCTGTCGTCTTTCGACACGCATGTCAAGCCGCTGACACTCGATACCTAAAGTGTATGTGTAATCTGCACTTGCATATTTTCTCTTTCTCTTATATATATAATTTATTATTATTCTATACACATTTTCCATCTATTAGATAAATAAAGGTTTAAAACTGTAGTTAACTTCTTACGAAATGAAAACACTAGAATTTATAGAACTTACAAAAATTGATTTAGTAATCCCATTAAATATAGTATAATATTCTTATGAGACCAAAAATATTATTAGGACCTAATATTTTTAGGATTCTATTAATTGGTTAAAAATATTTTGGCCTGACTGTATAATAAAAATAATTTAAAATATATATTTCATTGGTACATTTTAAAGGTTTAGAGTTTCATAGAGTTTTTTAGTGTTTCATAATTTTGATTTTATTAATTGTATTGTCTGTACGATCATCCTATCTTAAATTGTGACAATTTGTAATTTATTATAATCTATAGTTAAAGGGAGTTAAATGCATGTATCTTATTTAATTTCTTTTGTTATTTACTTTCACAGGTATTTATTTCATTACTTACGTAGAAAATTTTAGTTTATATATAATTTGTTATTGTGGTGATTTTTTTCATGCATCTTTGAACAAAATTAATGTATAACTAAAAATGTAAAATGATTTAAACACTGTAATGTTAATATTACATTATACTTAATGCGTTTCGATGATTTGATTAATTTATTTTATTTAATTAAAAGAATTTAAACTTATATTTTATTTATTTTACAGTACAACAATAAAACAAAATAAAAATAACAATACCTACAATAAATACAAATTTGTAGCATTTATTAAATAAAATTCTATTTCAAATTAATTTTCAATTAAAAATGTTCTTAAAATAATTTTTTAAATATATATAATAATACATTTTAATTAATGTAATAAAATTGTAATAAATTTTAATTAATGTAATAAAATTATAATAAATTTTAATCAATGTAATAAAATTATAATAAATTTTAATTAATGTGATAAAATTGTACTTAATTCTATGAACATTTTATAATTATATATTTATAGTTATTTTTAAAAAATTAGGTTAGAGCAGATGAAATAAAAGTTTTTTGTTTATCATCCAATCATATTGTATATCTTATTTAGATGAAGATTATCTAAAATAAAGTTATATTTCATTTTTTAAGATACATTAAAGTGAATCAAAATAATTTTGACACTATTATTAAAATTAATTTTTAAAGAAAATTTAATACTACAAGAATTAAACTAAGACTTATATATAAATAAAAATTAATATAAATGAAAAATGAAAATATAAAAATTCTTTAAATATCGTTTCAATGACATAATTATAAGATATCTTAAAATGAATTATTTAACAAATCTTGTAATATATAAATGAGTTATAAAACATAAACTTATCTAGTAATGAATTTTTTATTAAAAATAAAATACTCATTTTCCGTCAATCTTAAAAATTGCTTTAACATAACAGAATAATACTCGAAACGCTGATAATCTTATAATCTTATAATCATCAACAGACACGTACTGATGAGCAGTGGACCTAATCTGACATCTGAACAGTGGGAAGTGTGTGGGGTAGCCTGCCACCGGGCCTGTTCCAACTCGCTGCAGGAACTGCACCAGCTGATGATGGCTTTTTCGACGCGCTCTGAATCTTTTCATGGGGATGCCGCCCAAGTTAAAGTTGCAGTGTGTCGCGACACCACGCCAGAAGAAACCGAGCGTCTACATCAGCTTGCTACTCAGGTGAGAGCTTTTTCTCATCCTGATATATTGCGAATTGCAAATACTATGAAAAACTGGAAAACATAATTCAACTTTATGAAAACCATTGCTAAATGCCAAAATTCAAATCGAAATTCCTACTTTATTGCTAGTGCCAAGACAACTATTTTTATTTTATTACTTGTTTCTTATTCATCTAAATATTAAATTTATAACGTTGAATCATTCGCAATATGGTACTGATATCCTTTATTGGCTACACAGAATCGAATAATATTATTTCTTGACAGCAACTACCAATTAGTTTTGATAATTTGTTTAAGAACCATATGATTGTTTATCGTACTTTTCCCTTTATTGTATTTACTCTATAAGTCTTTTTCAAAAATTTATTAAGATTATGCATATTTAATTTGTAATTAATTAAATCAAGTATAGTTTCAGTAACAAATGCGCCTGAAAAGTAGAACGATATTATAGATCTCTTTATTATTATTATAAGTTATTTGAGAATATTTCGTTTTTTTCTTTTTAATTTGAATGCAGAATTAATATAAAAATAGTCAGATGGTAATTAGAAAATAAGTCTTGATCAAATTTACATAAATATATAAACTTGAAAAATAGATAATTGAAAAAAGTAGATTTTAATTATTATATTTTTAGATGTAGAAATCAAGAATAATGTGAATCTTTTTTATAATAGTGTAATATTTTATTACATTATATGCACATACATACTTTATTTCTTTAATATGAATATTTTATTAACATTTTCAAAATCATGGCAAAACAGATCTTGTTAACTTATGTTTTACTAATTCTAAATTAAATTTTTTTATTAACCTATCTATGAAATTATATAGGCTTATAGTGAAAAACTATCATTTGAATCATAATTTTTTTTTACATATACATTTTGTTATATGCTATTTACTGCATACTTTTCTTACTTATAAATTAAAATTAATTATACTTTCTTAATTATTCACGAATCAACTGTAAAATCAAATATTAGTATGCTTATATTTTACGAGTAAAGTGTCATACTAATAAATTAATAACGTTGGATGCATGCCTTTATAAATAATTGAAGAACATAGAAATATAAAAATTATTAAAAAATTTAAAACGAAACCTTTCGGTTTGAAAACTTACAAAAATGTACGTAACGTATGAAGAAAGACACTTTTTATGAAAGATCTAAAAATGAATATTTATTTTAGATACGAGTTAAGATTATTTATGGAAGTATAGATTAAAATATTTATACGTATACACATATTATTAGGCTAAATTTTATGTATGAAAGAAATAATATTTAATCATAAATAAATTTTTATTTTGATAATATATTTATATGGTTATATGTAATTATACTATTAAAAATATCTTTTTAGTAATGATAACTCGTTAATAAAAACTATTATTATTATTATATTCAATTTAAATAAATTCATTTATCACTTCTTTTTATTAATGTAATAAAGTTAATTATTATAAATATTACGTATAGTACTTACTTCTATGTTTGATTAAAATATAGATTTTATCGT
Source organism: Wiebesia pumilae (assembly GCA_018907045.1). Classification (NCBI taxonomy): domain Eukaryota; kingdom Metazoa; phylum Arthropoda; class Insecta; order Hymenoptera; family Agaonidae; genus Wiebesia; species Wiebesia pumilae. The sequence goes on from JACCHZ010000185.1 coordinate 177,174, forward strand.
AAGTACATGATATTAAGTATTCATATTAAATAACAAAATCTTAAATTACGAGAATATTAGTAAATGTTTAAATTAAATATTTGTTCAAACTAAAGAACACAAATTTCAGATAAAAAATATTAATTAAACTGTAATAATGATTATTAAAATTTCCCTTTTAAAATATTTAAATAGATAACTAAGATTTAAATAAAGAATTTTCTATATATAATCAAATGAATCTTTTATCTATCTTTTAAAAACTCATCTTTTATCTATTATTAGTTAATATACTTTTGTTATAAAATGAATACTTCAGTGTATTCTTATTAAAATTTAAATAGTATACATGTCCAATTTACTTTGAAATTTGATTGAATATAAGCTGAGGAGAAGTAATACTAAATATATTTTTTTAAATACATAAAATACTTTAATAATATTAAAAAATTTACGAATCTTAAAAATAATTTTTGAGATTTTTAAGATATTCAATAATTTTTCTTAATAAAATTTAAATAGTAGTAAAATAATCCAAAGATTGAAAAAGTCGATATTATAAAGATACTATCAAACATTAATTACCAAATTTTTATGTTGAAAATGAGTCAAATTGTAGAATATAAATAAAAATTTTAAAACTGAAAAATAATAGTATTTCAAAAATTTATATATATTTCTTGCTAACAATGTTAAATATTTTATTGTTACAACGATTATCTTATAATCAGTAATAATGTTACAAATTATACGATACTTGTTCCATTTTTTACTGTTCGAAATAATATTAATACTTTTAAGTAAAATATGCCTTTTGAATAATTTGAATAATTAATAACAGTATTTTATATTCTTAAGAATATTTTTTAAGAGAAGCTTTGATTCTAGTTGGAATCAGGTTTTACTTACATACAATTCAAATATATACAATACTAAATTATATACAATAATATTATTTGACTTCGTCACCCTTAGAGAAATTAGTATTAGTTAAATATTATGAAGTAATACTCAACACTGTATAAGTCATAAAATTCAAGAAAAATAAGTTTAGAAGAATTTATATGGAGTGAAACTATAAATATGGAAAATTAAAGAAAAATAAAGAACAATATTTTGCAATATAGATTATCAACAGATCTTAGTGAAAATTATTGAAAAAAATAAAAAAAGAGAAAGTATAGTAGTATCATGTCTACTTGTGACATGTTACGTTGCATAAATCTCAGGTGAGCCAGCTACGAGAGGTATTGACTGCGATCAAGAGACAGAGCGCTTTTGTTCTGCGAATGGTGCCTTGCCAGGACTTGTTGACCATTGAGACGACATTGCTCAACCAGTACACAACTACTACCTCATTTTCCGTCGGTTCTAGGCGGCACACAACACCCCCCGATTACACTAACACTACTACTACTGTTCCAGTTAACGTGGCTACATCCAATTGGCTCTAGCCAACGTCCACGGTAACTCTAGTCATGGATTTTACAAAGTTTAACAAATCCGCAAAATTTACGTTTCATTTTCTCAAATATATCATCCTGTTCTCTTACTATTTAAATTAAATTTAACTATATTTTGAACATTCTTTCTATCCCAAAGGGATTAAAATTAATATAGCGTAGATTTATACACAGTATGCAGTCACAGAAGCTTGAAGAGTATTTTAGAAACTGATCTTAATTTTGATTCTCTTTTCCATATTTTCTTAAAATTCAATAATATACAAAATATATAACTATATCTATAAGTTATATTTAAATAAATTTTGGAAAATTTTTATAGCACTCAATAATAATCCTAAATATTCATAAATTCACCAAGAATGATCATTTAAGATATATTTTAGTAATATTTATTTATTAATGATAATAACGTTTATATAAAAGTAAAATAAGATAAAAGTACTTATAAAATGTTGATCTCTTTTATACATTGAGAATATAGCTAATAAAAATTTTAACTATTATCAAGTTGATATTATTAGCGGTTACAATCGATGCTTACACAAAGAAATATTTATATAAAAGTTGTTACCTTTTTTTATAATTTTGAAATAATTCACTTAATCAGTTCGCATTTATTTGAAATAAATTTTATTTTCGTATAAAATTATTGTTTTAATGTTTTAATACTAGTTTAATTATACAAAATTATGAAATAAATATTAAAAAAATTTTGCTTAACACACACACATCTTTATATATATATATTTAAAATTCTTTTTAGTTATTTATTATATCTATTTATCTGTACTCAAATTATGTACATACGTAACGTACATAAAGTTTCCAATAAAAATTGTACTTTTTCAATTATCCAATATATATATATATATATATTAAATTAAACATTCATGAAATTCCGTTTGATCATTTTAGGTTTAAAACTTTTATAAAAGAATTTTGATTCTTTTGATAATTTCGCAACATAATGGCGTTTTTCGGACAAACTGTATTATATTTCACTTTTATATAAAACAATACATTCTGATGAAAATTCGATTATTTGTATAATTTATATTTTGTTTTTATACATTCGTTTAAAATCGCTTTTTTTAATAAAAATAAATAAATAAGAATTATCTTTCGTATTAGTAAGATAATCAGTTAAATTTATATAGAATTTTTAACGAAAATAGAATATATAATCTATATTTTAAATCATTTATTCTCATTAAACAAGATATAAATGAGATATATTAGTCGTATTAAAAGAGCTAAGAGATTATAGTTTCTTTATTAAAAAATCTAAAAATCAATGAAAATTAAAATAAAACAAACTATTTTTATTTACTAATATAATAGATTTATGTATAAATAAAATTCATATTTACGAGTTAAATTAATTACTACAATATTGTATAAGACTATTTTTTTGTACTGAGAACATTAAAAATTATCGTTCGCCTGGTACATTAATTTTTATTGTTATTTTTAAATAAGATAGCCATGGTTTGAAAAAAGTTAAAAGTAAATACGTATTTAAATGTTGAAATATATTAAATTAGGTTAAGCAAAAAAGTGAATAGATCTATTAATTAGTATCAAACTACGTAAGATATATTTGATTAATATTGCAATATTTATCTTTATGATACGATGTATACATTTCGTGTTCGTTTTTGTTGCATAATTGAAAGTGTTAATACTTAATTTTCATTATAATTTCAGTATATATGTTTAAAATAAAATGGTTATCTAATAAATATTTTAATATATTTATTTTTAATATATATTCTATATTTTATTGTAATATATTATGATGGTTATTCAATTTATATATTTAATTATAGTTTTAATATTAATTTATAGTAAAAAGTTTATTTGAAAAATATGCAATATACATAAAACATAGTATTTAACTACTACAAATTGTAGCTATATAATTATTTCTAAAGATTTATAAATATTTATTTTACAATAACACTAAATACTTGCTGAATATTTGGTCTATGAACTAAACCAACTATTTTTGAATAAAATTATCTTTTTAGTATTACTTAATTGAATTAAGTCAACATAAAAAATATATAAAGTATTTGTATACTAAGTTTTGAATATAATTTCATTAAAACAAGAATTTATTTTAAAATAATTAGTAGTGAAGAATTTATGAAATATTTAAGTTTTCTTTTTTCATTCATTTGTTATTAAAAAAACGTAATTGCTTAGAAGCGAATTTAAAAATATTTTTACTTACTGAATTATACAATAAAATTCTATATAAATTCAATAAAATTATAATACTGATGCATTAATTATAATTAAATTAATTAATTATAAATTGTACTACTTATTAAAAGAAATTTTTATTAATTTTACACTGTCTTCAAATTATGATAATATAATTGAAAAAACAAAATTTTGGAGGAGACATTTACCCATACGTTTTTGACGTTCAGAATAATTATAATTATTATTCAGAATTTTATAATTATTTTTTATAATTTATTATTTTTAATATTTTAAAATATTATTTAAAATAAGTTATGAATTTATTATCTGTTCTTATAATAAGAATATTTTATATGTTAAGTACAATAAATATTATACAATATTATATATATTATATATTAATTTATTAATTTATTATTATAATAATTATAAAAAGTTTAATGATTTAGTTTAAATGTTACATAAAATTAAACGATTTTGATTAAAATCTTTAATTAATTTTTAATAATTAAATATTTTATAAAATATGACTGAATTGAACCTTAACCAAAGAGAGATCATTCTGTAATCATTACATAAAATTCGCAGTAAAATCTATCGCTAATCACTAAGAAAATCCATGGTTTGAGTCCATGATTATAATGTTTCTAATACTATAATTTGATACTCTAATGTATAATTTAACTATCACGTATATCTCAGATTGTATGTATTTATTACATTATGTGTGTGATAACGAGAGAAATGAAATATACAATGTAGTTTAGTAGAATGCATACATTAATATAATTGAAAAACTAAGCAAAATTATTTAATATATTAAACGTTAGAATCATGTTTCTTTTTATATTTTAGCGTTTGTTTTTATATATTCAATATTATCATCAACAGTAACAAATAGAATAAGCATCATGTCTGTGATATACTTAGCATTTGATTTTAAAAGAACTACAAGTAAATATGTTGTACATGTTATTATGTTTTTTAAGTGAAACGCAAGAAATTCTATATTTAATGATACACTACTTTATGAAGTTATACTCGATAATTAGTTCATGTATTAAAATGATCATATCAAATTTAAATTTATTTCAATGTGTAGTTAACTATTTTGTAAAACTTGTACTAGTTAAATATTTATAGTTTTGTATATTGCTTCAAAAAGTGAATAAGATATGTTCCAATATTGTTTGTTATATAATAGTAGAATAATATTATATAGTACTATATAATGCTATATAATATTATATAATGCTATAATAGTAGAACCCACCTATCTTTTAAAAATGTTCACAATATTTTTATAAATCTATTGATATATACAGTAAATGATAAAATAATAGTAAAGCAGAAATCTTTTTACTATTAATACATTAGGTTCTTAAAATTTTTTAGATATTATTTGAGTACATGTAAACTAGCATATTTAAAAATGTTATTTTTATGCTAATATTCTTTAAATGTAGATATTATTTCGAAAGAATTCTAATTATTTTGTATAATATTAATTTATTTATATTATACAATTATAATAATAATTTATTATAATATATTTATTATATAATATAATATATTAATATTTTTATAATATATTAATATATATATTATATATATTAAATTATATATAATATATTATAATATAATATAATAATTATAATATATTAATTTATTATAATAATTTATTAATATTAATATAAAATTTTCTTACATGCACTCAAAAGTATTAATTTTAAAATTAAAACTATTGCTATAAAAAAAACTTATTTTTGTGTTATATTGAACCATATTGAATTAATAAGTTATGTTCAAATAAGGTCTGTAAGATATGGTGGTAAAATTTAATGCAATTTTATATACAATTAGTTCATTGTAAATATTTGATTGATCTAAAAAAGAAACTACTAACAGATTAAAACATAATGTTTTAATCTATTACTAATTTATATATTTATTATATTGTTAACATAGTAATTATTATACTGAATATATTTTTAAAAATAATTGGTAAATTTTAATAAATTATATTAGTATCATAAAAAGTAATCTAAAATGGTATGTTTGAAATTATGATTTGAGATAAATTTGAGATTTTATTACATACAATTTGGTTTTTAATAATGAAGTTCAGTGTTAATAATTTATTTTTTTTTAATAATAATAATATTAATATAAATAATAAATATAAATAATAAAAATAATAATAATTTAATTCATAATAAATATTATATCATTCATGCTTTTGTTAGTAATTCTTACTCGAAAACTATTAATTTAAAAAAGATTTCCATGATACAATATAAATATATGTAATATAATTTAATTTAAAACTTATTTGTATTATATATTTCTTTATTTAATAATTTTTGATATTTTAAAATAATTTAGTACATATAAATATAAAAAGTTTTTCTTCTTTCTTAAACGAATTTAATTTTTATTCAATCTTGGATATAATTTTAGTTAATTTATTAGCCTAATATCAAGGAATTCGTATCTATTAATTTTTAAAAAAGTAAATTCTATTTACGTCTGTTATAAAAAAAATTATAAGTTTTTATAACTTATAATAACCTTTATAAGTTTTAATATTATAACTTATAACTTTATAAATTTTATAATAAATTTTATATATAAACTTATGAATTTTTACTGATTTAATATATCTTAAATACTTTATCTCTTATTTTAAATTATAAATATATAAAAGTAACTTTCGGATATATTTTTCAATTTTAAGAAATAAAAGATATTTTTTCAAACTTCATCAAAATCCATTTATTAAAATTAAATTACGAACCTGTAATTATTATAAAGAATTTGCAAGGCTTTCTACGTACAGTCTGTAAAAACTTAAAAATTTTCAGCAAAACTTATAGCATGGAATGATTTATTGGTACATGTCTTTGTGAAACAATTTGTTTGAATCAACAAAAATTTACATTGTCTTAAAAATATAAACAATGCTAGAAAAATGCTACAAAGAATGATCGCAAGCATGCGTTTGCAAAAATAAATTTTTTATCGTAATCAAACATGCATTTCCAGGTATTTTTATTAGAAGATCAGCGAATTGAAGAGGTGAGCGAGCTTTTCGATGAGAAATCTTACGTCTTCCTTCTATATCCACCCTCTGTAGCTTCAACCTTAAATCCCGAGCTCTATATTGTACGGGTACAGATGAGGGCTCTAGTAGTCGGATTATTGGTACATCAAATGCTTCTTCATTGTATTGCTAGTATTCTATTACAAGGAACTAAAATGCCAAGGTGAGCTTAGTCATTTTGCTTTTATTCTTGTAATGTACAGAAAAAATAGATAAACAGAGAAAGGGGGAATTTATTTAAATATAGTATATTTATTTAATAAAATAAACTTTTTGTTATATTTATTGAAATTCTGTTTTCCTATAATAAGAGAAGAAATTCTTCTTCTAGATTAAGTAATTAAATAGATTTATAGATGAAATATATAAAGAATTATGTGTTTCATTTTAATAAATTCTCTATTGTAATATTTTATTAATGCGTCTAATAACAGACTATTTAAAACTTTATCTATGAAACTGAAATTTCATTACAAAACAATTTAAATATAAATATCAATTTAAATATAAATATCAATTTAAATATAAATATCAATTTAAATATAAATATCAATTTAAATATAAATATCAATTTAAATATAAATATCAATTTAAATATAAATATCAATTTAAATATAAATATCAATTTAAATATAAATATCAATTTAAATATAAATATCAATTTAAATATAAATTCAATTTAAATATAAATATCAATTAAATATAAATATCAATTTAAATATAAATATCAATTTAAATATAAATATCAATTTAAATATAAATATCAATTTAAATATAAATATCATTTAAATATAAATATCAATTTAAATATAAATATCAATTTAAATATAAATATCAATTTAAATATAAATATCAATTTAAATATAAATATCAATTTAAATATAAATATCAATTTAAATATAAATATCAATTTAAATATAAATATCAATTTAAATATAAATATCAATTTAAATATCAATTAATATAAATATCAATTTAAATATAATTGAAATAAACAATTTAAAATATAATTAATAAAACTATATCAGACTATATAACGTATATATACACGTAAATTTGAACCCAGTTTTCTGAGAAGTCGCCTTATCAGACTTTAAACGTAAAAACTTTATGTAATTATTATCTACTTTTTATGAAAAAAAAACTTAAACTGTATATTCTTAATATAATTATTATTATAAATAGCTATTCTAAAAATATTGATTTCGTTTGTTAATCGCAGAAGTTTACACCTAAAATTTCTATATTTTAGTCTGTCTCATATGTTTATGAGTTCGACGATATTTTCGCTAAATCAGTCATCTCCTACTTTTCTGACGCATTTGGAACCTCAGCACGTGGACTCTTTCCTCTCGGCCCTTGATCTTTCTTACGTAGCTGCTCTCAAGTTTGATTCAAGACCGGCTCTTAAGTTCCTTCTGCAAAAAGTTGCTAATCTTCCACATCCAGCAAATCTGTATCGACAAGCTAGTACCGCCTGGACCATTAAGATCTTCAGCCTCTTCGAGTTATGTCTACATGAAGTAACTAAAAATAACGCTGATTTAGAGATAGTGACACGACTGTTGAATGGTGAGATTCATGCTGAGCCAAGGTACTGGAATCTTCTCAAATACCTGAATCTACTACAAACAACGTTTGGAAAGCTTTGCAGTACATATGTGGATATTACATTAGCCAAAGATAGGAAAAATATGAACGTAGACTTGATTGCTGTAAAGAAGTTCTTGTTAATTTCGCAACCTGATGAATACACTGAGATTATAGATGAATCTCTAAGGTCAAAACATCAATGTGAAATGAAAAGTTAGTAAATTTTAAGGTATTGATAAATGATTAGCACGTGTCGAAATTGTTATATTTGATAGAAGTAGCAACTTAATTGCTTTAGTATTTTTGTTTATATAAGATAGAAAAAATTATTTATATTTATTTAATGTACATATTTTATAATTTATTTAATACATTTAATTTTTAAAACATTTAATTAAGTATTTCTTTCAATAGTTATGAAATAACTATAATTATTTAATAATTCAATACTTATTTAATAGTTTATCAAATTAAATACTACTTGAAAAATCAACTTCAAAAAGTTTAGAAACAGGTGAAATATTTTTTTGTCACTGTAAATTTATAAATAAAAACAAAAAATTCAAAATAGAAATTCATGATATTACATTCATAATTTTAGATAAAGAAAGCATGAATGAAACTAATCGAGTGAGATACAGTGCAACGTCGAATTCAGAAGACGACTATCAGAAAGATGAAAACAATATGAATTTTGATGAAAGTGCGCTTAAGGATCTGCGGTTAAATACCTTAGATGAGGACAAGGAAGAAGATCTCCATCCTTTTCGCTTGTTAGATCTTATGGCTGAATACTCAACTGATTCTGGATCACCATCTGAACCCAAAACAGATGATTCACGACTTGTGTCCCAATTGAGCTCCAGCAATTCGCAGGTTATTTATTTAGATCATTCAGGCGGTACCACAAGTGAAGATCTGGCTGGGTCATTTAATAAATTTCTCACTGAGACCCCGGAATTTTTATTTGAAAAAAAGACAGTTTGTAGGTCTAAGAGTTCTATTAGAGAATTGAAAGCGTACAATACTGATGATTATAAGTTTTCAAATAAGTCAGACGGTGATCAGAATACCACTGAATATCCTAAAGTTAACATAAGGAAAAGTGACGATTGTCTGTTGTCGAGAAGGTAAAACTGTTTGTCAAATGTAAAGATTCTACAAAATATTTTATGTGTAAAGAAAATAAAAATAACGAAAATTAGTTTTATTGAGTACTTTATTAGAATGCTATAGATTATTCTTCTTACAATAAAAATACACAAATAAATAACATTTTTTCAATAGATACCAATGTATCGTTAATTAATTTTATATAAGTAAATAATTATAATTAAAATTTTTAAAATAATTTATTGCAAAATTTAACTGACAAAATATACAATACCTTAAATAAAATTTACGAAAAAAACTATTTTTTAAATAACCTTGCTTTTCTTCTTTTAAATACCTATATCAATATAATATCATTACAATTTTTTAACATTAAAACAAAAGCATTATTCATATGATTACGTTATTAAATATTTCAGATATAATTTGAAATTCATTCGGAAAAATGAGCTTGACATTAAACTTTCCGAAAGTCAAAGTCTTTACTCCCGTTCAAAATCAATGATGGAGCTATTTAAATGCAATGAAGCACATATCGTGCAACAGAGTTCCATCATGAATCATTCAAATTTTTCTGTGTGTCAAATGAAAGAAAATGAAAAGCAACCATCACGTAACAAATATCCACCAAATAATGTCCAAGCCTTGCTAGAGGAGTACAAGGGGAATAAACGCATGAATCCCTTTTTGCAAGATGAGAATCAAAACATACAGATTGCAAACGAATGCATTAGTAATATTGATAACGAAACTCAGTCTGGCTGGGAAAATAAAAGGGATAGCGAAATGCACAGAAAGGCTTGGGCTGAGATGATCGGTGCAGTTCTTGAGTTCGCTTTGGCACTCACGGTAAATTTTTAATCCCTTTTTAATATATACTTATTGATATATGAATAAGATCTGAAATTAGAAAAATCCTAATAAATGATAAAAGTCTTAATTAAATTTTTTATTGATTGAAATAAACTAGTTTTATTTCAAAATCATTTTCTAGACTTAAAAATATTTTTATAAAGCATTTCCTTGTAATATCGAGTTAATTTTCTTTAAATTTAATTAAATTATTTGTTTAATTAACAATAATCAGATTATAGTAATTATCTGAGACAGAAAAGTATTTAATTATGGTTTGTAGTCTGAGCTACGGTTCTTAACATTTTTTTACAATTATTTTAATTTGGTTCTTACAATTATTTTAATTTGGTTCTTACAATTATTTTAATTTGGTTCTTACAATTATTTTAATTTGGTTCTTACAATTATTTTAATTTGATTAATAAATATATATTTCTATTTACAAAGGTTTAATATATTTTCTTTAAAATATATTTTATTTGAAATAATTTGAAATATATTTATTCAAGATTTAAAAATAATTAATTTTTTCAATTATTCAGTATATTCACGCGTTATGATTATAAATGAGTAATAATATTAACAAGAATACATATTTTTATTTTTATTATAGAAAATTATATTATTGAACTTATATATAAAACTTACGTTATATAGAAAACTTTGAAACATTCCAAAAATTCTATGATGTAATAAAAAAATGAGTTTGAACTCGAGTATGAAATGGAAGTGAAAGTTCGGTATACATTGAACTTATTTTATCTTTTATTGTTGAAAAAATAAGTAATAAATCTTGTTATTTAGAAGATCATGTCATAGAAATATCAATAGATTGAATCAGATTTATTATATGTATTTTTAACAAGCTTGATATATTCGTTCTTTTCCATGATTTGATTTTTAAGTGGATTATTTCGACCGAAAATATAGATATATACGTTGATACAAAATTATTAATAACTTAATAATTTATTATAGAATGAACGATTGGCGCCGTTACTTCCTGTTCTTTTGGAAGGTATTAAGATTCTGATGCGACATGCATTTGAATCAATTCTCAGACAGCGATTGTCGACCCTCTTCCAACGTATCGCATCCATTTATGGACTTAGTGTTATAGCTGCAAGTAACGATATGAGAGACTGTCACTCATAGGCTTAGTATGCATGGATGAAAGTGGATGCATAATGAATAATATTTAATAATAATGAATAATTAATTATTTCGACAGTTTGAATGAACTACTAGATCGAAAACGAGAAATTAATTAAATTATTATGCCTGAGTAAGTGAATCTTATTTAAAGATGATATTTGCAGAATTTATGAAGTTTTACTCATGATTTTTCATATTTTTTATTCCAGTTGCTGGTTTTACTAATTAAATATTTTAATAGCTTATGATATTATATAGCTTATAATCTTTTTATTTTGAATAAAATTATCAAATGCAGTAGTGAATTTTGTGTTAAACTTTCGAAGAAAAAGGAGCTTTCTACAAAATTATAGATTGCATTTCAGTAAAACATACAGCGTAATAATAAAATTGTTTTTATTTATATTTTTAAAATAAGCATTATAAAACACACAAAATTAAAATCAAACTTTACAAAAAATTAATAAGAAATAAATAAATATGTTATTGATATTTTTAAAAAGAGACCTTATTAAATATATATTGTCATATATAGTAATAAATTATTTCTAAAGCAAGGATTTTCAATGTTAATAGCAAAATTCTTGAAAGTAAAGTGTAAACGCAAATTGTTAAGTGAAATGGAAAGTATATGGGTGGGATTAAAATTGTGGACTCTTGCCTTAAAAGGAACTCAACCAGAGACAACATGACACAGAATTATTAGTAAAGTTTATTATTAGTAAAAATTAAAAATAAAGTAATAAGATCAGAATCATCAGAGGAAATTTTCAAACAGTAAATAAAAGTGTTAGCATTAATTACAAATGAACCAAGAGCTTTAATAAGATTGAAATTGGGAAAAAGAACAAAACAATAACTGTTTTAAAAGAAGAAAACATCGTTTCGGATTTTTTTAATTTTTAGAATTTTAATTTTTAATTTTTAGAATTAAGTATAGAACAGTCCAATGCGATCCAGTTTTGTTAATCACATGTTAGAGTTGAGTACTCATGAAGTTAGATCATACAAAATACATATACATGACAGTCTTGTTAATAATAATTAAAGAGTAGTAAATGTTTTTAGTAAAAATGAAAGAGAGTAAGAAATTTTTTTATCCTTATCTTTGTACATAAGATACTTGTTATCATATACAGAGTTATCCGAATTAGCGTTTGAACATTTAAATAAACTTAATTCTTTCGTTACATACGTAATGATAATTTATTTAAATTAATATTTGATATTTTAACTTGTTTAAAGGGTTTTTTAAGTTAGAAGCTAATTTTACATTATTTTTAATAATAAGGTAGTTCACATTAAATTATTGAGATATTTGAATATTTTTTTGAATATTAGAATATTCCATTTGTAAATGAATTAGGAACATATCGGTGTTAAACTGTGTATATTACTCATATTAATGAGTTTAGAATATATTTTTAAAGTGAAAATCAAATAATTTAATTGTACAAAAATATAATTTATAGTTTAAAAAGAATACAGATGTAGATTAATGTCGTATTAAGTTCATTATATATTTATCTTATATAATTTTACTAGATTTCATTTTATACAATTATTAAACATATAATTATTTATCTGCTGTTTAAATATTATCAATAATAAAATTATATATTCCTTATATATGAATATAGTTTGTGATAAAATATGTATACTTTATTATTGCGTAATTTATATTTATTATATAACAATTTATCATAATTTTAATAAAGAAGAATGATCATTCATAATAAAATAAGTTTAAGAAACTAAAAAATTTAATATTAAGCAAACGGCTTCTTATATACTGTTACGTGAATAAAATCTAAAGGAAATTATAAAAGTAATTAAATATGAATCTTTCTAATTATTGAATAAATGCATATTATACTAATACCAAGATATATTTTATACTTAAGAAATGAAATTTTTAAAATTAGGTAAATAATTTTTATCCATTATATTTGAACAAAAAATATCGTATTAATTTTAAAATATTGCTGTGTTAGTGCCTTTTGAAGAACTTTATTGATTTTTGCATTTATTTTTGTGCACATATAAGGTTGCGTAAAAAATGAAAAGAAAATCTTTTAAAGAAAACAAAACGTTGAAAAGCAAAGTTTGTTCTATTTTTCTTTAAACAGAAAATCAGAAGAACTCTTAATTTGGGATAAAATATTTGGAAACTATGTATTATAAATGCGTTAATAAAAATTAAAAACTTAAAAATACATTAAGAAAATAAAAATAAAAGAATTTTAGAAAAAATTTATTTAGATATATTTCTAAATAAATAAAAAATTTATTAGAAAAGATTGTGTTAATGATGTAAGTATTTTATTTTAAATGGTTTAGAATTTGACATAAAAAAATAAAACATGAAAGATAGTTTATTTGGAAGCTATATCAAATAATTAAAGCAATTAGAAAATTTTGAAAGTCCATATTGCTTATTGTCACAGAATAAATAAGATTTATTATTTTTCTTATATATTTATTTATTTTATATTTATAATTTTTAAAATAAATTATATAATCTATTTGATATATTTGTAATACTTGCGTATTCGTATGAAGATTTAGAAATAAGAAATTCAATGGTCATAATTTTATACCGTTAAAATTTGGAAAATTATAATTTATTTAAAAAAATGAATATATACATTACATGTAAGTAATTACATTATTTTAGTTATCAGAAAATAATTAATGTATCAGGATTAAATACTGTTTGCTTTTAACTTACAAGAATACATTTAAATAAAATAAATTTATTCTGGTTTTTTTATTAATTAAAGAATATAAAAAAAATAAACGAACATACACTATATATTATACATTGTACATTATATAGGTTTATTATAGAACAACTATGAATATTATACATATTTATGTTAAATTAATAAATTTAACTTAAATTTTTAAATTTATAAATAATTCATGATAAACTATAGATTGGCCATTCACAGAAATCATTACGTAACAATCGGAATATTACACAACAAACAGTATATCACTAAATTATATTATAATTAATTTTTTGTTCTTACTTTATATATATATATATATATATTTCTAAGCAATATAAATAAATAGAAAGAAATAAAAAAGAAATATATTTTTCGAACATTAAACTACTAAAAAAATCAATAATTGCACTATAATTATTGTTTCATAGGAATCTTACGATTCAAACAAGTTCATGAATTTGAGATTTTAGAATCTCTTATAATCTCTTATAATCTCTAAAAATTTCAAATAAAATTATATATATATATATATATATATTAAATTTTAATATAAGAGAATATATAATAAGAGATAATTAATATAATAAGAGATTCTAAAATCTCAAATTCATGAACTTGTTTGAATCTTAAGATTCCTGCGAAACAATAATTATAGTGCAATTATTGATTTTTTTTTAGTAGTTTAATGTTCGAAAAATATATTTCTTTAAAATAGTACTATATTCTTCTAAATAACTTATTCACATAATTTTTTTAGTGAAACATGAAATGCATTAAGAAATAAATACAATCAGAAATCTTTCTACGTACTTGCTATGGAAATAAAGGTCTACTTTAATATTATCTTTTATTAAAAAAGTCGAAAATTTTAATTTAATTTAAATACTTATAATTTTAAAAAATTTTAAATTCTTTTTTTAATTGAATTCAATATAATTTGAATTTAATATTTTCGTAATAAAGTTCGATTCATGAATATAAACTTTCATGACAACATCGTTATTATATTTCAAGCTGTAAAAAATTGTCTTAAATTTTAATTAAATAGTAATAAAAAAAGTTAAATTTCTATTATTATAAAAACAAAATATTCATATTATCAATTTCTATATACATTACTTTTATACTTATTTAATTAATATATAATTTCAAATATATACGAAGTTTAATATAAGATTATAATTTATAAAATTAATATGTAATAATTTTGTAATAGTATATAAAAGTTTTTTGTAATAAATTTGTAATAAATTTGTAATAAAAGTCAAAGGAATCATTTTAAGAAATTATCTTTTAAAAATATAGCTTGTAAATATATGCTGAAATATTTAACATTGCCATTTTTTAATTAGTCTTATTTTTAATTGTTCTAATATTAAATTTATTTAATGTTCATTTTTTCTTTATAAATATTAATAAATTATTAGTTTTCAAATAACAAAATATTAGTAGAATTGAAAGTTTCAATTCTTGAACTACATTTCAATTGAGCTTCATCCTAGTATGATAGCTAGGTAAATTGGATTGTTATTTAAACTATGTACTTTATACATCATTCTTTTTAAAAATTGTTAGTTAGACTTAAAACATAATCTTAAATTATGCAAATAAAATTTGGTTTGAAATCAAGAGCATTTTTACAAAAAATATCGTTATTCATGTAAATGTAAAAAATTATCGAATTTGATCAATCAAAGAATGAATGTAATTTAAAATTTTTTAAATAGTAACATTATTTCTAATTACATATAACTTAAAATATTTTATATCGAATATAGGTCACTCACAATAAATGTTAATAAGAAAAATTGCAAAATTTGACTTTTTTCCTGATAGTTCTGTTTTTAAAAATAAATTTTTTGTTTTGCAATGAGTTCAACAATATCAGTTTTCTATTTTTTTATTTATCTATACGAATATAGTAAAAGATAAAACTAATGATCAAACTTCAAGTCATAAGTAAAAAGGTCACCTTCCACGTATCTTAATAATACACTGCGCAAGTGATTTGCAACGAGATGACATGCCAAGGAAGAAAAAGAGAGAAAAAGAGAAATAAGATGGTTCGTTAAAAATAATGGAAAAGAAAAGTCAAGCCCGAGAAGCTAAGTTGTAGAAAAATCTGAGAGAAAGATCTCGCGGACACACACAAATACACGTATATATATATACAGCGTATATATAGGCTGAAGAAGTTTGCGGTCTAGCGGAGACTCGCAAAAGTCATCTGTGGATCGTAAAGAGAAAAGCTTACGAGCAACGCAGACGTTTCTCGTTCTATCTACCTTTTTCTCTTTCTTAGACTGACTGTCATTTGCTCTTTCTCTCTCGACAACACTTTACTTCACCTCTCGCATTTCGCGGCTTTATCCCTCGACCCATTGGTCCTCATGACTGTCTGTAAAACCTCAACTCCGACGGAAGGGAACAACCGAGGGAGAAAAATCTTAGCTATGACAAGAAATTGCACTCCTTAGTAGAGAGTGAATGGAAGAAAGATGGAGATAGAGCGAAAGAAAACGGTTAAACGTCTACATCTATTCGAATTTATTGTGCTTATTTTCTTCCTGAATCGCGAGAAAGACTGACAAACCGTTTATATATTGTAAAATAAATAATTAGACAAGAGAACATATTTGAGAAGACAACAACAATAATGCATATTTTAATGGAATAATTTTAGGTGATTTCTTGAATTTATCAATCATTAAAACTTGGAAATATGAATTTATAAATTATCTTAATTTAAATGTAATTTTTCATGAGATATTTGAAACTAACGTGAGACTAACGTCAAAAAATTTTTTTCGAACTTAGTTAAAAATAAGTGAATACTATTGTTTATGCAATATATTTTTCTGATTATACTTTAAAATGATCTTATTGTGAAAAATTATGACTATTTGTATAAGATATAGGACAGTTTTTTACTTTTGTAACTATTTTATATGCTTTTTATTGCATTAAGTATTAATAATTATATTAATAATATTAATATAATAATTTATATTATTTATATTATTATATGCATTTCCAGTACAAAACGAGATATTATAGTATATTTAAAGATTTTAATTTAAATTGTTCTTATTTAAAATAAAGTAAGGACCAAACTTAGAAAAGACTTTTGAAAGATAAGGAAAAAAATAAGCTATTATAAAAGATTTTATATGTAATGCTTAAAATTTTGACTATTAATCAAAATATATCTGATTTTATCTTTATTTTTATACCATGATAAATCTTTTTAAAGAAAATCTTAAGATTCATAATATATTAATTTCAAATCAAATAAATAACTGTTTCCTGAAAATTTTTTGGACACTTGTCTTTATAATAAAACTTAGTAGTATAGTAAATATTATTTAGATTTCAATCAAAATAAGAATACTTTTAGTAGTTGAAAATATTGCATTAGTTGCTATTAAATTAGTACATTAATACTATAATTATTTTAATCAATTTGTTGTTTTTAATGTCTCATTTTTATAGAGTTAAAAATTTATATTTATTGAATTTCGCGGGAGTACAACAGTGTATCGATATAATGAAAAAAGAAGAAAATTAACTGAAGTATATATATTTTGAAAAATATACCCAATAGGAAAAAAATCTTATGAAAAAGAAAAGTTTAGGAAAAAAATCTTATAAAGGAAAAGTTTAGGAAAAGCGTAGTCTAGTTAGGAGTCTCTATAAATAATTAACATATTCAACATTTTAACAAAGTTAAAAAAATGAAAAATAAAGAGAGTAGAAAAAAGAAACTCTAAAGTACGAAACCGCACATTTCGTCCATCGCGCTGCGAAGAGACAAAGAATCAAGAAGAGTGCGAGAATGGAAAGAAAGAAAGAAGATAAAGTAAGAAGAGAAGAAAGCCGATAAATCGTCCTTTGCGCGCGACGACGAGCGCAGATAATGGTTTTTTATGAGGGACCCTCGCGAGGCCATCGCTGCATTCGATATTTAAATGTTACCACGAGTGATGCCCTCGATGGATAGTTGCGGTCTGTTACTGCGTGAAGGTATGGCCGCTAGGTGGTTGTCTCCCTCGCTATCGTCGAGAGGTCGCTTTTCTTTTGGTGCACGAATCTCTTTTTCCTTCAGTACTATCAGCAAGAAACGCCAAGTGAGTTTATGTCTCAACCACTTCCTTTACATTTTCATTAACGACTTATTTTTGAAAATTTGGAGTTCTTCTACCTCACTAATCTAAGGGATAGAGTCACCTAGGAACGTATGCGGAGATCTGGTTAAATAATTTAATATGGGTTTAGAATTAAAATTTGTTTTACTAAAATGTGCGAGAAAGAAGTAATTGCATGATAGTCTGCTTATCAAGAGTTTCAGTGCGTTAGTCGTTCTCCGGTTCTAGCTCTTCGCAAGTGAGATACATCGACTGCTTTTTTCTCCGGTTTGGTTGTTGAACATATTAACCAAACAATCGGTCACTCTTCTTCTTAGTTCTTATTAATCACTTTGTTAATTGGTTCTTTAATACTCCTGAAGCTCTCGCCTCTTATTTACACGTCTTAATTATCTTTCGGAATATGCTTCGTAGTTATAATTGTGGTAGTTCTCTATTTGTAAGTTATTATATCAATGATTTAGATTGCTAATCCTATTTTTGTCAGATATTTTACCTCTTGTTTCCTGGTCTACGTCCTGAATTGATGAGTCGTCCTTAGTTTAAATATTGGGTGCGTATTTGGATGATTGCAATTCTTTTGTTGCAAACACTAATGTTGCAGATGATACATTTATAATAAAGTGTGTGTTTTACTTTACTTTTAATATTACTTATATGATTATGAATTCATATATTGTAATTGATGATATTGCAGGCGATGCATTTTGATATTTAAATATATAATCCTAGCATAAAATATCCGAAAGATGAATAGCATATTCGGCATACGTTACAATACAAATTCTGTTACAAATATTAAATATTAAATAAGTACACAGAAGTAGTAAAAGTTACTTTAAGAAAAATTTTCTTTCCAAAAATGACTAATAATTCTAAAATATAATTTATTACTAGAGTTTGAAAAGTTAACGAAATTTAAGGCTTCAAAAAATATTCTTTTATAATATATTCAGAACGTATCAATATTTAATAAACATAAATTTAATGTAATATTTGAGAAGAGTTTCAATAAAATAAAAAATTTTTATAATTAAAATATAGACACAATAATTACTCTTCATTTAAAATAATTGATATAAGTATTTGAATTAATAATTAATCTTATAAGTATGCATTAATTATGTATCATAAATGTTCTCGACAGTAATTTATTCAATTTTTAAAGGAATGTCTTGGTTGATAAAAAATATGCAAATTTTAATTATATTGCTTCCGTAGAATACGCTAAGATTATATCTTATTTTGATTTAAAAGAAAGGACATGGCTTGAACATTGACTTTTTTAATACAAAATTTCTAAATGACTTTAAAATGTAATAATAATTTATTAAATTTGACATATAGGGAGTAATTTAAGAATGAATCTAGAAAATTATTTATAAAAAAGTATAAAAGTTTATATTAATTATTAATCTATGATAAAAAAAATATATGTATATAATATTTTATTTAAAAGATATGAATACAGAAATGATGAAAATTTAAAAAAAGGAAAGAAAATTTTAAGAAAAATAAATTTTCCATTTGTTTATCACAGAACTCTAGAGAAATTAAATATTATTGAAAATGAGAAATTTATATTATAATGGAATTTTTAAAAATGTTTATCATAAAATTTACAACATGACCTTTGCTCATATTTTTAAAAAATTTTATACTGATTAAAATATAATTGTAGAAAAAAAATAGGTCCTTAATTTTTTAATGTTAATTATCATAAATTTAGTTCTATTAACTTTCAAAACTCTTTAAAATCTATAATTCACTTAAACAGTCATCTATATCCGTATACAATATAATATATATTGTGAATGCTCAAGCAATCTCCCATCTTATTTTAATTACTTTTACAAAATATCTTAAGTATGCATGAAGAGTCACTCCATTGATTATCTACATATTAGTAAATATTAAATTTAACATTTAATAGTATGAATTTTAATAAATTTTTTATTTGATGGTATAAATCTATTAAAAATTATTAATTACCTTTTATTATTATTAATATAGTTTAATATTAATATTACTTAATTTAATAATTATATTTAAAAAAATATATATATAAATTAATATTTGAAATAGATAATTAATTTGAGAATTAAATATATAAAATAAAACATACAAAATTATAAAAAGAATTTAAATAAATAAAGAAATATTATAATACCTTATTTACACTTTTTTTATATTTTTTCAAAACTAATTAAATCTTATAAAATATATATTTTTTTAAGGATAATTTTAAGTATTAAAAGAAGCTTTTTTTAAAATTGAATATTTTAATCTATACTGGCGAATGTATATATTTTAATGAAATTTCTTTTATTGTATTTTGTTTAATTTCTAATTATTTTATAAAATGTCTATACATTTTTCATGAATATTAGAAGCACATTATTTATATTTTTAATTTTTAAGTACAGAATATTAAATTCATATTGTACTTTATATACACAAAAACTTTAAAGTTAAGATATTTTAAACCTAAAGTAATTAAATAGTTAAAAAATAATTTTTTAAATTGAAAATTTTAATTAGAACCCTTTTTCAGAATCTTTGAATATATTTTAGTCAAATATTTATTTCAATATTGTATCCTGAATATTCATATATAATTAATATCTGTCGTATTTGATGAATAATAAATTAAAATTTTTTGTACAAAGAAACATGTCATTTAATATTTTTAAAGTTTTATCATTTTCTACATTTAAACACATGTCTATTTATGTGAAAATTTGTGTCAAAATGATGTTAATAAAATCATCACATTTTAAATATTTCATTTTTAATGGCTTACGGAATAATTCCAAATAGACATTCATCTTCTGTATAATTATGAAACTATTCTTACAAGTTTAAACTGTATTTGATTCTTATGATTGCTTTCAGTATATCATGAATACATAGAAATTATAAAATATGATGTGCGTCGGTATGACTCTGACTCGTGACAACCGCGTCATGCGGGCTCGGACTTGCGCAATGATTCATCCGAAGCAGAGAGAAAATTCGCAACGAAGAGAGAAAGTAAACCGACGCATGTGGGAAGAAAGCCCGGAAATTTCCGTTAAAAATACCTTCACGTGGTTTGGCGCGGCATAGCTCGGACCGAATTGGTGGGAAATGCTTCGTGTCGATTAGGGGAGCACAGCTCGGATTTGCGAATATATTCTCGCGCGGAGGCCTGTGAGTCAGTGTGCGCTACTTGCGAGCGAAGCAAACTATTTAACAGTTCCAATTTCTTTTCTCTGATGTCTTCCCTTCCTCCAGAAATCGTCTTTGTTAGAATGAAAAAACAAGAGATCTATTCAGAGGTATACGGTCCTCTTAGGCGTAGGAATGACCCGCCTTTATAAGGGCGAATACGAAGGATAATTTTTCCGATAAGAAATTCGACGACCTTGGACTGTAAATCATAGAGCAAAAATAAAAGGTCGTCTGAACCTTTTATTCGTTTACCTCAAAAACCCGGAAGGGTTTTGAGGAAAGGCGATACGCAATCTCCAGGCGGTAAATTGCGATATTTTCTCAAATAATTTATGTTTATATATAAATTTGTTAGATAAACATTAAAACTTTTTCATCTTTTGAAAATATAATATACTGATTTTTAAATTTTCGAAAATTAATTATTTATAAAATTTCAATTACGTCAACTTTAACGTTTAATAGTTTCAAAAATTGACGTGCAGCAGAAGACAGTTATGTATCTCGATGATCGCTCCGTAGTTTTTAGTTTTTTTCCTTTACAATACTGTTAGATTGATTACTAATTACTTTTCAATTATTCACTTTCGCGAATTCAGATAATTTAAGTAGTTATTCCATTTATTATATACTTTAAGTTATATTATTCTAATTTGTTTATTATTATGTTTATAATTACTATGTGTGATTTTTATATATGTAATATTTAGAATTACAAATACTTTTTACACTCTGTAGTTGCCTGTTGAATATTGGGATGCTATACTCATATATTTTCTAGTCAGTAAATTAGCCCTTTGCACGAAAAAGGATGCAATTAGAAGTATAAAAAATTTATCTACATTCTATTCAGTAACAAATTTGTAAATTTGTAGAAGTTTTTGGAAATACGAGTTAATATTTTTAATTTAGTATATTATAGTATATCATCTGGGGTGCTCACAAAAAATTTTTGTCAAATTCCACTATTGAAACGAAACAATTTTCGATTTTCAAATACTAAAGCAGTAAAATCACAAATACACAGTTTAATAAACCTGAATTAGATACATTACTGTAACACGCACTATGGAGAAAACGGCAGGGACATATGTCTAGCCCAATAAAAGGAAAGAATAAAATAGCATATAATAATATATTTAAAAATTATAAAAAAAATACGACAAAGATTCAGAGCTGAAAAAATGTTATAATGAATAATATGGAAAAAGATCTTTATGGTACAACATATAAAATTATGAGTAATTGGCAAAAAAATCTACAATAGTTGTGTAAAAGATAATTTAGAAACGCTACAATGGAGTCATATGGCTAGAGAAATATTAGACACAATATTTGAAAATAAAGAATCATATAGCTCTACCAATGTTATGCTCAATACAAATAAGAGATAGGGTAATATATGGACAATAAATCAAATTGAAATAGTAATAAGACGAATTAAAAGCAACAAAGCTTCAGGTGAAGATCTCATTGAAATGAGAATGCTTAAGACATTATCGAAAACTAGTTTTGTTTATGCAATACAAAAAATTTATAATGAATGTTTAAGAAATGAATATTATCTTAAATATTGAAAAACAGGTATTATAACAGTAATCCTGGAATCTGAAGAAAAGGATGAAAAATACTCTAAATTCTACAGATCAATATGCTTACTAAGTATAGTGACTAAAATTTTTGAGAAATTAATAATAAATAGACTAAGCTATCTAATGAACAACAATGTTTATTGTTCTAAAAGAAAATTTGGCTACAAATAATAAAAAAAAGCATTGGTGATGGAAATACAAAAAAACGAATTAATAAGTATTACAAAAGCCTATAATATATCAACAATTATCCTACAAGTAATAGCTATCGCATTACTGATTGAACTTAAGATTCTGGAAGGAATCTAAAGGTACAGAAAAAGAAATAATATTGAATTTGAGCTAAAAAGCGTAAAATACACCAGTGACATGAAAAAGAAGAATCATAAAAATGTTACAAAAATACATTATGAACAAATGGGAAATGAAATGGCGTAAATCTAGTTAAGAAGAAGAAACAAAAGAATATTTTAAGATAGTGAGTAAAAGTAAAATGGAGTATAGCATCATGCAGTTTTTTACGCGACATGGTAACTTTAGCACATTTAAACTAAAAAGTACGGATAAAGACAACAATGCACATAATATGATTGTGGAAAGTATCACATATGGAGGCAAGAATCTTTAAATATTATACAAGAAGATAGACTAACTTGGCCAATAGAAAAGGAAAAATTAATTGATAATAGGAAATGGTATAATATATTCTCTAAGTTTTGTAAAAATGCACAACAAGCAAAAAAGCTGAACTTACACAGTAAGATAGAATAATAAACAGATAAACACATAACTAAAAGAAAGATGTACAAACAATACGAGTGGTCTTTAGAGCTGCGACTTTATCTCTTTGGAGTCCTCGATGAGCAATATTGAATTCCAGTCTTGCTTCTTCTTGCGGGATCTGAGCTTAACGATTAACTGAGTCACTTCCAATAACATCGGAAAGATCTACTCACCTGTATTCGACTTATCGACAAGGTGAAATTTTTCTGTGCTTGTTAACTTTATGATGGATTCAACAGAGGTAGATAGATTCAAACTTAAAATCTGCAGTTATGAAGGATAATCCTTTTGGAATGAGAGTTCATATATGAAAACTACACTAACTACTTCTATCTACGATTTAGCGAAACTACTGCCAAGAGAACGGGTTTGTAAAAATTAGCAGGGTAACAAGACCTTTTTGAGTTTGACTCTAGTCTGGCATTGTACAGAGATATGGGAGGTGTAGCATAATTGGAAAATGTCTTTACTTATTCGGTTAGGCAGAGCGCGTGCGCCGTGGATCTCAATGTTCTGTTATCACGAAGATCCTCGAATTTGGTCAGGTTATTTACTACTGATATACTAACCAATCTTTTTAGAGGGACAGGTGGTGTTTAGTAACAGAAGATTTAGCAATAATAGATCTATGATGACCTTAGATATTCTCTATGGCCACATGCGTGCTACACTGAAGGAATATCAGCATGTTCTCCCTGTCTGAAAGGCCCGGATAATCCACTGAGCCTCCTTCGTGCTAGGAATTGGAACTTGCAATTATTCCCCATGAATAAGGAATTCTCCCTGTCCTTTGTACACACTGCCCGTCGTTACTACTGATTAAATGATTTAGCGAGGTCTTTGGACTAGTACGCTGCAATGTACTTTTACGTTGTTGATTGTGCCGGAAAAATAACCAAACTTAATTATTTAGAGGAAGTAAAAGTTGTAACAAGGTTTTACTTATATAAGAGTAGATTATGCTTATTATTTCTGAATTAAACTCTGAAAATCCAAAAGAAAAACATTTAAACCTTACGTATACATTTTTACCTGTATGATAGTAAAACTTATTATTAATATATAAATATTAAGCTTATTTCGGACTATATTTCTGCTGCGTTTCTTATTCCATTTAGATGGTACCATATTTCAGGGAACTAATTCTAATTGTTTTCTATTACTTCTGCCATGAGGTAAGAAGTAGCTTGTGCATTTACTAGAGATCAATTAAAATGGGTTTTCATTTCTCTTGAGTTTTTATTGTTGGTAAACTTTCAAAAAGTAATATTAAATCATCTTAAAGACATTTAACCAAAGTTATTGGTAATACTCTTCTCACTTATGAAGAATTTTCTGTGATTTTTATTTCAATTGAAGCCATTTTAAATTTTCCACCTCTCGGTTGTCTATCTTTTGATTCTGTAAATAGTGCCGGTTCCGGAAATTTTTTTCATTTGAAGTCTTTGTTAACTGTACTGAAGTCATTTTTTGAATTCACTAAGCCTTTTTCAGTACGTACTCGATGATTATTGCTTCAATTGATGAAATCTCTCTTTTTTAAATGATGATCCCAAGAATAGTTTAGTCAACTTTAGCGGTGAACAAAATGGGTACCCTAGATTTTTAAGTAGGTAACATTGTAAAGTTCAAATATTGTTCAAACATTGAATTGAAATCTCTCACAAAATAACTCATATTGCTAAATTAGATTCAGGGTGATGGTTTTTTTTAAGTAGTTATAAAAATATTTTCTCTAAATTTATTCGTCCAACAAATAAGATTTTTTGTATGTTAACTCGAAAGCTTTATCACATCTAGCTTTTTCTGATTCAATTATGGAAGACGGTTAATTTTTAAATATTTAAGTATTTAAAAGTTAACCTTCTATAATATGTCATTTATTTGTATTTGATTACAATAATTTGATTAGAAAATCAATATTAATGCGTTTTTATCTTATTTTATTCTTTTAAATATATTCTTATATATTCTTTTAAATTTTTTATTTTTGAACTGTTATCCGGTGGTAGGTGATATAGTTATTCCAATTAATTATTTTATATCAGTATTTAAGATTTTTATTTCTGATTTTACACCTTTTTCTATAAATTAATACATTTCATAACTAACAGTTTTCCGTCTGAAAATTTGAGGAATGCTCTCTTAGAGAGATATTAATTCAACTGTTTATGGAGAGAAGCTAAATCGAAAGTATAAAAATTTTAATTGCACACGTATTTCTTTAAAAATGATTGCATATTTTGCAAATAAAATATACTAGATTTAATTATATTTGAAATAGTGTTTTATTTCTGTATGTTTGTAAGTTTTATTTTTGATTGTGTAAAATAATTGTTTATAAAATTTTTATTTTGTAAAAAATTCACAATACCAATTCTTATATAAATATTTGTGAACGTACATGTGCCTGGATAGTTAATGCTGTGTTAACTATATGAAATTCAATGTTTTCAAAAAAATTGCTAAATTTTCATATTGAATTATTAGCTAATTAAAATAAGAAAGAAATGTTATTTCTATGAAAATGCGTTTCTTAGTAATTTTAACATATATAAAAAATTTCATAACAATTTTTTACTTATTCTTTTTTATGTTAGTTGATTTGATGTAACAATTTCACGTTCTTACTCTAAAATTATACGAAATGGACTTGACCACAATTCATTGATTTATTCATAATTAAATAATTGGTGTAAATATAATATAATTTCTCGAAAACGTTAAATGATACATACTAATATTGTTTATATCCAGATGTAGTTATAGTCGTTTGTTGAATGTTCAAAGATAACAATGATCGATTTTATAGCTACATATCAAATAAAAATAAGATAATTTTTTCGTTACTTAAAACATTAATACTTCTAATATTGAAAATATCTAAGAATTTCCATAATATATTGTATTAAATATGAAAAGATATTTAGGATATACAGGAGAACGTATTATAAAACAGAAAATCTGAAATTAGAAAGAAACGAATTCGACAAGATTTTTATTTAAATGAAAATATTTGCATATGTACAATATATTAGTGTCTGCATGAACAACTAACATTCTCTCTCTGCCTCTCTTATTTTCTTTCTCTTTTTCTTTCTTTCTCGCTTTCATTTATATTATTTTATTCTCTTTCCTTTTGAATCTTTTGCCTGTCAACTTTATTCATATAGAAGAAGAATAAAGAAGAGATACACCGTATAAGTGCTGAAACTCGAGTGATATTACGGAAAAATCCATATCCACTTGCACGATCAGCGTTCGAGGATCTCATTCCCCCGTTCTTGATTAAAATTTTGTCAACGAGTTGCTCTCTTCATAGGCTGCATCTTCGTTCACATTTGTCTTTATGGATCCTCGGTGAGTTTGTTTTAGTGACTCGATGACAATGGTGCACTTACCAGCAAACTCCTGAGAATGGCAGATTTGTTTAAATATTTATTCTTGTCAATTTATTTCATATTTAGTCGATTGTTATTTGATTAAAAAGAATAATCACCATATGATCTAACAAGGTGGATTTTGTAAGCAAAATTAACAATAAACTAAATCAATACGATTAGCGCTATTTACCCTCTATATATACTTGATTAAACTATTTTTAAAATTTCAAGATCAGTTAATAGAAATCCATTGAGTATTATTTCTATGAAAGGCTTCAAATTCAAATAGGCAAAGTAAAGTAAGTTCAAATTCTAGTTAAATATTTTACTATGCAAATAGTATATATATGTGATAAGTTAGTTCTCGAATTTAAAAATAAAATATCCAACTGCTTATAACTAGGCATTTTTCATAAATATTTTACAGGAAAATAAAGTTTGTCAAACTTTAATGCTACTAAGAAACTGTAAAGGAATATATAGATGAAAATACAGGCATGTAAAACTTTTCTTTTTAAATTCTACTTTAATTTCAAAGAAATTATGTAGCACGATTATATAAACTAAGAAACATAATTAGACTAAAATACTATACATCTTAAAATGAATTAAATAAATAAATAAAGGATTAAAGTAAAATTTCATCTTGCAAATTTTTTGAAATTTATCTTATATTTGATCTTTACAGATCGAAAAATAGAAAAGATGAGTTTAATATTTCTGTAATACTTTGAAGTTGCAAATATATGTATAAATTAATATTCTAATATTAAATAACTGACTGAAATTGACAATTTAGTACAATATTTGTTTCGGTTTACTCTTCAAGATAAGTATTTGTAATAAAAAAGAGTAATTTAATATTTTTGTATAATTAGTATTATATTTTACCGTATTTCATTTATTAAATTACATGTGAATAATTTATATCTGATTATGAAAGTTACTAAAATTAAAAATAATATAAAAAGTAAATTTTAATATATTAATTCACTTTATTTTACTTCATTATTTTTAGCATGAATAAATAATATTAATTTTATAATATTTAATTGAATTATTTAATCCTACAAATGATTAAAATAAAAATATTTATCATTTATGTAAATTTTTATAACTTCTTTATTAAAGCTCAGTCTTTATAAATTTATACTTCAATTATTAAATAAAAAAAGTTATCGAATGATTATTATAAGTATTTGATATAGATTTTTCATATATGAATACATTAAATTTAGTAAATTAATATCTTCATTATCAAAAAAATGTTGGAAAATCAATTTCTTATTAATAAAATATTATTAAATACTAATTTTATATTAAAAGTTTTTAAATGTGATTTGTACAATTTACTTAACATATATATTTTTTACTTGTCAAATTGTTAATTTAACGTTATTTATATTACCTTTTTTTCTTATTTTACGATTAAAAATTTTTATATTGTTGTACGTATGTCATTAGGTTTATTGTTTATATAATTTAGAGTTGTAGAAAATAATAAAAGGTTGTTATTTATGAGGTAAAAAGTTAGTGGATATGAAATGAATGAGTAAACTTGTATACAAAGAATTTTTCAATTACAAGTATATCTTAGTATAGAACAATAAAAGTTTTACTAGTGAAATAATATCAATCACTTTTATTTTATTACTGCTCATAAAAACATACATTTTTCAACTAAAAAAAAGAAGGTACAAAATTTAAAAAAGATAATGTTTTTACTACTTATTTTATTTTAAATGTTTAAAATAACGGAAATTAAAAAATTATTATGATTATTTTAAAGAATAAATAAGTCATAGGAAATTTTGTAACTAATCATTTTTATTTAAATTATATATATATATATATATTTATAAAAGATATATGAAAAATTTAATTTTTGAGTTATAAAGGATTTGTATTGATAAAAGTTTGAACTGATCTAACTGAAATATTTTACTCAGTTTCTCAATATTTTATTTGATTTTTTCATATTTTTGTTCTAATTTATATTTTAATAGTACTTAAATTTATAAAAGAACGAATATGAAAAGGTTTTTTTCAACAACTGAAAATTTTAAACATAATGTAAATCTAGCAATTAAAATTATTTATTGTTAAACGAAATCATAATAGTACTAAGTTATCTATAAAGCACACACCTAAATCTTTTAACTAATTAAATAATCTTTTAACAATTTAGTAAACTTCTGCCTAAGATAGAGGGACATAGTTCTTAGTAAAACAGTAGAACAAAAAAACGTACCTGAACTGGCCATAGCTTAGGGCTTAACGGGTACTCAATAAGGTCTCCAGACATCGTTGCGCTGTTCATTCTCCTCTCCAAGAACACCGATTTCTAGCCTGTTATTGCTGATGGTAAGGTTGCTGCTAGCCAGCGCTTCTTCGCTCAGGTGCAGGTGAATCTGATTCTGATTGATGGTGCTCGTGAAAACTTGCGGATAGAGGACCATCGGCGCGGGACTGATATAATTCTGGCTCGATGTCGGATTCTGATGGTAATAGCTCTGATAATTCGGATTGTAGTTGTGAGCTGCTGCTGTCACGGGCATCGGAACTGGGGTAACTGAAGCGGGCGCCGTCGTCCATCCGCCATAGTGGTGGTAGCCACTTGGGCTTCCCGTTGAAGTGCCAAACATATCCGTAGGCTCACTCGCTGGCTTTGCACCCTGGCCTAGTGGTAAGGAGCTCATTGGCGTAGCTCCATGACCAGGATACATCGAAACGCAGCTCGGCGTGTATGCGTCTTGGTGGCTGTCTGATGGCAACACTACCAAAGCAATGATATAATTTTTACTGCCTATATCGACTTTATTCCTATCTAAGAAGAAAATTGAGATCGAAGTGGAACTGAATAAAAAATAGAGAATTGAAGATTAAATTGATTGCGGATCTATCGTGATTCAGACCAAATTTTTTAATATATTCGACGTAATTTGTTGTTTTAAAGATTTTCGCGTAGTTTTTTGGTGACATGATAAATTATGAAAAATGACTAAATAAAAGCTTGCCGAAAAAGTATTTTTATATTTTGTTCATACCATACGATACATCTTGTAATGCAGTTAATTAAAATATTTCCAATAGCTTTTATAGATATTTTAGAATATTTAGAAAGTTTTATAAATCTAAAATATTTCGTAATTATTAAAGGTAATGAAATTATGAAATATTTTTGTAATTAGAAAACATGTATTTATTTTCTTTTATAAAAATAAAATTTTAATGTAAATTATTTAATAGAACAATTTATTTCAAAGAGTTACTATAATATGCAATATATATGATGATAATATATGGGTATAAAATTTATGGCATAGTATTTAAAAAACAAGATTTCTTAATATCTTTAATATGTTAGTTGTTATTATATTATACAGTATTATAAGTGTGAATGAATTCTTGAAGCCGTTTAAGAAACTTATTTATTATAGAGCATATAAGATTTGTCAAGCAAATATAAAACAAATAAACAAATAGATATCATTAATATACATGATTGGTAAATTCATATATACTTTTATATGAGTGCAAACAAAAAACTGAAAAGCCAAATAAACATCCGTAACATCATGGTCACATTAATTTTATATTCAGAAACTATGCTAATAACTTAATATGAATCAATAGAGTTATAAACGTATACTAAAAGTATTTATATATATATTAAAAATCCTTTTGAATAATAGACTGCAATAATAAAGCAAATATTAATGTTTTGTACATTTGAAGTTTATTTTGTATCTGATAAGTGAAAAATTTCCATCAACATCATAGATACAGTTTCTATTTAAGAAATAAATATTTTAAATTGTAAAATTAATTTTTTTTTCAAACCATATGCAATAATAATGAAGTTATAAATTTTATGCATGATTTGATTTCGTATTGAAAAATAAATACAGAATATTATCTTATATAATACTACTTATTCGGACAAAATAAGTTAAGAAATTAATGTAAATAATAGATTTTACAAATAAGAGATGACTATGTGTATTAATAGACTGGAAACAATTAGAAATTAAATTATTAGTTCCTAATTTGCAAAGCTTTGAATGATGACTTATACTAAAAGTAAAATAATCACGATTTAATTTGATTTCTTACAAAAATACACTAAAGCTAATCAACAATTTCTACACAGTCTTGCTAAGTGAGATGTCTTGTAAGATATCTAAATTCTCGTGCAATAGGTATAAAGAAATTCAAAATAAAATCGGAATTATTATAATTTGTGAAATTTGAATCATCGCATATATAGATCACAAATAAAAAAAGGAGAATGATTGAAGATAAGAAGAAGAGGATAAAGACAAAGCAATGATAGTTGTACGAAACCATCAATGTTTCATTTTGCACTTATACTATATAAGCAATGTTTGAGCACGCATCCAAAGCCAGAGAAAATCTATTCCACAAAGTTCTTTTATTTTTATTTCGTAATTCTCTGCCTTTCTCAGAACTATAAAGATGTTTATTTGCGGTCATATGTGCAATGCTCTGCCGCAGTCATCGATAATGCGTAGCTTACATATATATGTCTCTATACGCCAAATGAATTTCTGGAGTCGCGTGCGGTGTATCATAGAAAAAAAGAGGATAATAATAACAAGAATAAAAATAACAACAACAACAATAATAATAATAATAAGCAGAAGAATATTTCATGTAAAGTTTTTAACGTTTGTTAAATCGAGTTGGTAATATAATCAAGAAACTTTTGAATAACTTTCAGTCGCTTGATACCTTGCATTAGCAACGAACTTTCACAATGCATATGCGTAAATACTAAGATAATAAACATTCAAAACTTTAAAGTTGAATTTTTTAAACTTGCATTAAGCATTCCACCCTTATGATTAATCAATCAATCTTTCGTTCATGATACTACAAAATCCTTGAATCTTTGTTAACAATATATGCTAATTTGTAGTTTAAACTAGTCACTTTAAAACTATTATTATATTAATTATATTATATTATTAGAATATTATTCTTTGTTAAATTAAAATAAAATATTATTATAGTATAAGTCTGTGTAGACAATTATAAAATTATTTCAAATTTATTACATTAAATTTTAACTAATTTAACATCTATTATTTAAAAAGTAGATCATTTTAGTTAAATATAGAAAAATTAAAAATTAAGGGTAAATTATTATTGTGGATTTTGAGAAATTACGTAGTACTTACAGAAAAATAGTAGGATAAGGTTAAATTAAAGCAAATTTTTTAAATAAATCAATAATACGTATGATCAAAGAAAAGAGGAGTTAAAATAAATTTTTTTTTAGTAGATGTATTATTATATAAAATCATGATAGAAAAATAAAGAAAATCAGAGTTTAAATAAACAATCCTTTTCTACGCGCAAGTATTTATTAATTATTTTCTTTTGTTACTTAATTCTAGATACGTTTTTAAGTGTGTACATTTTAAGCTACACAAGTTTTACTTTCTTGCAATTAGTTATTTAAAAAGCGTAAGAAATTATATTGTTGTTTTTCTTTTATTATAATAAAAAATATCTATTATTTGTTTTTAAAGTTAAACAAAAAAATTTGTTATTTTCTTCCATAACTTTTTCAAAAAAAATCTTAATATTAATAATGGATTTGCATTGATCTCATGAAACTCTAGGCCTGATGAGATTTGAAATTTAAGATAAAAGATTTATATATAAAACTATAAGATGATCAGTCTTAAAAATACTATTTTAAATGGTATTTTAATATATATACACTTAATAATTAAATTGATTTTTGGATTTTTGGAAATCTTGATTTAAGGTATATTTTTCATTTAATATAGTCATAAGATAATAATTATTAATTATAAAAAAATAAATAAATATATAAAATATTGTTATAATAGTTTTAGTAATATAATGAAATATATTAACGTGTTATATTTACATTAAATATTTAAATTTAAAAAAGTTAATAACGATATAAAATAAATTAAATAATGTTTTCCACTTACAATTTTCTATTTTTTCGATTTAAATGGCTTAATTAATACTTACTATCCTTTATATATTTATCTTAACTTCTTCATTCCTAATACATTTTTCTATTTTCTTATGTTATTTGCGTTTTCAGTTGAAAAGTACTGCATAAAAAATGTACGTATATTTAAGGTACTAATTTTTAAAAAGAAAATATACTTTCTAAAATAAACGTATCATACATCTAATTTTAAAATATTTTAATCATTCGTGCGTCAGTTATTTTTAGTGTATTATTATTTCTGAAAATTTTGCGAAATTGCTTAGAGCTTATGCATACGATAGACCATTTATGGAAAGCTATGAACGTACTTTAAGGAAAAAATATGCTATAGCAGAGAAAAAAAGAGAATAGAACTAAAAGTGAGAGAGAAAGTGTGTAAGTGTTGAGTTAAGGGGAAGAGGAGAGAGAGTTACCGGTTGGAAGGGGCACGGGCTCGGTGGTTGGATGATGGGCAAGTGCTTCACCCGGATAAGAGAACGCGCCACCTGGTATGGGCGAGTAAGAGCCACCTCCAGCTGCAGAGCTTCCCGTGGGTGCTGGGTAAGACGACGCCGCAGATGGGTACGCCCACTCCGTAGCCGTCACACTGCTAGCACCGCTTGTATCTGTCAACACATGAAAGAAATAGTGGTAGTTTAAACTCAGCTTTTTCTGTCGGAATTTATTGATTATCAGTGCGTCCGAAACAATTAAGAGGCGTCAATGAATAGTGAATATATGACAGACTACTGTAAAAATAGCCTTTAATCCTTACAAGTAACGCGATGTTATCATTTTTTATAAGCAACGCGTAGTCAAATAATAAAATATTGCGTTGCTTTTACGTTCAGCAACATTTCGAGCTCTTATTTTCGTTGTTAATTAAAATTAAAAATAAAAAAAATTATTTAAATATAAATACTATATTTATAAAGTACTTTATACAATATACATTAGGACATTAATCTTTTAACTGTCATTCATCTATATGTTCGAAAGATTGAAACTCAGTACTTCAGATCTTGGTAAACGTTATGTATCCTTTAATATAACGTAATTGCAAGTAATACATTTTTCCGTAATAAATAAAATAGTAAAACCATCTCTTAATATATTTTATGAATAGAAAAATATTGTTATCAAAATGTTATAAATATTGATGTTAAAATTATGTACATTGTAATTAAAGTACTCCTAAACACAGTTGCATCTCAAACATACGATTAATTATTACTATGTCAATCTTTCAGATTCAGTTAGTATCTGGTAAGAAGTAAGCTTATTTATTATATAGATTATTGTAACTTATTTATTTTAATTTTATTACATTGGCATAAATTAAACATTACGGTGAGAAAACGAAAACCAACTGCTTTATATCTAATATGCGATTTGCTACAATTAAAATTAATATTTTTCTATATGAAGAAATATAATGTGATATAAATTATGATACTATGAATATGATATATTTTAAAAATAAGTACATTTATCAAATGGATATTTTTCTTTATATCCAGCACAAAAATTATCAGCATATAATTTATATCCACGTTATCTAGTGTTTAAGTTTCATTTAAACTGAAATACTAATAACCATTATTACAATACAAAAATATTTAATAAATCTTACTCAAAATATGAGTTTCTGCTAAAAAAATATGCTCAAAATCAGAGTATGATTATTTCGTGTATAAATGATCTAAAAATATAACGACTACAACCCTTTGTCTAATAAGTCCAGAATATTAATATTTTCAACATAAATCAATGCTTTTATTAATTTATTATTTATAATCATTTAATGATTATATTTACTGGGTTTTTATGAACTTGTTTATGAAATTTAGTATAAAATTTTTTTATTTTATATTAATATTAAATGTATAGCAGAAAATATTTTCCAATAATTTTACTGATCAATAACAATTTTTATTCGTTAAAAAAATAAGCTGAAGTATAATAATAATTGTAATATTTTATTAATATCAAGAAAATGTACTTGATAATTTTTTTTTGTGGTGAGTTATTGGTTGTGATAGAGTCTTATTAAAGTAAAATTGTAATTACATCCGGTACAATGCACATCCGGTGATTATCAACTTAGACCACGTAAAGATTTAGAATAAATCGATCACCAAATCAATGTTATTTCACTCCATGAATAAATTGAATATTCTATTAAAAAATAAACATTTAAAATTTCTGTTCTGTTAAAAATATTATTTATTAAAATTATTTGTGTTATTGTACAATAGTATAAAGAAGTCAAATATTATTCATATAGTACTGTGTCGACTTTTCATTAGATTTTTCAATTATTCTGAATGAAAGTATCAACATTCTAAAGTTATTCTTTACCTTTATAATTTTAGCATTTAATATTTAAATACATGTAAATTAAACTTAAGAAAAGTAAAATAAATTCAATAAAATGTAATGAAAATTGAAAGAAATTGTAAATTTATAAAACTGTTTATAATTTGTACTTATAGTTTTAGAAATGCCCTAACAATTATTATTTTATGTTTCAAGAATTGAGAAGTTTTTAGTTTTTTCCCTAATAATATAAAAATTATTTGTCAGTTTAAAAACTCGAATTTACTCTTGTTAATTAATTTAAAATTGTAATTAAATGATATAGATAGTTTTTTAAAAGTAAAATAATGATATGAATTTATTGAGGTTATTATTTCTAAAATATTTGTTTTGCATTCAAATTTAGTATTTAAAGTAATACTATTCAAAATGAATCAGATTTATTCAAACAATGCATAATGATAAAATTGATTTTCATTCTGATAATTGTATTATACTCAAATTTCAATTGTAATTTTAATGATGTACGATGTTTCAAATATTACATAATTTTAATATTTTTTGATTATTAAGATATTAATTCTTAAAATTATTTTGATATAAAAAAATATTTATGCACTAAAAATTTGTTTTAATTATTATTTTAAGATATTATAAATTTTATTTAAAAAAAATTGTTTCTAATGTTTACATTTAAATTAAGTAATTTTTATTTTCATAATTTTATTAATCAATAAAAAATGAAGAATATGAAAAAGTTCAGTACAAAATAAATACAGATGATTACAAAATGATTACAGATTCTTCAGATGACTATTTTTTTATACGGATTGTTTATATATTTTTTAAATTATTAATAAATTGAAAAAGGAACTTGTCTATCTAATTCAGGGCACTAATTATAA
The DNA here is from genome assembly GCA_018907045.1 of Wiebesia pumilae. Lineage (NCBI taxonomy): Eukaryota > Metazoa > Arthropoda > Insecta > Hymenoptera > Agaonidae > Wiebesia > Wiebesia pumilae. The sequence goes on from JACCHZ010000185.1 coordinate 213,725, forward strand.
ACTAATTTTTTAATAAAATTCATATCTAATATTTTAAGTTCGAATGTAAATTATTCATTTATAATATAGGAGTTTAATAATAATTTTCTTTTTATAAAAATACATTCTTTCCTTATATTTAACTTCAAGTACTTTTTCTGAAAATTTTATTATATTATGTTTCAAATCAAATATATCTTTAATATATTCTGAAATATGATTAGATTAAATGTAATACTTATCGTAACTCTTGAACTTTTATAACTTGAAAGTTCAAAAAGGTAAGGAAATTATAAGACAATTTATAAGAAATTATTATACAATTTAAGAAATTGTTTCTTTCTTATACAGAAAATGCTTTTTCTCTTTCAAATATGTTTTAAAATATAATTTGAACAGTGATTCTATTTTCACAATGTGTTAAAAGTTTTAAAAGTTGTACACAATGGTTCCCTATATTTTATAAAAAATTAGATATAATAGACAGTCATATTGTTAATATCTTTTCACATAAATTTTAGGATTTTTTTTCAAATATAAAAAAATGAATAATCGTTTTATCGATATGATAAATAATAAATTACGTTTCATTAATAATTAAATACTGATTTTCTTATTCAAATAATAATAATCAAAAAGAAAGCGAAACAAATGCTACATGTAATATATCTCCACTAGTGTTTCAGCAATAATAAAATTGCAACTCAAAAAAATAATACCTTATCTTTTGACAGAACTTAATATTGTAACAATGATTAATTAAAAAATGGGAAGATAATTAACAAATGCTGGTACACGTATTCATATTATCGTTAGGTACTTATTACATATATCGTACTCTGATGTTATATCATAAATTTTTGTTTTAACAGAATGGATGATAAGTATATCAAATTGGCTTTCATAATAAGAATTAATTTGTTTGTATTATGTAAACTATTAAATATATTTTTTATATTTGTATATTTTTAATATTTATACATTTTTTATAACTCAATAAAACTTATTAGAAATAAATTATTAGCTTTGAAATGACTATCTCAGTGACTTATTAATAATATTTAACGACAAATAAAAATATGCTAATATTATGAAAATTGTGAAATAACTATTTTATTTGTTGTATTACATATTGATATAAACTTTATTACTTCAAACATATTTTGATATTTTAGATTTTTTATCTGGTGCTCTTGATTATTATTCATCTCATTAAATTTCGAATTGAAAGTAAAGTTAATTGTTATTTTAATAATAAAAAATCTTAGTAGAAAACTAAAATCATCAGAATTTCTCATTTAAATATATAAAAAGCTTTACAAAATATACTCTTAATTACGCTCTATAAAATATAACTTTTATAAAAGTATTTCTTTTAACTGTGACCTTTAGTTTAGATTAAACTCAGTATACAAGTTAATTTTTATCTAGATAACATTTCATATACATAACGAAGTAAATAGAAAAGTATTTATAGATGCAGTAAAGTTATTTTTTTTTGTTAAATAAGAAAAAGAGATAAGATGTTACATATTACGTTATACATATATAATGAATTATGAGTGAAATGTATGAAAGTTAAGAATAAGTTGTAAAATGAAGATAAGCTACAGAATTAGATTTTAAAATGAATAAAACAATAGTAGTAGGTATAACAGTAAAAGTTATTAAGGATAAATAGTTGTTTACAATCAGAAAGATAAGAGCTTAAGATCTGTAAAAATTCATTGGTTCTCTAAATAAAAAATGGTTTGTATATAAATAATTCAAAACACTTTTACTAGAATAAAAAAATAATTTGTAATAGAATCGATAATAAAGATAGAAAGAGTGAGTTAAACCAAATATTGACAGATACAAGGATTGACAAAAGCACAAAACTAATCTTTAAGGACGCAATCTTACTTCTCAAAGAAGTTTCTTAATTTTGAGAACATTTATTTCTTCTGCTTCTTAACAATTTAGTCGTCGTCGTCTCGTGTCTACCTCATTGTGCAGTACAGTCGCCTTTTGAAATAAGGAGACACGTATACACGCACATGTTCAGATGCACACATTGAACTGATTACAGAGTGAGAGCGATTTCTTTGGACCAGAAATGGAGCAGATCGACCGGAAAGTTGTTGCTTCAAGACGTGTACGTGAGAAAGGATGGAGTTAAGAAACCCAGGGGCTTGGATCGCATAGTATGAATGAAGTGGAACAATCAAGAATATCTCTTCTCTCTCTCTCTCTTTCTCTCTGTTTCTCAGGTATTCCTTTTTTACGATTTTTTTCATTCTCGGACTGCTGAGACTATTGCAAGAAAATCATGGGCTTGATTTATTAAGCGCGAGGTGAAGAAAAGAATGGGGTAAAATGAACTATCGGATACAAATTTTTGGTGATTTTTTAATTTTAGTTTTGACGAAATTTGAGTTTTGAGAAAAACTGTATTTTACAAAAAATCATCATTAAATATAGATAATAATTTTATTTGATTTTCTGATCAATTATGTTTTTCAATACTTCATTAAATAAATTTTAGATAATAAATTATTTTTATATGAAATTTCTAGATACTGAATTCCAAAATTGTCAAAAAGTTGATTATAGATAAAATAGTAAAATTTGTTTGCATTTAGGAAATTCGCATTTTGAAGGTTGTGCAACCCATCTTAAAGAAACTTCTTTCAGTTATTATAATACTTAGAAATAGTATTTAAAAAGTAATTTGGAAGATTTAAATAAACATAAAAATGAAGTGCCGGGTAGTCTAACGTCGCAAAAGTCGCTAATACAATGGCTCGACGCAAAAATCGTGAAGCCAGTGGTACTAAGGGAAAAGAAAAAAATATATAAATAAGTGTCGCTCTACGCATAACCGCGAGAGAGTGCGTTAACTGTTGATTGCGGTTGGACAGCTGAAATTAAACGCGAGCAACTTCTGTGTCACTGCATCAATGCAGTTCTTTCTTATTATTCTTGATGCAGTTCTATGTGCTATCGTAATTCACGTGAAGCCATCTGTGACTCTGCAATCGAGCAATTAATGTGTTAATCTACGACTTTGTGAAATAAAAAAAGTGAGTCGAAATAAAAAAGTACAGTTCATAATACATCTACGTTTTCTGAGTAAGAAATTGTTATTTACATTAGCCTTTTATTCATTATTTTAATTTTTTAGTGCGTCTTCGAATAAAATAATGTAGTATAAAGTATGTCGAATCCTTTGAGTTTTCTTTTTGAAATACTTATAATATGGCTATTTTATCTTACTTTGCGATTAAATTTCTATCTACTATAAAGTATTGTAGAAATATTTGACCAATGACCATGTGATTTTATTTCTATTTAGTCAATTATAAACTACAACTTTTTGCATAGTATTATTGCATAGTAAAATTTACATACATTTTATATAATTTAATCCCATAAGTCTATATTTAATTTAATAAACATTTAATAAGAATATTTACATGTAAACTCATTTATGTTAAGAGAATTAACATTATTTTTATTTATACTTAGTAATTACCTTAATATCTTTCTAACATTGGATAATTTTTTTTTATTACAAATCAAAATATGCGAATGCAATTTTAAAAATAAGTTTTATTTTTTAATTAAGATATTGTCACAAGTAGTAAAATTTTGTATTATTAACTGCATATATTATAAAAACTTCATTTTATTCCTTATATCACCAATGATTGTTCATACCGATTGTCTTTATAAAGATTGTATAATACGATAGTTGTATATTATACGATATATACAATTACAATCGCTTGTATATAATTAAATTGCTAAAGTAAAAGTTAATTGTTTGTATTTGTTGAGATTTTATTGTAAATCTATTTTCATGTATATTTTACTTAAAATGTTAATGGTTAGTACTTGTTAGTAGTAGAATTAAACATTGGATTTAAAGTTACATTTTTATACAAAAATCTATTTAACGTTTATCTTAATTAGTATGATGATTAATTAGTATGAAAGAGAAACACTTATTAAATAATAATATAAATAATTAAAAATATTATTATTTAAGAATTTTATGTGGATAATAAACTTTGACTAATATTAAATACATGTCTTTAAACGTAAAAATAAATTAATATGTTGTAAGTAAGCAATTAACGTACATAATTTTGAAAATCAACAATTTATTTAATTAACGAAAAATAAAGTTAATTATATTCATTGCAAGCATAAATTTCGTTACTGCTTAGTATAAATAACGAAAATATACCTACAGTAAAATAACTCTTGAAAATATTTCTTAAAGGTTTTCTTAGAAGCTGATTGTACTTCTTAGAATAAACTGCTGGATATTTCTACATGCAGGTTACTTGAATGTCAGTTCATGCAAAGTTTAAAATTCCAAACACAATTCGGTAAAGTGTTATAGAAAACCACAAGAGGTAATAATAAGAGTCAGAACCCAGCTAGCGGAAGCATCAACTTCACAGTTAACTTTATTCTTGTCGTCCGTGCAATCATCATAAGCCCGAGATAAAAGAAAACAGAAGGGAGGTTCGGTCGACTGATCGGCTCAGTTTTTCTCATAACGAGTCCAAGAATTTTCAGGGTGAGTAAAGAGGAAGCTGACGATAGTAATCGTAGTAAAATTTAATAGGTTTACGTGTGACGCTCTTGCGGTTTGCGCTATTTACTTATCATGGATATATTTTACACATCCTATATGCACGATTATACAAACTTTATTATGTCTTGAATATCATCAGTTATCATTTTACTAAGAAAGTTTGAAAGCTGGGAATCATTGATTTTCGTGCGCTTCAGAAGTGTACTAATTGCACAAATTATATGACATACATCTAATTATTTTTTACAAATGATTAAAACAATTCCTGTGTTATTTAAGAGATACGCAATAATTGGACATGGAGTAGTATTGACTTTTTATCTTTGAACTTAAAACAACGGACTAAAATCTGCTATAACATATGTTATTTTGTGTACAATTCAAAATAATTTGTACTGATTATGAAATCGATTTTCTTGTTAATGTGCAATTCGCAAAATGAATTGTAATCTAGTCTTGAAGTTCTAGTTTCAATGTAATTTAAATTTTTTTTCGATAATATGCGATAATATTATATAATACTGTTTTTTCAAACGTCATATAATTTAATTTTTATTCATTAAAATTTGGCATTAATTTTGTATTAATTTTCAACTTTTTTGGTTAATTATGGATTCATTAATTTGATAATTAGATTCGTTTAAAATACATTATTATAATCTTACGAAATTATTTTAATAAACAACGTAACAGTTATATTGAAAAATTTTTTTAATTTTAAATTAAATCATTTTCTTACAAATTTTTAACAGCAGTAGTTTTAGGTTATTAATTATAAATTTAGTAATTTCGATTTGATAAGAAAATGAAAAGATATCCTTTGTAAAATATAATTTTTTAGTTTTAATTCTTTATTTTCTATTAATTTTAAATGAGAGAAATTTAATGACTGATGATTATATTTACAATTAATATTATTCTATAATATATGCGAAGTAGAGTCATAATAGAAAGCTGTAATAATGTTATTTATAAAATAAGAGCAATTATTAAAATATCAATAAGGTCAAGACAAAAGTATGTATGAAATTGTATAATATTGTTTAAATGAAAAATATTAGAAAGAATTTCAGAAGTATTTGGAGACAAATTGTAATTTTTTACAGTTTTTTTAATTTTGTTGAACACTAAAAATGCCAAAAAGCAAGGAGTATATTATTTTTGAAAATAAAAAAATGTTTCAGAAAAGAAAATAAATGATATCTTCCATGTAGGATAAGTGTGCCAATGACGAAATAAAGAAAAACAATAGAATATAACAAAACAGTTTTTTAAAAAATATAATCAAATAGAATGACATAATTTTTTCTAAGTACTTGCTAAAGTTCCTTCTGATTAGCAACATCAAAACTTTACACGTATGGAGTAAAGAAAATTTTGGTTATATGATGCAATACCATTCATTGGGAAAACAGGACGAACTTTTATATGAAACTTATAGACTGACCTCACATTCAATTCTTATAGTTTCGCTACGTAATTATCCTTATAAAAAAAATTTCGAAGACATTTTTCCCAGTATTTAGAAAGAAATGTAGAATATTTATAAATGACATTGTTGAATGTTTTATCATATCAGCATTATGATAACTACGATGATTTATTATTGTTTTAAAATAAAAGTAAATGTTTATACTGCCAGTTGTATAATGGTAACTAAAGTAATGGTTAATGTGATATATATTTTCAAAGAAAACGTTAATAATTATTTATTTTGTATTTTACTGATAAAAGTGCCTAATCATTATAACTTGATAAAGATTATCTTTTTATTTTCATGCTATAAATTTAACCACTATAAATATTTAAAATATTCAAAGTTGAAGTATTTTAGGAATCAAATGATTTATTATAAATGTCTAATTTAATTAAAATTTCAGTATTTAAAAACAATATATAATTTCAATTACTTACTTAAAGCTTTGTGTTTGAGAACTAATTTTTTCTGTATATTTACTATTAGCAAAGATTCTATAACTATTAAAAATGGTAAACTAATACATTTTTTACTAATTATATATATATATATATATATCGATTAATATTTTGAATAATTCTTTGTTAACTCCTCTGAAAAATATAAACATATAAAGTAGAGTAAGGACATATCAGTAACTACTATATGTTTTATCATTATAAAAAAATTTTTACCTGCATCCAAGTTAAGTATCAAAGACACAGAGCGACAAGATTGAGAAGCAGATCTTTTCGAAAATATGATAGCTAGTACCAGTACATAGCTCTACACGTCTACCGTGCATTCGATGCCGGAAGGTCGAGGTTATTTCGTGAGAGAAGCACATCTCTTTTCAAAGGAACCGCACCCAAGCAGCAATCAAGCCAACTAACATATAGAAGCCCTTCTAAAAATGTGTGTATGTATGTTGCGAGAGAAAGAGAGAGAGAGAGAGTGAGAGAACGAGGAAAAAAGGATGAAACAGAGAAGGCGTTCAAGTAATTACCCAAATCGGTCCGTGTATATGTTTACTACAATTACTGGAATAACAATAACCAAACAAAGAAGTAGTGTAACGAAAGAAGCTAAGAGAATGGAAGAGAATGATAGCTAGAGTGAGAGAGAGAGAGAGAGAAGGAGAATAAATATTTGAAACCATCTGTTGGATATAATAGCTGGATTCGTTCATGAGGCGAAGTTTCGCAGGAAGAGAAAACAGAGAGTAAAAATCTTCACGATTTAGAGAAGAGAATTAGAGAAGAGCAGAAGAGTGATGAGAACGAGCTGCAGTCTTTTACATTCTTTTATTTCGACCGTTGTTCGTCTTTTTTCTTATACGATTCTTTGACTCGATGTTACGTTTCTGTTGTTGCTGCGTGTTATGTATTTGAGAGCAGCTTTAACAACTGCAAGATTAATATTATTTAAAAATATGGTTATTCCCATAATTATTGTTTAAATAAAAGATACTATAAATATCTGTATTTGTCAGAGTCATGTTCAATAAAGTCTAAATCATTACTAATTATTTTATTATTTTAAATATTTAATTTTTTTTATTATTTTATTATTTTAAATATTTAATTATTTTTATTATTTTATTATTTTAAATATTTAATTATTTTTATTATTTTATTATTTTAAATATTTAATTATTTTTATTATTTTATTATTTTAAATATTTAATTATGATTATTATTTTATTATTTTAAATATTTAATTATGATTATTATTTAATTATTTTTAATATTTAATTATTTTTATTATTGCATTATACATTATGATGTAATATTGAAATGCTTTGACAACATATTATCGTGCTCATTTCAAGCTTTCCGTCGCACATTGTACAGTCTATTCATGCAAAAGAAACAGCATCCGTAAGTTAACGCTTGACTCTCTTGAGAAGCCCGTCATCGACTTTAAACTGATTGTCTTCTAAGTTTTGGCAGTTTTCGCCATTTTGTGAACTATAATACGTTTACGTAAGCGCATCTATTAAAAATCTTGATCCACATTCGCATGATTGTCAACCTCAACACTGCTCTGCATACATGCTTGCATAGAAACATAATATGATCCTTTGCGAAGCGATACTTTATAAAACAATATAATATAAGAAGAAGAAAACGAAAAAGAAATGGAGTCGCCGATCGGTTCGGTAACTGATACCGAAGTTTTTTTTTTCCTTCTCCGTGCCAAAGAATGACATATTATGCGTGTGTATGTATACTTTTAACCATTGTAAGACTTCGAGTTTTTGTAGATGCTCTTGCACGCATTTTCCTAGTCATGTATGCGTGTAAGAAATTCTCGCTTGTTGGTTACATGGAGAGAACGGTAGAAGAAGTGTGAAAGAAAGAGACATGTGCATATTCACAAGCAAGCACAGGCAATATCGACTTACACTCGGCACGCGAGGGAGGCATATCTATCTCGGTGGGAACCGAAGCCCCACGCGCTATACCTTCTTCTTCTTCTTTAATGACACTGTCGTTGCTTTTTTCTTGTCGTTTATCATCTTCTTTTTCCTCTGCTCTTTTTTCGATTGATAAACACATATAATTATATTATGTTAAATTATTGGTGGTATTATTGAACAATCTTAAGTTGTTCAATTACATATCGAGAAAATTGTGTTTCATTTGTGAAAAGATTTAGGTTTAAGCATTTTATGTAATTCTAATATTTAATAATAAATTCACATTCATTTCTTCTTCAATTGTTCTATAAGGATATATCATAAGTATAATTAGTAATAATTTTCTTAAAATTTAATCTTAATAATGATATTAAAACTTGATAGTATTGATTATATTTTTCTAAATTAATTTGATATTACTGTTAATGTAGAAGTATTCATTTATAAAAAATTACGAAGTCTTCATAATTTATTATTATCAGTAATCCTACTTATGTATGTAATATAATGTAAAATTTTTACCAAATTTGATTTATAATTTTACTTAACGTATACATTTTATACAATAGCTTATAAGAACCTAGTTTATTTGGTTTGATTTCTGAATCTTTAAGCGAAATAGATTTCGCGGAAGTTTCAAACATATTTAAAGTCTATGTATTAACTGAGATTAGTTGTAAAACATAGAAATTTTTATTTGAAGTATTTAAAATTTGAATCAACAAAAATTAGTTATATTATAATTGTGGATTGAAAAAATTACTATCTTGAAATAAATTGATAAAAGATCCCCTTTTCTGAATGAAAGATATTTTTTAATCTTGTAGTTAAATAGAGAATACATATTATAATTGTAATAAAATAGCTATAAAATCTTTATACTTAAAGAAAAGTTTTTCTAAATGCAAACTTAGTAATTTATTTATTTAAATTGTGTCTGATATTTTTATTTGATTTAGAACATATAAATTATATAGATCGCTGAGCAATTATATCCATCAAAATAATTTCATTTTATATTAAAGCAATAAAATGATATTTTTCCACGAAAAAATATTTCTTTAGAGATCTGTTATATAATAAAATTTGTATAAAAAAAAAATATAAATATAATTAATTTTGTATAAAGATTGTTATCTATGATAAATTCAATTTCAATTCATTAATTAACATAAATATTAATTTAATAGAAAGAAATTAAAGATTATTCAAGATCAATACAATTTTATAAGTGGTTTATTTTGAGTATTCATTTACTGTATTAAATGTTAAGAAAGTGATCATATTTTATTATTATTTAGAAAAAAATTATATAAAATTTAAGAATTTATTTTTTTTAATCTATGACATATTAATTATAATTTAGTAGTAGTTAAATTACACTTCTACATTTTTTGTTAGTATTACGTAATAAATTTTTAACAAAGGGCTTTTTCAAACTGGAATTTAAATAAAAGTAAAGAAAATGAATTACCAATGAATTAGTATCAACTGACTTTATTTCAGTAGAAAAATTATTTGAAAAACTTTTTTATCCGATTCATTATATTTATCTATACGATTCTTTCAATTTTTTAGATATTTATAACGATAAAGTAAAAACATTGAAGAAAAAATTCATAAAGTTTATAATCATTTTGATGTTTATGTTTGCAATAAACCACAAGTTCCCATTATAAGTTTCAAAAGTATTAACAAACGTTGTTAGTCGCTAGATGAAGAAGAAGGTATAGTGAAATGATTTTAATGTTAGGCTGAGTAGGAATAAGTAGGAAGTTCAAAGGAATCCTCAAGTCAGTCGAGAAATATTGCCGACGAAAGGATACGACGAGCGGTCGGCTCTACGAAATGTGCTAAGTAGATGATTCCAGATCCCCGAGGCCTTAAAGGTCCAGGGTACTAAGCACCGAAACCGCCTCACTGTAATTTCACACCCACAGAATGAGGATGGATTAAGAATAACTGATAAACATACTTTCAGACAGAAAGCGAAAAAGATAAAATAAGAAAGATTAAAATAGATAAATAGACAGATAGGTAGAGAGAGAGAAAGTTATTTACGGACAGTTTTCTCTCTTTTTTTAATAATCGTTCGATTACCTTTCTTATTCTTCATACATCTTTCTAAATCTTTATATATATGTACATGCTGGTATACATGATAGCGAAAGAACAACGAGAATAATGTAAATTGTCCTTGAAATTTGTAGAACTGTAGACGAGTATATGATAATCAAATATTTGTTAAGAAGTATATCACAAAAATAAGTTCTGAAAAAATATTTATGATAATACTGAAATATTTAGTTAGGTCAATAAGAATTTTTCCAGATGCAAAAAGAAAATATTTATTTATCAATAATTTATCTGAATTTCAATCAAGAGATATAATAATTTTTATCATGATTGTAGTAACAAGCAATATTTGTTTAATATTTTAGTTAATCCTAGTAAATAAATGGATCTATTTCCAAATATATAAAATATCTGAATATTCTTGTTTATTCGAAAGTCTGTATACAAATATAGTTTTTTTAATTATATTTGAAAATTCTATGTATGAAAAAGGAATAATAATTGCTTACATTTTATATAAATAAACATTCAATGGATTCAAGGTAGGCATATCATTTCATTCAAAATTTATGATTATATATGTATTTAAGTAAAAGACATAGTTTAAAAGAGAACAATGTTAAAAATTTGTAGATGCATTTGTGAACATATTAAAATAAGAAAACAATTTCTATCTTTTTATAATTTTATTATTTAAAATTGAGATTAAGATAAAATAAGTAAATTAAAATCTCTAATTTTAGAAAATTATACAAACATTTTTTTTTTAAATAAGTAAATATTATCTAACTAGAATAGATATATGCTCGAAAAATTTGTATAAAATAATATCCTTAAATACTTTGTAATATTATAGTAGTGAACAAATGTCAGTTAAAATTCGTATTAAGGTTAGCTCATTTTAATGTCAAGAATTTTTGAAAACATTGAATTTAGATTTTATAAATTAGATAATTATTTGTTATATATTATTGAAATCGCTATTAAATAAATTTCTTTAAGGAATTCATGCCGAAATTGATAAAAACATATTGTGTTTTAAGCATCTGCAAAACCCTCATTTGATTGTTGATATTATTGGCTTTTATTATAATTATAATTAGAAATATAAAATGTTAACTGAAAAAAAGTAGCAACTTTGATAGTGTAAGTAACACATGTAGTAAAAACATATTATGATTGTAGAGTTGCAACCACGCTAAGATTCACTATATTTCTTGTCATGCTTAAGACCATTTCTCTAAAAGAACATGATTACCTTGAAAATAGATTCAAAATATTTTATCTGACTACTCATCTTTTAATTAACATTGAATATTAACATTAACATTAACAAGTATCAGAAAACATATCTATTAATAATCTTAGTTAGTAATATCAGTAGTAATAAAATATTAACGGTATCAATAAAAAAAAACCCACCCAAATTATGTACATGTTCTTTAGAATTACGTTATTTGTATGACTTGGGTCTAAATACATTAACATTACATTAGTATCATCGTCTTTGTTCACATATAAATGGAAAAATATGTATTTAATCAGCAAACTACTTTTTTCGAGGAGTTGGACGTTTGCAATCTTCACTTATACTTCACTAATATTCGCAATATCAGAGAAAAAGTTAAGTTAGCATCTGAGAATAGGTGACTTTTGTGGAGGAATAATGAGATGACTTAAATTGACATATAAAGAAAACGTGGAGAAATAAAGAGAAACTGATACAGAAGAACATAAAGAGATATTCAAAGGAACAGTGAAATATAGAGTAATGAAAGGTAAAGCATTGAATTCTTAAGTGGAGTTGAATTGAAAAGGAGTAAAGAATGAATGAAACGAGCGTAATGTTCAATCTTAAAAGAAATTGCGTGTACAGAAATCGGTCCATGGATTCACAACCTGCAACTTAAAATGCTCGCATTTTAGCTACTTGTTCGACTTTCCTTCAGTCACTCATATTGCTATTTATAGTATACTCTATTTTAACTTTTAAGTTATTCTAAAGTATTAAATGTACATTGATCAAATGGTATTATGTCTATGACCTAATGTAAGATATTATTGAAATAATTATTGACATTATTATGGTTTTACTGTATTATCAAATTAATACTGGAATCTTTGAAATTTACAATGAATTCATAAATTCTGAAAATTAAATTTTTTATTATTTAAAAATTGCTGCTACTATTATAAACGATTAAATTAGGTTTATATATATTTCTTAATATTCTAATGTAACATAAGTTTAAAAAATTGTATTAAAAAATCAATAATAAATAGCATTAATTTATTTCAAATTTCAATAAATCGTTCTAGAACAATTTTACGGAAATTAATAAAATAGAGATACCATTATATAAATAAATATATTTTTGTCTATTAAATGTATCTTCCGAGTCTGCATTATGGATAATACTTTAAATTTTTTTAGATATTCTCATTATAACTTTGAGTTTATTTCTTAGTTTATATTATAATTGAATATTAAGGAATATATACGTTTTGGACTTATGTAACCTTTAGGAAATGAATTGTGTTCAAACTTTCAAAAGTAGCGTTTGTATTTAATTTTTCAAATCTTGAATAATGACATACATACCAAGATATATTATACGTAATATGTCGAAAATCGTATTATAAACAATACATGTGATAATAAAACTGTAAAACTTGATATCTTCCTAAAATTTCTTACGTTATAATTATATACTTAATTGTTTGAAAAATAAAATTAAAATTGTGGCACTTTTATTTGAGAAATAAAACTTTTATTACTATACTTTTTTATTAAAGGGTCAATAACTTTGCTTTAATTTTACTTAATTATAAATAGTCTTATAATATTATTAATTTAAAATTAGATATTAAATTAATCTTATTTACTTGTATAATTAATAATAATTGTATAATACGTTAAGTCTTACTATTTAAAGCTAATAGTACATTAGCTTATAATTTTATATTAAAAGCATAAAGCCATCTGTGATGGTATGAATTTAATTTTCATATTGATGTATAAAAATTTAAGCACAATATTTATTACTTACGAGATAAAGATTCCCTTTAAAATATAACAATCAATATTTAGTTAAATATGAGGTCGAATTGCATCTATACCCTACAGAAGCTCATAATTGTTAAATAAAAAAGTGAAATAAGAAACAAACGAAATAAATACAGTTGACATCACTTTCGATAAAATGAAATTTATCCTAGATGCGGGGTCGGGAATAACTGCGGGTGAAAGCAATAGAGCGACTAATCAATTACGTACGCTCTGGTCCAGCCACTGATTGTCAATCAATTAAAAGTATCAGATCAGACAATAGCAAAATGTAAAAAAGTGATATGCGGAAAAAAGATGCGGTACCAGCGGAGACTCGTCCCGTTATGCGTTTAACAATAATAGTACTTGAAATCTCGTCGAAGTTCACCGTGGCCTGAATTCTTCAGTATATTCTTTTCTCTTTTTTCTTATTGCTTTCATTCGGTGCAAAAGATATATTATCTTTTAGGTGTCGACTTGAAAAAGTAGATACTACGCACATACAAAACCTAGAAATCTTTCGCCTCGCGACGATGACGTCTTGAGTTTTCTATCTAACGGTTTCTCATAATGATTAGAAGTAGCCATGAGCTTAGGATTGCTCTTATTTTACAATCTTATTGCTGGGAAGATAATTTTGTGAGGAGTTATTTCAAATGATTTAAAAATATCATTCAATATTAGTATTTGAAAATTCAAAATACAAGTATTAGATAAAAATAAATAAATTAGTAATGATTAGTTGAAATAATAATTATCAATATTCACAATTAATATCGTTTGTTTTAAATTAATTTAATTTTTAATTGCCAAATATATTTATTAGTTATAAACTATGAAATCAGCTTTTGTTATAATAACCTCTAATAAAAAATAGTATGTACGTAATATAATAGTAACTGTTTATGCAAGATAGAGTAGACACAATTTTTAACAAATTGACATAATATGAGTTTAGTAAACTATTCATAAAATTACTACATACTTGTGTTGGATGGTAAAGGTATTAGTATATAGTAAAGTATATTTTTCACTGATATAAAAAAGGCTTGATGTAAATTAAAAGATTAAATTATTATTATACTGATTAAATTATTATTCATAGTCATTAAACAACAATTTTATAAAGTTCAGTTAATGATTGTTATTTTATATTATTTTATATAATTATTAAATAATTATGAAATGTCTGATAAATTTGTTCTAATAAATGAAGTAATATTTACTATTTGTATGCCTAATGTAAAGGAAAAAGTCTAATTTATAAAAATTTTTTAAATATTCAATTTTTAATGACTGATATTATTTTGAAATTTAGATCAAAATGAAATTTAAGTTTATAAAAACTATCGATTTTTTAATATTATATTGATCTAGAAAACGTATAAAATATTAAACTATGTCCGCATAAATTTGGAATTTTTTAATCAACATAATTAAAATTATATTTTAGCAACAATTATTAAATATTAATTTATAATTTCTTTTGACATGATTACTATATTTTTCAATGTAATTTTCAGAAAATATTACTTAAAATTAATTTATTCTTGTTGATCTATAATATAGAATGAATGATAGCCCATAAATAATGTTTCTCACTGACTTTGTGATTACAAAAAATGACATTTGCACGAAAATTTTCATAATTTAAGTATTAATGGATAAGACTTGGCTCTCGGTACTAAATAAAATATTAGATGCTTTTTGCGTCGACTGTTTTCTGCACATTCAATCATGAAATAAGCGTACCTTATCATTGTTTTATACATTATCTGTCCTAAAAACAATTACTCTATGTTGTATAATGTGCAAATTCATTCAGATGGAAAACGCGAATTGCTCTGTGCTCTTCCGTCTTTATAAGAATCTGGTTATAAGATAACTTCGAAATTGTGAAGGAAACATGAAGAATGAGTGGGAAGAAGTTAGGATCAAGGAAAAGAGAGAACAAATCTCGTGTCCTCTCGAGCGTGTATCACGTAACAGCTTCTCTCTTTTTCTCACAGTTCAACACGTCTTTCTTCCTGCTACCATCATTGTGTTGTTGCCTAATAATTCTTTTTTCCTCGATCTATATCTCTTTCTCGTTTATTGGAATTTTTTTCACTCCAATTATATTATTTTTTTATTATGAATTATTATTATTGGTAATAATTAATATCTTCCTTTTATCCTTCCTTTATCTTCCTCAAATTTAAAGCTTGTTTATCATTCTAACGTAAATTTAGTCATTGGCTATACTTTTAGGTTATATTAAATTCATTGCAGTGTTCCTTTTTCACTCTTTTATTTTTCAAATTAATTATTTTTGCATAATAAGTAGTTTTGAATTCACTAATTTCATTAGTTTATCTATCAAGAAACGAATGTTTAAGTAAATTCATTACATTTATTTTACGTAATATTTCATTTATTTGATTTAGTTGTCGAAAGAACTTTGTGTTTAATTAATTTATATATTTATACAAAAGAAAATTATTTCACTTCTCACAGATGTCTAAATTCAGAAAAGAAATTTATCACATGCTAAATAAGTTTCTTTACAAACTCAGATAAAGATTTTATATCATACTTGTTATTTTATATTTTCATTATATTATTCTCGTCTCTAGCTTTGTTTCAGATTTCAAATTTTATAAACTTAAAATTTACTTAGCGCGGTACAGTTTGTCAAGGAATCCATATACTTGGTAAGAAGAGCATATAACAAAAAGAAAAAAAAATATCGTGGCCTACAAGGGTTTCTTCATTGGATTTGAATTTTATATTATGGTTGTACAAATTTTATATAAATATTTTCTTACCTTTGTTAACAAATATATGATTAAAATACGAAAATTATCATAGAAATATTTATTATTATATTATTTATATTAATAAATTTTATGTTATTTTTATGTATTATATTATATATTATATATATATTATTTATAAATTATTATTATTATTATTCAATATATATCATTGAGATTTAGTATAGAAAAAATAAAATAATAAATAAAAACTATAAAAATGTATAGACATAAATTAAATGCATCTATTAAAAATTTAAATTAAAGGAAAAATATATTTAATAATTTATGATTTACTTTCAACCAAAAATTCGTTTAATTTTAGTTCCTAAAATATGTTTGAAATTAGAATGTGGTTTTAAAAAAAACAGTAATCAAGAAAAATATATTTATTAAAATAACTTATAATATAGATTATAAAATAATTTATAATCATCCATGATGATTATGATTATATAAAGATGATCATAAGAATACACAAATTTAATTACATAATCTTTTATGATAGTCAAATTTTATTTAATATTCAATATTTTATTTAATTTTTTTTAATTTTATTTATAAATACTAATTTATTTATTCGGAGTTTTAATGATTTGCTTTCAATTTTTAACTATTTGTACGTATAATTAATTGCAAGGAATTAACGAATTTAGAATTCAATATTGATATCAAGATTAATAACTCGTATTTTCAAATCCATTAAAATAGAAAATGTGTAAATGAGCAAAGCAAATCAGAATTGTCATAAAACTGAAAATCAGGATATAAAAATTATTGAACATCGAGGAATCTGTACAATCATTGAGATGGTTAAAAAAATGGTTACTCGTATACCGGTAAGTAATATTTAAGGTTGTGGTAAAAGCGATAAAAGCATCGATGCCAGCTCAGACCTCTTCGATCCTAATCTATCGACGAAAGCAAGGAAGAAGAGAGAACAGAGAATCTTCTCGTACTTTCGGTGTTATAGGAGTTCATCGACTTCTCGTTATACTACACTACCTACGATTCGGTTTCTTCTGTCGACTCTTTTTTTGTACTCTTTTGGGTCTTGGCCCTTAACCTCCGCCAGACTCGAGACTCCATAACGATATAATGAAAAATTCGGAGTGCATTACTTAACTCTTCTCCTTTAAAAATTACAACTTTTAGTTTTACCGCGATGAGAGATTTAATCGTTGTACAGCTAACTTCTTTGTCGATGTTCTAGAATTGATTATTAGAGGTTATGTGACAAAGAGAGAAGAAAAACGAAATGGATAGCGAATACGTTTTGTTTAATTTTCTCGCTATGTATATACTAGATTAATTTTTGTAGTTCTTATTTAATACAGTTAAAATATGTATAATTAGTTCCAAAGTAGATAATACGGTGATGTACTTTTTGTCATTATTGATAGTTTGAAATATTTTTTTATTATTCATTTCATGCTTCGATCATTTCTAGTAAAAAAAATTAATTTATACGATAAAATATTAATTTAATTTTGTTGTACAAAGTTTTTAGCTTTAAGTAAACGATTCACAAGGAAACATTTAAATACTTATTTTCATATATATGATATGCTCTATATTGCAATATAAACATCAGAAAGTAATTACTGGAAATATATTTGTTTATAAAATCTTTCAAATCTCCAATTAAATATAAATAGAAGTAATGATTAGTACCATTTTAATAACATTTATAGTTATATAACAAAATAATTTAATTTACTGTTCAAAGCATATGATATAAAGTATATGACAAAAATTTATAAGAGAAATATAATCATTTTTCTATTTGAATTATATTTGTTTTAAATAAACAACATGTTATTAATAAATATATGATATAATAATTTTAAATAATATAAAAATAAAAGACTAAGTTATTGTCCGTTACAAGACTAAAATAGAATTATTAATTAATTATTACATGGAAGAATTGCATTATTACTTTCTAATGACTTATAATTTTGAAAAAAACATGGATAAATAAGTGATACATTTCGCATAGAAAAATACGTAACGAAAAACATATAAATAAACATAACAAAAATAAAATCACTTTTTATACAATTTAAACAATAATTTGAATTACTTAAATTTGCATATGATTTAAAAAAATTATTTAACTTTGTAATTCATTGTATATCCTAAACGTTTTTTGTACTCATCAATATTCGTCCATTTATTTTGAGATATAAGCATAGTAAATAAAAATTTAAACAAATTATGTTATATATCATCAAAATTTAAAAATAAAACAGCAAATATGTTAAAATACTATTTTTTATCCGAAAATAGTAACTGCGATCGCAATAAGAATACTTGCAAAAGAAAAACTAATTAAATAATACCCAAGAATTCAAAATCATTCTTATAAATTTTCCACCGATGTATGACATTTGCGCCTATTAAAATTTTCATTGAATAAATTACGTAAGCGTGGAGCACAGGTCGATACATCGAAATTCTCAATGCTAATAATGTCATAAATCCAGTGAAATCTGTGAATCACGTTGGCGAAATCTTAATATTACGCATGACGTCCATCAAATGTAAAGCTATTGCCACTCAATTCCGTGCAGAACAGAAAATTCCAATTCTTGAATATAGTAACGGCCGATGACTCGTCCCTCAAAACTGAGAGACAGAGACAAAAGAAGAAATACTGTTGTCGTGATCATCGATCGTTAAGCGCGTGACAATTTCTGGAATGTCCTATATATATTCGTGCCGCCCGCGAAAATTCCCGAGACAACAATTCTTGCAATTTAAATTTGCACGTACGTGTCGATTGAAATTTTTAGAGAGCAATTTTCAGTAAAAACTCTTGCATCTTGATTCTGAAGCGATAGTCTTAAGAATGGTGAGACTTTTTATTATTAATTTACAATAAAACCACTGTTGAGAGGTTATAATCTTGTTTGTGTATACCATATACCATTGACTTAATTACTTAAAAATTGTTCTATAATTTTAGTACTAGGCCTCATATATACGATAACCCTATTTAGCGTAAAATATGTAAATTATACATATTGCCTTTATATTTGTAGTCCTGAATAATTAGCTACTGACAAGTAATGAATTTTAAAATGTTTTAAATCATGAAAACCCTGTTAAAATGTATTTTTGGAAAAAAAAATTTTCTACTACTATTTTTCATTACTTTTTTACTATTTATAACAATCTGCTATGGATACTAGGTATTGAAGTGAATTCTCTATTAGAGTACGTTATAATTTTTATCAATTTTACGACCGTTTTGATGATTTAAAACTATATTACGTTCAAAACTATAAACGTATGATTAAAAATTTCATTGAACTTTTCTTCTTACCTTCAAATTTATATTTAAATTTTAAAATACTAAATGTGTTGTTTAATTACAAAAGGATTTCATCTTTTTTAAGTTATGTAGATTCTAAATATTAACTAATAATGTTTTATTGTGAGAATGACATATTCTTCAAGTAATTAAAGTTGGAATTGTTATTTCAACGCGTAAAATTTTAATAAGACTGTTAGCCCAATAATATTTTATTAAGTTGGTAAATAATATTATACACTACGCAGATATTGTCAATAATGTTTCTACTGCAAAATATTAACATCTATAAAATGTCTATATCGATAAGAATTAGCATAATTAACACGAGTCGAAGGTTTTAGCCAAACGTTTTTTTACAGGTAATGTTCACTTCAAATAATTTTTATAAATAATAATGTGACATATTAAATAAATCAAACTCTCATTTAATAAATACATACGATACTTAATTTAATTGATAATTTTAATATTTACATAGTAGTTATAATATTATATTATAGTTATAATAGTTAATGTTAAGTTAATAAAATGAGAGTTAATAACACTTTTTTATGAATATAATTAATTTTTGACTTTTTCTAGTTTCATAATACACAAATATAATATCGGAAATGACATTGAGATTTTCTTTTTTACCATAGTTAGATTTAACCTTTTAAAAAATAATTTCGTTCTGAATAATATAAAAAATCATTACTTTTTCTTTGTTTTCAATTTACAAAAACTATTTTGATATATGAGAAGTAGTAAGTGCAGAGTAGAATATTAGAAGGAAATAAGTTAAGAATTACAAATGATTGTTGGATAAAAGCAGAAAAAAGCTAAAAAAATATGAGAATGGAACGAAAATAGCAAACAGCCTCAAAACAGAGATAATTTAAAGTGAACGCACTTATGTGCATCGCCACATGCGCATTTCTTATTTATGCCAGGCGGCATAATTTTTTAAAGGTAGGTGATTAGAAGTTACTACCACTGGCATAGACTACGAATGTCTATGATTCGTTAAACCTAGCTACACCACATTGCATATTTTTATCCACAATATTCCGTACTCTTAATGAAAATTCTTTTTCTTACACTGTCCTGATTATTTTTATAATTCATATTCAAATGAAACTTTCGTCGAATTTCCGTATCGATAAATGTATTTTCTAATTTTGAAAAACATGAAAAAACAGTTGTAAGACGAATGCTTTATTAAAATATTTCTATAATCATCTAAATTAAAATTCTTGGTTAAATTCTTAACTTTTGCTAAGCTAAGCATAATATTCTTTTAATTGTTAATATTTTAACTACGTAAATAACACATTTAAATAATTTTCTATAATTTTATACATAAATTATCATATAACTAATATTTACATGTTGTTTACATAAATTTATATATATATATCATTTATGATTAAAACTATAAATATATGTTAATTAATATTTTTTAGGAAATTATTTTCTTTGCAAAAAATTTTATAAGAATATGTTTACTTGACTCTATCAAATGCATAGTTTTTCACATAAAATACGCCTTGCTACATTCAATATGGATTTTTATTTGATATATAAAAATATATAAAAATAAAAAAAATCGTAAGTTATCAACTCAAAATAGAAGCATAATTTATTTCTGTATTAACTTTTTTAATCTTATTTCCTAAGTAAAAGATGAAGATGATCAAAAAAGATTGTTACTTTTTTTATTAATTCTTTCATAACATATATATATATATATATATATATATATATATATATATATATATACCTGTATATATATACCTGGTAGCTTATTTGATTTTTTTCATTGTCATGAATGAGCACCGAATTAAACATCCGTTAGGTGAATAGATACAATATTTTTGTTGACTGTGGAAATTTGCTAATTTTTTCCATTACTCTATTTCATTACATTTCTATTATGTTAAAAATTAATGGATTTTGTCACTAATTTTTATTTTATTTTGATTATATTTAATCATTAAATCAAATAGTTTGAACTTTTCATATTTTCTTATCTTACAAATTAATCGATTTTAAATATTTATTTTGTCTAATATTAATGCACTTTTTCAATGTATTATTGTTTTATTTCTTATTTTTTATAGTAAAAAGTTAATGACGTTTAATTAAAACATAAAAACGAAAATTAAATTAATAAACAGTTTATTATTATTATTATATATAAAACTTTTATATGAAAAGAATAAGAATATTTAAGAGTTAAAAAATTTTTTTAAATTAGTTTTTTAAATTAGAAAAATAGTTTTAAACTATAAGATTTTCTCGTTTGCATACCATATTAAAATCCTTGAAATTATTTGTTTTTATTATAAAAAAATGTTATTATAAATAAATGAAATTACTCAATGCTGCCACATGACTTCTACACGTGTGCATAAGTGTATATATATATGTGTGATTGTCACCGTGGGAAAAATAACATCGTCGTATCGATCATATTGATGAAGAATAACCGCAGTGAACGAGATCTCCTTCAAGTGCTTTTTCTTACTCTTCACATCTCAGTTCTTCTTTCATTACTTTTAAAAATAATTTTTTTTATTTTATGTTAAGTAACGTCTCTATAATGCCTTTTTAGATATGTAGAAATTAATGCTCATTGATCTGTGATTCTCTCTTTTGATTCTCAATAAGAAAGAAACTTTCTGAGAAAGAGAAGTAATTACTATTATTGGAATTATACAATAATAACAACAAATTTAATCAAAATATAGATATTGGAATATAAATTTTGAATATAAATTTTATTAATAAATATAAATATCATTGAAAATAATTAATACTTAATATCTAAAAGAAATTTGGCTTGAATTCAAATCATTGATTTTTATTTGAAAATTAAATAAATACAAGACAGCAAGCAGAAATTTTTTCTGAAAAGAATTTCTTTATGTGTAATTATATAGTTCTAAATCAAAGAAAATGTATTTTTAAAATCTCGAGTAGCTTTCTTTTCTTAAAATTAAATGTTCATTTCTTAATATATAATTCCCGCTTATTATAATAATAGATTCCATAAGACATATTTTTCTTGTTTAGAAGAAATTTATGAAACTTTTACATTTTTTATAAAAGAACATTAAGAAAAATTTATTTGTGACAGGTAATCTATTATATAATCTATAATTACATTTTCTTAGTTTAAACGTAAGATTACAAGCTAGATGTTGATAAATGGCTTTTATCTTAACTTTAAAAGAAAGACTACGAATTCATAATTAAAAATATTTGAAAGTATAAAATATATTTTGCTGTAAATTATTACCTCGAACTTTTTTGATAAATAAAACATATTATTCCCATTAAGTACATATTTGAAATATATCTTCATTCATAAAATAAGGAATTCATGAAAAGATCCATAAGATAATGAAATACAACACAGCTTTGAAAGTTCTATTGTTTCAATAAAGTTATTAAAAAATTATATTTTACGATTATTTTACTATAATAATAATAATTAAATAATTATTATTATAGCATAATAAAAATGAGTACAAAGAATAGCATTAGTTCAATATAGCGAATAAAGATGAGATCGTCATTTGGTTGCCAAAATACTGTTTATACTGATTAGTAGTAAGGAACACGTCCCCGGGGAAGTGAATCTTTTTGTCGCCCGCGTACAATGGGCAACGGTATCTTCTTCGAGTACGTTTAAATAGCTGACCATGTAGGGAAAAGTATTTATACTAATGCGTACTTTAATTTCAGGTGCTCTATATGTTAGTGCAATTAGTTTGTAGACTGAAATTGATTAGCACTAGCACGTCTATTCCCAAAGCTATTTAGTACGACTAATGGAGCATAATAATCACATTTTTGTATGAGATACCTCACACCTCGAAAATTATCTAAAGGATCACAGTGGGGATCGTTTGGTCTCCTTAATTGAACTAGAGTCGCAGATCTATAGGAGAATATTTTGCTTTGACTCTCATGAGGCAGCATTTGGTTAGGACTTTGTTAAGGTTAGACGCACTCAATCCGGCATCGTTCAATTTTGATAGTTGCTGAATATTCATGAAGTCAAAAAGTAGATACACATCGTTCTTTGCTTCTTCACTCTATACATAAACTAGAAAGCTATTATTGGAGTTGTTGCCCAGTTTGATTAGTGAATTCAAGTGAGAATTTCGCAGTTATGACTGGTATATGTACTATCGACTGCTCGTGGAGGCGCTTCATATTTTCGTTCGCGTTTGTCATCGATGATGATAAAAACCACTGGCAATATCTGCTATTTTTTAAAAGCTAGTTTCATTAATTTCTTTCGAATTGTCGGAGAGTACTTGTTATTTTACTTATACTGTTTTTTAATTTTAAGTTTCCAATTATACCATTCGAGGTTGTAACTTAGCGCATCTAAAAAGGTGAACTTCGTGGCCAATATTTTAGATATACGTGAATAAATCCGCTTATGAAGGATTGGGCAATGTTATATGCAAAGCGAATCTCCGTAGTCATTCCCTAGATTTTTGAAAATTATCAAATTATAGAGAGATATTCTTTGTTGTTATATTCTATACTCTTCTAGAAAGTGAACAAGTTCTTTACTTTTGAACTGAATGCTATTGTCTGTGATTATGATCTTGATTCAGCTTTAACGGAGAACTGTAAGTTCTTTGAAATTTTCTGTTATAGTCCAGTTTGTAGCTTTTCTTAGTGCTACAAATTCGAAACACTTTGTAAGCTTGTTTTAATATACTGGATGATAATAGTAATTCTTAAAACATCCGTAACATGTTTCGATCTAACCTCTAAGATAAAGTAATATATATATATATATTTAGAAAGAGGATATAATTGACCCAAACCTTTCATTTCCTTTTCTTTGAAATATTTTCCTATGTAATTGCGGTACTCCAGACTTTAAATGCATGGTGACCAATTGTATTTCCCCAAACATAATTACGGTTACTAGGCAAACGTTTAGTCACGCATTGTGTTTCCCTTCAAGATTTTTCCAAACGTAATTGCGGTTACTAGATAAACTCTAGTTGCGCATTCTGTTTTTCTTTAATATTTTCTTTTCAAATTTTAAAATATCATATAGTTTAATATAACATTCGATATAATATAATATAAATATAAAACATAAAATAACTGGTGACTTATTACATATTTTCGACCCATTATCGCAAGTAAAGGAGTTTATTTTTCTTAGCGTTAAGATCGTATCGTATTCCATATTCGGTTAATATATTTAATAGTTTAGGATAAAAATGGCAATTGCATCGTGCACGTGACATAAACACTTTATTATGCAGTTATAATTTCTTCGCATAAGTGTTTATGTAAGTGTATTACGATATAGTGATCCATTTGAAGATCGTTCTATTTACTCGTAGATAAGAAAGCATTTTTGGGACAGAGATAATTTGCTGCATTCCCCTTGTGTTAAGTACTTGAAATTTAAGAAATTTTTTTCAAATAAGATTCAGTTGATGGTCTAATCAAATATATGAAGACGATCTCTTGAGACCTTTTTACGACACGTGTTTCTGGCAATGAAGGCATCTGCAATCATAATGGTTGCACTTTTCTTCATCCTCTGTCAATAATTATGTTGAGCCAGGAGGTAAATCGTCTTGCAAATTCCCAGATGACTGGACATTAAAAAGTCGTATGTTTTCCAGAGAACTTAAAATTTTTCATCGTGAAAGATATATATATTCCATGCCATGTTTTCGTCGGTGGCCTTGAGCTCCAAATACTTCAAGGTACGGCAGAGTAAGCGTACATCCTCGATTTAAAATTCTGGATAGCTTTCAAGTTTTTCGAAATGGCTTTACATATGGCTAGGTACCAAATATATGTTTTATGGATAACCACAAGTTTCTTAATTTCTTGAGATAGAGCATTGATCAGGAAATCTTTCTCTTCTTAATGATAACATATTTTATAATTCCATTCGCTAAGCTCGATATCCCATCAAGCGAGTCGGTCGGAAGAGCTGCCGATCTTTTCCAACTATATCAGTATCTAATGGTCAGTGATAATAATGAAGTGATGCCTTTACATGTAGTAGAGGTAATTGTACATTCTTCAGATGTCTGCCTTCTCTACTAAATACTCTTTTTCAGTTGCAGAGTAGCTGATTTTTACGAAATGCAAGTTGTGACTTGTACACATTGTGATTCGCTTAACATTATTCTGTCCTTGTAATAATACTCACCGAAAATCTTCGTTACTTGTATGGAGAAATCAGGATAGGCCAGTACCGTAGTTTTGCTAAGTCTACAATGGATTTCTTCAAAGACGCATTTGTGAGGCTAACATAGATCCTATTTTTGTCCTTTTTTGGGAGTTCGATTAAAGGTGGACTAAATCCTGTATATAGACACTTGATGGTTCCAAGTTTTAGTTTTACAGTGGGCAAAATGATATCGAGGCGGGAAGTATTTAACCTGAATGTATTATATACGTTTTTATTTGGGCGCCATATAATCAATGTGTTCCCGGCGAAATGGATATTTTCGCCGTCAGCGTACGATGGGCACGGTACCGTCCTCGATTACGCCTAAATAGCTGGCTATATAGGAAAAAATTAGTACTAGGGAAAATAAAAATAGATAGTGATTTTGATTAATATTCTATTTTATATTTAAACTATATAGCGGCGGTGGTAGTATATTCCGGTTGATCATCGAAGATCAACTCTATTAGTAAGGCTATTCCAATGTTTTAGAGTGCCACCTTTGCAGAAAAATACATTTAGTTATATTAACGTCTTTTAGTCTAGGGGTTTCTTCATACATCAAATAATAACCTAAACAGTCTACATTGCATGTCAAAAAACACACTGGAGGTCGAAATCAGGAAGGCTTATAGGCACTAGCTAGGCTAAGGTAGATTTGAACTAATTAAGCGAGCAGTTGCGATAGAATAGTCACGAGCTGTGCTGGGCAGGCGTATTTATATCTATGCACACTTTACCTTTTGAGAGTTGAGTGTAAGTTGGTGAGCGTTACATTTTCTCGCATTTGGTTGAGTGGTATTAACAGCACGGTGTGGCGCCCTTGTTGACGGTTGACTATTGTTACGACTAGCTGAGTTTTGCTGTGCCTTTAGATGTTTACAGACATTCTTATCTCTCTTTGTTGTTGCTGACACATTTGAATTAACTTAAAAGTTTAACCAAAGAGGCATGCGAGTTTATTTTCTTGAAAAATTTATTATAAAAAAAGCCCTAAAATATTAACTTTGTATAATATACTAAACTGAAGTAACAAGTTATTTAAGGTGCTTTTACTTGCATCGTGAATGTGAAATTACAAGAAATATGTAATAGATCCTGAAACTATATATCAGAATGCAAATTAAATATATTTATGTTTCAACAATTTAATATGAGTTTAAAAATTATACAAAAAATCTTACTATTATAATATACTTTGATAAATATTATGTGCATCTATTTTAACATTATAAGAATCTTAAAAGATAATATGAATATTTGAATGGCTCATGAAGTGTTTGCTTAGATCTATAAAAAAATATTTATATAAAATTAATCAAAAAACATTACAATAGTATAAAAATCGAGATGAGATTTGCTAGTTCACAGGTATCTATAGCATATTACTCGTGTAAGTTCTTATGATTAGATCGTATTAACGTAGATGATTTTATTTTTAATTAGATTAAGTATAATATGAAAGAATTTGAAAAAAGAATACTTGTTCATCAATTATCGATTCAGCTAAATTGATTAATCACTCGTCCTTCCTTATAATGAGAATTACTATTATTAAACCTCAATAAATTGTACATACAATTGTCAAAAAAATTTCTTTTTTCTTTAATAAAAAGCATACATTAAATGCTGTTTAGCATTTAAAGAAGAAAAAAAAAGAGAATTGGATCCAATATGAAATAAGAACTTATATTGAATATAATTTTCAAAGATAAATATTTTAAATTTCATTTTAAAGAAATACGAATCATAAACATATAGAACTAGATTAAAATTTTTTCAACATTTATTTTATACTTTTCAAGTAAAAGTAAAATAAAACCAGAATACATACTGTCAGGAACATATTGTTTTAATATAGGTATTAAAATGGAGGATAATCAAACGTACATAATAATTATCAATAAATGGATGTAAATTCAAGTCAAAAAGATCATTTCTAGATAATTTAATTTTTTTAATTAAATAAGAATGTATTCTTTATTTAATCTGTAAAGCTGAATATTTATAAAAAAATCTATAATAAGAATATTTCACATTGAACAAAGAATAAAGGGACTACATCGTAATATTTGAATGTATTAATGAATATTTATTATTACTATTACTATTCTTTATTGTTCAGACAATATCACTCCTTCAATAGTACATTTTGTGATAAATGTAAAAAATGTAATCACTATTATTTCGTTTAGTTCAATATTTTTCATAATATTTATGAAATTTAATTGTATTTATGAAAATACAATTAAAATATAGTATTTTTGAATTTAAAATTATGTATTCTTTTCTATTTTCTTACGTCTTTATCTTAAAAACGTATTTAATATTCATACAGCATGCATGAAGAGTATTTATGAAATAATATTCCAATGTATAGATTTAGTAAATGAATGAATTTAAATTTTTTTTCTTATTAAAATTATATAATTTACTAGATGGTACATTTTATAATTATAACTGTTAATAGTTTTAAAAATTTTTTATTATAAATTAATATATAGAGAATTATAAATATTTATAGTTTAAAGTTAGATGGTAAATAAATAATATAATGTTTATTTATATTTATTACAATTTGCATCACTTATGATGAAATGATATCTATTATCAAAAATAATAGTTTTATCTAATTATTATCAAAATTTACTTTTATAAATTTTCAAAACTTTTCAAATAAATATTGTATATATATCACATATCATATAACATTGTAGTATATACATATACAAAGCAAAAATCTTTGAGAAAGAATGTGCTTCGTATGAGTGTAATCTATACTATAGAATTTGTGTACATATATACATATATATATATATATATATATATTTATTTATTTATTTATTTATTTATTTATATAGTATAGTATATATTAAAATGTATTATCTATAATTAATATAGTATTATAGGTATATCTGAATTATATTCGAACACGTTTAGAGCATATTAAATGTATGTTATCCATTTTTCTTCAGTATTCTTTTTAATTTTGATTTCTATAACGTAACTTTCAATGCGTATTAACAGAGAAATAATAGCTTATTTAGTCTAATATATTTGAAAGAAAATATTTGTGCCCTCAATATTTCCTTATCGCGTGTAGACGACTGTCATTTATTGTTTCTTGTAAAAGTAAACAGAATGTCTGATTTATCGCGGTCTCATTCTCAAAAACACTCGCCACGAATTTCCTTAAGTGGCGATCGTTACGCAAACTTAAGCGGAGGGCGACAAATTAGCCACGATGATCAAACATAGGATGTTGTACCAGGATACACACTGATAATAGAGACGCCGTGCGATAGCACCAAATGAATGTCAAGCCACCGCCGGAAGCAAGAGTAGGGATGTTTTCAAAAATTTTTATTTTTATTTTTATAAAGACAGATATTTATTTGAATCTTGGTTTGATTTTTCTCAAACCCTGTCGCGTAAAGAAAACTTATGAAACATAATACGGGTATTTTATGAGGTTATACAAAAAGGAATAGTTTAGGAATAACATTATATATTATTAAAAATATATGAATGTAATGTATGTGTTTAAGTAACAAATTTAACATCTTTAAGAAGAATTCGCAACTAATTAAGTTTAAAAATGATGATAGAAATTTTAGGCAATGTTAGCATACAGATGGTGCCAATATTATTTTGCAAACATAATTTTATTATTTTAAACTTTCATTTTTCAGTATTTACAGGTGTTTTTTAATAAAATTATCATGAAATAAATTTTAAATAAGTTAAAATTTATAGAATTATTTATAAAATAAAATATTTTTTATTCAGAAAAATAAATTAATAATATTGAGATACTTATTAAGTAGTCAAATCATGTGAATCGAATTATTAATATAATTCTAATGATTTACTTTTCAAATAGCATTTGTGTGGTCTTAAATTCAATCTCTTTGTAATACGTGAAAATTGTGCTTCGCGGTATATTTCATTAGGTAATTATATTAAAAACTTATATAAAATAAATTATCTCTTTACGTATGTGCAACAAGTGTTGGAAATTTGTTTGCATTGAGTGTAAAAGTTTTTAGAATTACGAATTTGTTACCGTTTTTAAAAATCAAAGTGTATATGATAATTATTATTGTAAGACTATTTTTTTAAATATGTAACATCACTGTGAACTAGTAACTGAAAGTTTTGGTGAAAAGGCTGTTTAAGAAGATATTCTGACCTAATAAATAAAGCACTAAATATCTCAGATGATGGAACATGGCAAAAGTACTGATTTATATCTTTATTGATGTTTTTGACTTACTTGTTATTACATTATTATTATTAAATTATTATTATTATTACACTAACTATTAGATATTACTAATAAAATAATATTTACTTAAAAAATAGTTATAGATTATATTACTTGTACAATAAATTATAGACCTGCTAAGAATTAAGCAGATTACCGTAGCTATTACCATACAAATAAGTACGCGTAATAAATGCACACAACAAGCAACCTGCGATAAATCAATGCTCCATCTTTAATGAAAAACTAATTTAGAAATATTAGTATAATACAAAGATGTATTATATGGGTTTGACATAGATGATTCCGTATAAATTAGAGCACTTACACTGTTTGTTTATAATTAAATAATGTTTAAAAATTTGAACAAATTTTTCTCAAAACTGGATTTTTAGAGTTGAATGTCAACATTTTTCAAAAATTATTTAATTAATAGATTTAAAACTCGACCTCTTTTCATGTTAAGTAACAATAATTCTTTAAACGAATATTCTTTATTGACTAAAATTTTCAATTTTCAAAATAAGTGTTTATTCACAAAAATAGGAAATTTTGTTTTATATAAATCTTTAGTTAATATTAGTAAATAAATTCTTTAATTAATAATTAATAACTGGAAAATTATACAGAAAATGAATTCTATTTTTTTATCTACTACAAACGATTTAACTTCAAGTGTTAGTGCTCATAGTAAACTGAATTTTTTCAAAATATCTACGTATTTGTTCATTACTAATTGAAATAATAAATTTCAGTTATACTCTATTTTTTTAAAATATTTAGACAAAATACAAAAAATATATACATTTAGTGCAAAACTGAAAATGTGGGTAATTTCTAAATTTAAATTTTAATAAAATTTAAATTTATATTTATTGTCAATATAAAAATAAGGATAAATTTGTTTTCAATATTTCATTAATATGTCACTTCATTAATTTGAATATGTACTTGATCTCATTATTTTTATCATCGAATTGTAAGGGTATTCGAAAAATAGAGCGCTTGCTTAAATGTACGAAAATATACCGTAGGAAAACTTTCCAGTTTTATGAAGGTTTTCCACACATAATGTTTAAGATTATAACTGGAGAAAATTTAAAAATTAATACTAAAGTACGTACTATTATAGAAAAGTTAAAGGCTGATGAAGGAAGACAAATATTCGATTGACGATCATCTGGACTATCGTTGATAACGTAGGTCGATAGTCATGGCAAATTGGTGGAACGGATTATGAGTTTAATTAAGTTCTGTGGTCATGTTTGTCATCTTAGCAGAGTCATTGTCGACTCGCTTATGACAGACAAAATGCACTATCTTGTTGGTATTCAAATTTTGTTTCTCTCACTCACTCTCTCTCTCTTTCTATTTCTCTCTATTCCACACATTTCTAAACACACATGCGTGTGTGCGCACTTACATGCACTGATACATATCTTCACAAAAAAGACAAGTAAGTGTCGTATAATAATTATGCAATGAGAGCCATAATGCATATTTTCCTCTCTTTTCTTCTCCTTCTATTTCTACAATCCTTACTTTAGTTTCTATTTCTAAAACCTTACTAATACATGCAATACTTAAAGAGATATCGATTCTCTCATTTAAATGTGATTGAAAATTAGTAAGTATTATAAATTTACTTTGTAGAGATTATATTGTTGCTAACAAAAGTCAGTATTTTACTTTAATAAGTATCTTATGCATTCTATTAAAAATATTGAATACGTCGATTTTATAATATAATTTTTTTAATTATTACTATATAAAAAACTTTGAAATATCCAAATAAAATACTTATTAAAAAGTAATAAAAATTATTAAAATATATCTTTATTTTAATAGTTATAAATGAAATAATGATTTTATAATAATTCCAAATGAACAAAAATTTAAACTATAAAATTCTTTCAAATAACTTTGTCCTTTTCAGATTAAATAATGTATCTATTAAATTAAAATAAAATATTCATCCTTTTTTTACGTTTCATGATTTAAATTATCTTTATTTTAAATTAGTTTTTGTTATATGCAATTTGTAGCTGTAAATTAGATGGGTTCAGTTACATTATATTTGCATGATATTAGTAAATTACAATAAGCGTTACTTTTTGTAAATGCTTTTATTTTTATTTTCAGTTTGTAATATCATGCAAATATTTATTTAACCTCTTTTCTCATTATATCAATTTAATTTCTTTTATTATTATAATTACCTTAATCTTCGAGTTGCATATAAGATCATTCTTTTCCAAGTGCACCTATTTAAACAAAGATTGTACTGCGTAATTTCTATTGTATATATTCTGCATAATATATATTGTAATTACAATCTTCTGCAGTTATAAAAATATGTATTTTAAAATTTGTAATAGTGAGCGTTTCATAACTTATATTTTAACGTACTTAGAATTTAATGATAAAATTCGTTATAAATTGTGAGAGCATAGAATTTACAATTTTAACGTCATATTTCATCCAAATAAATAAATTTTTTTAAGACTACTAATGATCTGGTTTAAAAATAACATTGTAATTATCAGATGAACAAGCAACTCATGCAAAAGAAATTAGGCAACAAATCATGACACACGATCATATAACAAAAATGTAACTAACTAACCATTTGAAACATTTTCATTATTGCAAAATCTTTAATTATAATAACAATAAGAGCATTAGGTCTCTCTTTCTTAAAGAGGGGAAACTAGGCAATTAGGCAAGTGTCAAGCGCACTCAATCACACGCTTAACCCGTATCATGACCTCTGCGTTATCTCATTAACGTTAAATATAATATTTTTCATCAATCACAAAACTTTCCGTACGAAGCTTCTTACATCAATAAGCAAATCGAGTTAGGAGAGTGCAGATTTAAATCACTTAGAAAAGAAAGTTAAGATCTAAACTTGAATGGATAAAAATCTTGAATGGTCTCTATAGAAAATTTAATTTCTAGGATCCCTAGTAGACACAATAATTTTGTATGGTTTGGAAATTTTAATAATTAATATTTCAAAAATATTGAAAAAAATGAACATTATCTAATTTCGTAAACAAATTATAATAAAAAAATATAAAATTTCGTACTAGTCAACTATTTTATATTTTTTTATTCACTAGAGAAAATTTATATCGTACATAAAGAACTTAGGATCATGAATTATTAACTTAAAACTTTATTACTTATACTGAAATAAAAGTGTATCTTTTTTAATTATTTACATATATATTTCTTAATACATATTATTCTGTTAAAAAAAAATAAATTTTTCAATCAATATAATATATTTTTATAAAATTACACTTCATATATTTCATCTAAATACTTAATTCGTTTCAGATTAGTCGTGTCAAAAATCTACTATCTTATAGTTTTGATGAACGGAATCCAATGTTTTAGAAATAATTTAATTTTAGTAATATATTTAATAAGCAATATTATAATATATGAAATAGTCCTCTCTTTCAGAAAAATTTATAGTAAAATGAAAGTTATTATTTTCAAAAGAATTTAAAATAAATTTTATCGTTTGAATATTTTAAAGAAATTCTAATACTATAATTTTCATACTGATTTCTTATAGCGTACATTGTAATAAAAATATTTAAAATTATATCCCTTTGTATTATTGAACCTATTTAAACTTATATATTTAAATAATGTAGAATTTATTACTTTTATTAATGATATTTCTAAAAATATATATTTAAATGTATTGAATCTTTAATAATATTATTTTTATTATAGTGAAATATGTGTACACGAAAAGTAAGTAATAGTCAAAATTAAAATCGTGTAGTTTGTATTTTTTTATTAATCGACAGTATACTTGAACTAGTATTTCTTGTACAATTTTGTATGAAAAATCTTTTTTATTATATCATAAATCTTCATTAGAGCAGGTATAAAAAGTTTGAGTTCATTGTGTGTATATGAATGTTTTTAAATTTTGAAAGAGCATTAGAAAAGAAATTTTTAGTAATTAGCATAATATACTTAGTGACATAAATGAATATGTAATATAATACAATTAAATAAATGATTATATAAAAAATTATAATTTCTTATTAAAGCATTTATTTAAAATACTAGGAAAAACCTAGTATGCAACAATGCTTTGCTGTATGATTTGCGGAGGGTAGGATATAATGACAATATGAAATGTAATTATAATTTTATAAATTATATATAAATTATATAGATTATTTTATAAATAAAATTAATATTAGGAACTGATTTTCTAATAGTATACTTGCCAGATTTATAAAATGCTTACCTTCAGAAATTACATTTAATAAAGTATTGAAAATAAAATTGCGAATGTATGTTTTATTGCATCCGTCTGTCCCTAATTAATTTCCTCCCACTTATTGATAAATATTAATTATTAAAAAAAATATGTAAATTTGAAATTAAATGTAAAATAATCGAAGAATCATTATTTCGTAATATATTTACATAGTATATTCACATATATTTACATAATATATTCGCAGTATATTTACATCTTATAGTTACACTATAAGACAATAAAAATTATTTAAAGTTTACTTTTGTAACAAACAATTAATTGTGAAGTAATTTAATCTTTAAAAATATTCTAAATAACTCTGTTAATAAAATAACAATAAAAATATACTCTATTTCAATTATGAAACAGAAAAATCCAAAAAAGAATGAATAAATAATAGATTTAGCTTCCTTTAAACGTTTCTTGAAAATCTCATTGTTTTTATTGTTTTTCTTCTTCTTCATTCATCTTTAGATATAACAACCATTATTTTTTTATCATATCAGAGAAAATAAGAATGAAATAGAGAGAAAGAGAAAAGGTCATCTCTGAGTAAAGCATGTAAGACGCTAGTTAGGGTCATTAGCTCCGAAGGTCTACAATTTTTCTTCACAAATATATTTTAAGCGAAAGTAAGGGTAAAAATATATATAAGATAGAATGATAAGAATTTGGAATAGTCAAGTAGAGTAGAGCTCTTGAACAATTTAGCATCAGTAAAAATGACAAACTAGCATTCCTAACGCTATACGAGAATACGTGGGAATTCACAAGGAAATTCAAGAGGCCTTTTTACCGTAGCTGTGAACAAGCCGCACCACCATCTTCAGCTCATCTCGGCCTTTGAGGCCTCTTGCAAGGATCTTACTGTTGTAGATAAGTAGCTAGAAGTCCCTGGTAAACAAGTAAATAGTCATCATAATCGTCTTTGTGAGAGATGAAATGTAGTGGTGAAGGAGGGTTTGAAGGATAAAGATACAGAAAATGAGAGAGGCTATAAAAGCGACAGCCGAAGCAAGCGAGATAAACCAAGTGTGGAAAACGGCTTTCTTTGTATTTAGTGTAATTGGTAAGTGACATTTATTAGTTACAGTTTATTGCTGTGATTGCTAACGTGTAACACCTTTACTACTACTGATAGATTAATATATTATTTATCTCTTTTATAATTTTAACTTTTGAACAGAATATAATTTTTGAGATTTGAAATAAAAATATTTATTATTTTATAATTATGTTGATGATTATTCAGACTATTTTAACTCATATATTGTGTAACTGTATTACATTAACCAATTTTTTATGATGTTATCATAAAATCCATTTTAGTAGAAAAGATATTAATTATATATATTAGTGAATATTTGTAAATGAGTTAAATTTTCACTTGTTATTGGGTTATTGGATTATTTATATATTTTTAAAATATTTATTTTTATTATTTAGAACAATTTTATTTGTAAATATCTTTTATATTGTTAGAATTAAAAATCTTAAAATTAGAAAAACTAAAAAACTAAAAAAATTGTTGACTATACAAAAAAAACAATTATGTAATTATACTTTTCTTTAGCGGTTTCAACAAGAAATTTATAAATATGTAGAATTAAGTATATAAAAATTAAAACGTATATTAATTCCTCAATTACAGTATAAATAATTTTTTATTACATGTAGGATATAAGATCAAGAAACAGATAATTCATTTTTATGTTTCATGAAAAAGATATTTTATATTATTAATATTTTCTTTGCTATTTCCCATTCGCTTCTTATTTCTGTATTTAATTTTAATTTTTCGGTACTATTTCTTTTTTATTTTTCTAATATTTATACCTGTACTGTAAGATTACATGGAATCTAAGTTTTTACATCAACTTACATTTAAAACTAGGATGACAAGGAGAAAAGAATACCAAATAATGAAGAAAAAATAGAATAGAATAAGTTCGCGATGAGTTATAAGAAAAGAAAGAAGAGAAAATTATCAAGTGATATAGAAAGAAAAAAATAATTACAAGAGAATTAGTAGGAGTAAAAAAAGGTAGAAAAGAAGAAAGAATAGAAGAAGAAAATAAAAAGAGAGTGCGTATTATATGCATAAAATAAAGCTGGAAAGAATAAAAAGTAGAAAAAACGAAACGAAAGTCGCCGTGTTGGCGGAGAACCATAGTAGAAAGAGGCACGCCGAAAGTACAATCAGTGTAATTGTTTGACACCCCATAATCAGCGTCCTTATCCTTACCCATCCAAGCACGCACTTGTCTTCTTCTCCTTGTCCCTCCCGCTCACTCTTTCTACAATCCTGCTTTCGAGTTCTGCGTCCTTCTGCCACTGCACTATCTATTCTCATTCTCCCTTTTTCTTGGGCCTCATTATCCCTATCATTGGAGAGATGAGTGCGAAAGAGAGAGAAAGAGCCAATGAACACGGTTATATTATTAGACATAAGAGACAGACATAATGTTTATTTTTTTTTCTTGTCCGCCAGACCCAACCTGGCTTTTTTCTTATTTTTTCCCTCTTTCTCTCTCTCTTTCTCGGTCTCTATATTCTTTTTGTCAAGGTCTTTCGACTTTTTCAAGTGCAGTATAAGTAAAGACTTTGAATTTAAAAACTGTTGATTCTTCGCTGTGCAAGGTGTATGCAAATTCTTCTATTACTCTTTGTAATGAAAGAAAAAAAAGCATTCTTAAATGTTTATGAAGCGAAGTTGGTAACATGTTTTCATTATTATTTTGAATTTGGGATCAATTAACAATGTAATAATTACGTAACAGATAAAAAAGATTGATCTTATATTTCTATGTTCTTTTCCAAGTTGGAAAACAAATTTTTATAAATAAATTTAGTTATTCGTTCACTTAGCTATATTAATTTTCATAGATGTAGAGGATTAAAGATTATTAAAATGAATTTCATGTTTAAGCATAAAGAATTAGAAAGATTGCAAAATATTCTACCAAAACTTTGTACTATCTTTAAAGTTTAATTTTTAAATTAGTTTCTAATTTATTAAATTAATATTATTTTAAATTTTCTAATAGTCAATGTACTTTAGTAGATATCACGATCTTTTTTAAAATAAGAGATAAAACTTACAAAGTTTACCTAAATGAATTTAAGTTAATGTATTAATATCTAGTTTATGTAAGAAACATAAAATGGTTCTTCAGTTCTAATTGTATTAAGGTTCATATTTTTATCAATAGAGATGAATGAGGACTTTTTATGAGACAGTATAGATACAAAATTAAAAATTCTAAATATAAGTAGTTCATACTTTTATTAAAATCTATCATCACACCTTGTAATTTATTATAATATGTGATGTAACAATAGTACTGTAACAATAATAAAATAATTATTGATATTAATTCAATTAAAGGGGCTGAATTCAGGATTCAAAATTAACAAATAGTATGTAAATAATATAGATAAATAAATAAATAGTATATATAAATAGTATAAATAAATAGTAAATATATATTTAATACAATTTGATAAAAAGAAAAATTTTGAATCAATTTTAAATTTTAAAGTTCAAAATTATCTTAAAAATTATATATTATGATTCCAAAAATTATCTTACTCAGAGTTAGTTGCATTTATTTTACAAGTCTTTCATTATTTTTAACTATAAATAAAGTAGGTGTATGGGATAAAAAAGAATATTATTTGACTTATATTTTATTTATATTATATATATTCATGTATATTATTTATAACTATAAAAAATTCAAGATATTTTTATTAAAAATATTGAATCAATTTGAAACAATTGAATTAATTTAAATAAAACTTTCTGAAAATGTAATCATAATGAAGGATTTTTTTTATAGCACCAATCATTCATTAAAATAAAATATGTCTGATTCCTTATTTTATTTAATATTTGAAAATATGTCACATGCTTTGAAAAACCTTTATTTGAAGTAGTTATATTTTTTCCTTCAACAATGAGATTATCATATGGTTTTTAATTCTTTTCTTTTTTCAAATTATTTCTTTTGTTACCAAATCATATACTAAATTTTGTAATTGCTTGTAAAAAAAATATTTTCAGGAAACGAATATTTTTTCTTATATGTTTTAATTAACTTTGTTTAAGTTTTCAAAATATAAAGAGGTAATACTGAACGCAAC
Organism: Wiebesia pumilae; assembly: GCA_018907045.1. Classification (NCBI taxonomy): domain Eukaryota; kingdom Metazoa; phylum Arthropoda; class Insecta; order Hymenoptera; family Agaonidae; genus Wiebesia; species Wiebesia pumilae. The sequence continues at coordinate 252,342 of JACCHZ010000185.1, forward strand.
ATTTAAGATTTAAGATTTTATGAAATCATTTACAAAATCCTAGTTTCAAGAGTTACTAAAAATTAAAAGAACTATATCTTAATATAGAACTAATAAATAACTAACTATTTAACGAACTAATAAATAAATAATATTCTTTTTTATCTACAATGATTGTATTTTTACAACCAATTTTTATTTGTAAGATTAGAATGCGCATCATTAAAATGTTAGTTTTCATATATTCCTGTTTCATATATTATTTGAATCTCTCCCTCTCTCTGTTTCGGTCTGAGACAGAGAGAGAGAGAGAGAGAGAGAGAGAAAGTGACTAAGAGTGAGAGAGGGAGGAAGAGATAAATCGTTTAAAATGTGTCTAATCACGATTTGTTTCATTTACCTTACATAAGTAAAACGCATGCCCGGATCAGAGGTGCATTTACAAAAAAAATATACATATTTAAGAAAACTGGTTGCTAGAGCAAGAAGTAAAAGACGACGAAATATAAAAAAAGAAAGCAGATCGATCGCTTCCGTCGAGCTATTTTATGATTTAATATTAAAACACTATGTAATTAAACTGAAGAGATAAAAAAATTCAAATAGGATTAGAGAAATTTAAAATTTCCTTCTGTAATAGGTTATATAAAAGAGATTAAGTATTTAAATATTGATATTGATAAGGAAATGTAATGTAACTGTGGAAGAATTGATACAAATAAAAATAAAAAGCAAAAAAGAAATTTAAGATAATTTGAGTTAAAAATGAAATTGCAAAGAATAAGAGAGAAAAGATTATCGATCGAATGAATCTCTGGTATTACGCAGGAGTGTGAGTAAGTTTAATACGTTTCAGAGGCCGCATGATATAAGACAAATCTGATTCCTACCAATTGGACTTCATCATATACACAAGTACATAAAGGTAACATTCACGCAGGTAAATTGGAATCTCTTCGATTATTCTGTACTATTATGGAGTTGCTCTTCCAAGAATCGCTGCGTCAAAACTTTTCGAGAGGATGTATATAAAATTGCACTGCAATGAGTTTTTCAAGTACTTCGAAGATCAATTTTGATTTGTGAAAGAGTTAAAACATCGTATTGACGTTTGAGTATATTGAGAATAGTAAATGTTATTTCATTTATTTTTATCAACAAGACAATGTAATAAGATAAAATTTCAACTGTTCTCATCTTTTCTTCACTGTTTTGCTTAGTTATTATTAACTTAATCTGAAAAATATTGCGTTATTTATTGCCTTATTATTGATATTAAAATGAACTGAAAAGTTATGAATTAATTTAGTATAGTTCTTGTTTCCGTGAAAGAAATAGTATTATGTCAGTATTACGCATCGAAAATAAAAATAAAAGTAATATACAACAATAAATTCGAAGAATAAAAATGACCTTTCATTTATAATGTAAATATCTACTTGGAAAGTTCTTCCCATTAGTTTTTTTCCGTTTTTGTTCCACTGAATGAAAGAAGAGAAAAACTTGGCTTCCTTACTTTTCTCTCTTTCTCTTTCTTTCCCTGTATCTATCTACCTATCTATCAATTAATTCTCTATCTCTCTCTTGTCGGTATTTTTTTCATGACAAGCTCATAGTTTAGCATGCTTTAGCAAAATTCAGAGTGCGAGGGGTAAACAAGATAATTACGGAACGAAAAGGTAAACGGGATAAAGAAAAGAGCGATAAGGGGAAAGAGTTAAGGGTACAGAAAAACCGCAACGTGCTGCTTTCAAAGAGGTTTCTCCTTCTTGCCATATAGTACAACTCATAAGCGAAAAAGAGATAGAAGGAGAAAGAAAAAGAAAGAGAGAGCAGCTGTGCTTAGAGCAGCGCAGGGGCACGTCTACTTAACTTTGATCAGATTGAGACCGCTGATGCAAGACGAAAAGAGAAATGGTTGAAGTAGAAAAAGGCAAAGAAGAGAAACAACAAAAAGAAATTATGATTTGATGTCGTTTACTTTATAATAACTGAAATAAAAATTTAAGAGTTGTGTGTGAAAATTATATTAATTGAATATTAAAGAGATTATTATATAAAGGAATAGGAAAATATATCATGATATTTTATATCAAAGTGTATTAATATAATTGCATTTCAAAAAATTCATTTAAATAAAATTAATATTCTTTTGAATTTTATTTCTATACTTACTTTAGATATAAAATTCATATATATGTATGTATATATATATATATATATATTCTTTTCTTCACAAAGTAAATTAAACATGGAAAAATTATCGCTAATGATTTTGTTGTAGAATTTAATTTATTTGTCAGTAAGACGTGTTGAATATTTTATTAATTAAAAATAACAATAGAAATTTTCTAATATTTACTTCTAATATAAATTAACTTTAGTATGATATAATCTTTTTGATGTAGTAGCTTAATGACTAAATTGTTTATATTTAAAAACAATAATTTTTTGTTTAATTTTGAATATCAAAAGAATATTGATGAAAATACGAATTGAACATTTTTTTCTGAATTTATATTTCTATATTTAGTCTTGTCAGTCGCGGATTTTTTCACTTAGACGAGACAATTACTTTAAAATTTATCTATAGTAAAAAAAACGAAATTTTATTCATAATTTATTTAAAAATAAGCAATTAAAATTCTTGTAAGTAAATATTTATTTTTAGACATTTGCTTTGAGTACATATAGAATCTAAATTTAGTTTAAATATAAAACTTTTAATAATTAAGATTGGAATTTCTTATTAAAGTTATCGTTGTTTAAAATGAATTATATTATTACTGCAAATATTAAAGATGAAAAAAGAATACATCTAATTTATTTTCATTGAAATTTCAGGAAATTATAAAATAGCTTTAGTTGATTATATTTCCATAAACCCGTAAAAATTAAAAAGGTTTAAACATTTTTTTATCTATAATAGAACACATAATTTTTATTTATAACACATAATAATAATAATAGCAGAAAAAAAATTAATCTAAAAAAAAAGAAATAATTTTATTAAATAAGTTTTAACATCAACAATATAATAGTGTGTGTAAAATACAAAGTTAACTTATATATATCATTCTGCTTACATTAAAAAAGCACAGCTGTAGACTTTGTTCTACTTTAAAATAAAATCTGTCAATTATGTCGTACAAGTAACTCATCTGCCACGGTAAGTTCTTATCCATAGTCCTTAAACTTATTTACTCATTAAGGAGCCATAATGGATCTAACACTTTCAGCATATTTTATTTTTTGTCTTTCACTTCCTCTACTTCTCTCTCTCTCTCTTTCTCTATTTTTTTAAACTACAACAAACGAATCATGTGGCTGATTACGTTACAAGGCATCTGATGTTAATCTAGTGGAATAAAAGACATGTAATCCAGTCAATCAACTTTTCTGCCTTCCCTTATATTCTTTTATTTCTCTTTGCCTCATTATATCTTTTAGGCCCTTTCTCTTATGTTTTTCCATTTAAGCGTTTCTTTTATTTATATATCAATGTAAAAAGCTGATAAATCTCTATCATAAGTTTATACAAAAATGAATCTTAAAATGAACTTATTATTTCACTGTGTTTATATATTCTAATATATTATTCATTAAAATTTACATTATTCTAATTTTATAGCAAATAAATTTGTCTTTTATAGTTACAGAAACATAATTTAAGGGGAAAATATGAAAATTTTATATATTAAAATATTTTAAACTAAATATCAGCTTATAAAAATATTCAATACTATACTTATTCAATTCACATTTTACTAAATTTAAAATGAATTTGACTTAATTATTAAAGTTATTACTATTTTATTAATAAAAACTTATTTTTAAAATGACTTATTTCACAATTTGTTTAAAAAAATTTTTTTTTATTACAGATTAATTGCAGAAAAAAGAAGACATTATTAAGATTAAGTGAAAAATTGTTGTCGAATATAAATAACTATATTTTTTATATGTATTAATATAATTGTATTACTTTAAAATAAAAAAGTTATTAAAAAATACAATTATAGAATATTTGACGATATGTTATACTTATTCATTAAGTTTTCATTATTGTGTTATACGTATTCATAAAATTCAAATACTATAATGTTTGCCATATTTTTAAGTAAAAAATTCTACTTCTATTTATTTTATTTGTTGTAGTGTTGAAATTAAGGTAGAGAATTTGTAAGGAATAGTAATCTATTTTATTTCTTACAACTTTTTGATCATTTATTATTTATTTTATCTTACTATATTGAACTATATGTATCATTTGTTAGAATATACCGTAAAAAGAATGTATATGGTTAAAAGCAATAAATATTTAAAAGAAGAATTATAGTAAATAATTAAATATAGAATTATTAAAAAATTCTTTATTCGACCATATTTCAGAGATATGAAGTGAGATAAGAAGTACTGAAAAAAGAGAACTGGGAAAACAAAAGAAAGAATACGTTGCGCTTATTATCAATTGAATTTAGATAGTAATAACAGTGACAACATCACACAATATGTAGGAAAGTTAAAGATAATGTATGACAGGAAAAAATACAGAGGCAAAAATAGAAAGAGAGGGACTGGATAAACAATTAACTTGAGTAACGTTATGACGTTGAATCAGAGGATGCAGGTTTGAAAGAGGTATGTAACTATTAATGCACAAAACGATGAATTCTCTCCTTCTCTTGTCTCTTTCTCTCTCTACTTCTTTCAATTTTTTTCCCTATTGAAAATGCTGTGCATTCTTATCTTAGACTAACCCCCTACTGGCCGATTACCTGTATTACTCTGCTACTAAACTATTGTAGTTATTATTTCAACTACGGCGATAGTGTTACGAGTACAGCAACAATAAAGGAAAATTGAAAATTGTAGAATATCTATCAGTTTCTTTAAGCTTAAAATGAAAATTATAGATTATAATTTATTATAATTATTTGATTAATTAATTTGAAAATTATAGATTATAATTTATTATAATTATTTGATTAATTAATTTGAAAATTATAGATTATAATTTATTATAATTATTTGATTAATTAATTTGAAAATTATAGATTATAATTTATTATAATTATTTGATTAATAAATATTGATCTAGAGATACAAACGTATTATAATAGTAACGATTACAAGAGGGTTGAATTATATTCCCTTTTTCCCCATCTTTCTAGTATAATTTTATAAAATTATTGAATGATATACGAAATTAATATCCCAATATTGAAAAATGTAATATGGATCAATATTCTTAAAAAAAATTGAAGGGAATTCGAGATTATTCTCAGAAAACGTTCTAGTAGAAATTAATTAAATTAAAAATATATTGATGAATATATTCATAATTGGTGACCTTTAAAAATATTATTTTATCTATTTTAAAATCAATTTAAAAATAAAAAATCATAATGAAAATTTCATCGGCAACTAAATGATTGTAATACATTCCATTCAGTTCATTATATTTTCATTTAAATTTTAATTATCAATAATATTTCAACTCCTAAGTTTTAAAGTTTTTGTAATATAATTTTTATATTTATATTAAGTAAACAAAATATAACTTAGTAAAATATTAAAAATCTTATTTAAAATTTAATACGGCTATTAATTAATGATGTTAAAAAAATTTTAAGTGTAGTTTGTGAATTTTAAAAAATTAAAAAATTAATAAAAACATTAAATTTGTAATTTTAATATATGTTAAAATAATGATAGACTTTAGTTCTATTCAATATAATTAAGAAAATTTCTTCGTAGCTAATGAAGATACATCTTGTATATATATTATGAATAAATTCTAAAATCAAATATTGAAAAAAGTGCCACTTAAATTAGTTATAAAAGAAGAAACGAAACTTTGAAATCAGATTAAATACTAGTATGTTACTATACGATGAAAATTTAAAGAAATAAAGTGAAATTAGAAAGAAAATCCAACGAAATACTAAAACTTAAGTTTTAACTCACCGCCATGCTGGGGGCTATGCTTGTAACATTCTTGATGGACATTGGAACCACCGGTATTGGCTATGTGGCTACCAGAAGACGGTGAGGTTGTTGATGAATTGTTGGGATTACCACATGAGTTACCATTGTTCGTGCCGGCTGGACTCTGGAGCTGTCCCGTCGCTGCAGTGGCTGAGTGATGGTGGTGATGCTTCGTTCGCCGGTAGGTTTCAAGTTCGTGCAGGTGACTTCGGAAGGAGTCCGGCCCACCGAGGTAAGGACGCTGTCCAAGTCCCAGGGCCCGGAATTGCTGGTGCTGCTGCCCTGGTACAAAATCAATAGAAATCCTTTTTGAAAGACCTCATCTACAGATGGACCTACAAATTTCTTAGAAACTTGTACTTGCATGAATTATATTTCATAGTAGCAAGACTCAGTTATTTAGTATTCTTCTGATTTAAAAGAATAAAATTATGTTATTTCGACCAATAATTGACGAGGACTAATCATAACAGATAAATTTATAGAAAAATTTAATTATATTAATTATAATTAATTGATTGAATCATTTTTTTGTTTTTTATTACTTTCATGTCTGTCATTTACTGAAAGTAAAATAAATCTAAAACGAATAAAATACTGAAACTAATACTACCCTCGTAAAGCAAATTGCTATAAAAAGTGAAGATAAATAAAGCGATTTCCAACTTCTATTTAATGCAGAAACAAGTATCTTTTTCATTCTTCTTGTAAATAATAAAATGCAAAAAATACAATAATAGAAATAGTATTTTTAAGTATTTTATTTTGATATTTTTGAAAATCTTTTGTACATCAGATTTAATAAAAAAATGTTAAATACTGTAATATTTTTTAATATTCTTTAAAAATGAAACGTTCGAATATATGTTAATATTTTAATAACTTTCTTATATAATAAAAATCATATAAAGTAATTTGGACCATAAATATTTCAAATAATTTCGAAGAACCAAAAATTAATTTTTATATCGAAATAGAAAAGGGTTAAATATTTTAATATTTTTCAAATTTTTCAAGCAGCACATATTTTTACTACATGTGTATTTCGATTTAAACATGAACCAAATATGTTATAGATTGTAAAAATCGACACTACTATGCAAGTACCAATATGTACGTACAATCGGTGACTCATTACGCTGTATATATTGAATTAGGAGAATAGAATGTGTCAATGTATTCGCAAAAAGCTAAAATAGAGATTGTACATCTAGATAACGAATCAATTTCCATGTTCAATGCAAATGGAATCAATACGTAGTCTAATAACCGATTAGCGTATAAACAATATTGGGATTCGTGTAACACAACATCAACGACATTCGTATAATACTTTCCACTAATAGCTGTGGAACTCGCGGTATGCTATTGAAGTAACATCGGCAACGAAAAATATGGAGTAAATAGCAGCAGAGATGTATCAAGTTGGCTTATTGACTTTCTTAATTACAGCCACTCGATAAGCTTTATTAACGGTAAGTTACTACTATGCGTCTCTATCAGGCATGGGCTGCCAACGTTTTGACGTGCGTAATTCTCAACCCAGCGCAGTTTTCACGACAACGACGCTAACTATGTAGACTATTGAAACTCATTAAGATTACACGCTCTCAACAACTTGACACTAAATATTTATGGTATATGATGTAGTGGTATTGGCTTATAGAGATTTTACAGGAAATATAAAACACTTACTAGGTGGTTAATTTGCACTCCGTTTTCGGATCAATACATCTAAAGTAAGAACGGAGATTTAGATAGAATGTTTGACATTCTTTTTATATGGTAAAATAAAATATGTTTCATAAGAGATTCAATATTCATGCTTGTTTAGTTCATTCAATACAAAAAGGCAACTTAACGCCTCGTATATTTAAAAATATTCACTTCTTTTCAAGCTCTTTTTATGTTTGAGGAACAATCTAGAAATTAGAATGATTTGATTGCTTTGTTTGTTTTATGTAAAATTCGTGAAAATATCAATTTATATATTCTTGTTTAGTATTGTTAAGAAAGAAAATAATCAATTTGAATTTAATCGAAAAATGATTTTTGTAATTAGATATCTAAGTATCGTATATAATAGACTATGAATGTTTTGCTGATTTATGGATTTTCCTGTATTTTGAAATCATCCAAGATATCCTGAATTTTTTAAAACTATATGGAGTACTATGGAAACGGTTTATTAAATTACTATTAAAAACAAAAGTTTTACAGAAATTTTACATTATGATGATACGGAAAATTTAATCGTCTTGGAAAATGGAAGCAGGAAAAAACGAAATTTTAAGTGGACATTAAATAGAAAATTTTTTGGATTTCAGTGTTATTACATGTAATCATATTATACTAAGTGTAAAAAATGAAAAACACGTATTTCTATAAATAAATGTGTTAAATTGTTAGATAATAGCCAAGATGAAAAGCACCATGAAGGGTCCGCACATCAAATAGACATTAATTTTATTATTGAAATATTTTCTTAATTTCATAATTTATATAATGTAAAATATAAATATTATCCATGAGGCAAAGATTCGAAGACGTTTTAAAATAACTTTAGATAAATAGACATGAGATGAAAAGTTTGACATATTTAAAAATGAATATGAGGGGCACATTCAAACCAAATTAGACATTTGGGTACATAATGCGATACAATTGTATAAAACTTGCGGTTCGAAAGAAAATTTGACTAATAAATTAGTTAGTAAACTAATTAAATATTATTGTATGTTTTTGTGTATTTATAATAATGATATAAAAAAAATTAAGAATGTAATAATGGCAACACTTAAGTATTTAAATACTTTAATCCTTAAATACTTAAGTGAATATGACCTGTAACATGATTTTCGCCCCGAAGGATAATGATAGAATGTGCAACATATAATACAAAGTAAATCTCAGACAAATCAGTGAAAACTTTTCTTTTTTTCTTAAAAAATTTATAAGTTATAATTTTTAAAGTCATACCATTATAATTTAGATTCTAATACAAATTTTTGTTTTTCAAAGGCCAATTTTAGTAATTCAAAATTTTTTAAAGTAAAAAATATATACGCTATAGTTTTTAATAACAGATAATATTGAAATATATATATATATATATATTTAACTTTTACAACTGTTTTTAAATGCATATGATGTAAATAAAAATGATTTGCTTTTACTCTTTAAGAATTATGTTTTAAAAAAATTAATTTTTTTCGACAAAAACAAACCGAATGATCCCTCTACCAACGATTAAAAATGAAAAAAAATTTAGTATAATATTCTATATTTAATTTTAAAATGTTATTACTATATTATTAAACATAAATAAGTATTAGTTTTAAATTATAAAAGTTTATTTGTATAAAATAGATAAAATTAATGAAATATATTTATACTTTCGTAAATTAAAATGATAATTTATTGTTATAAGCTTATTAAAATAGAATCTGACTTTTGTTAGGTAAATTTTTATTGATCAAATTATATTGTTGCTTCTCTAAATCAAATACGTTAAAATATTTAAACTGTTTTTCGCTTAATTTAAAAATAAATGTCAGATATAATTTTAACTTTTAAAACGATTAATCTATTTCTTCAAAATTTTCTTAAGAAAATCTTTTAAAATAAAATGCATATAATATTATTAAGGATCAATATTACATCCTTGTCTTATTATTATGTCTTCTTAAAAATAAAAGTCAATCATCCGTGTTATTACTACATATATACACTACAGCAATATGGTCAAATTTTATAAGTACGGTTGAAATTGAAAAATGAGAAAAAAAATATTACTGAATCAGTTGATCTATAACACCTTGGTCGAGTCATTAATTATTAAGAGGCCTAAAATACAGTACAGTCGCCGTAATATGCATACGTGGAGCTCGAACGTGCGCATCAGTTTATCTAAACGGAAAGCGGTGACTGTAGACCATGAACGGAAATAGAATTAAGCTTTATAAAATTGCTTATCGTCAACATGATACATAAACCCTTTTTCTTTACACACTAAAGAATTAATGATTGCATTCGCATATTATAAAATTTTTAAAACAGAATTTGAATTTATATATTTAGTTGAAAAATAACATAATTATGTTTACGTATCTAGTATTTTATTCAAAATATTAATATTTAAAAAAATAAATTACTAAGGCTTCTTGCTCATTAACACAACATAAATTATCGATTATTATTTCTTTTTATATAAATATATTATTTTTTCGTTTACTAATAATTATTCTATTAATTCATGAAATCGATTACTCACAAGTATCAGCAAATGAATACTCTATTGATAAGACTAAATCGTATTTTAAGTGAATTTGGGAAAGATTATTCTTATATTGACGAATATTAAAAGAAATAAAACTTCACAATGAAAAATTTTTCAATAAGATGACCTAAAATTGTCAAAATGAAAATAGATAATATTACGAATTAGAAAATGAGAATTAATTTTTATTTTTATTACTTGATATTTATTTGTAAGTAAAAGTTTAATGAATAATATTTAAAATGTTGAAAATTGTGTGAAGTACTGAATATACACTTTTATATATGTATAGATAATTTATTTTTTTTTAATAATTAATTTTTCTACTGGAACTGTAAGAAACGAAAGTTATTAATTCACTCAATTTAGACAGAAATATTATATAAATTTAGTAAAAACTGAAACAAAGTGTTATAAATTTTTCCGTAATTTGCGAATTGTAAGAAAGTATTTTCGAGCAAACATAATATATGTTTCTAAATTGAAATAGAGAATATAATAAAATTTATGTTTAGAATATTTTGAGAGAAAATTAATTTTAGATTCAAAATCTACTTGAAAATATAGTCAAGATTGCATATGACAATTTATCATCCGAGACGCAGAGACATAAGCTTACAAAATAATTCCTGCGTCCTACGAAATCTTATTGTTTTGTTATGAGACTTCAGTTTGAGTAATTCAATGCATATACGTGATTTTCTAAATTAATAGGGAGTTATTGGCCAGTTTATCGCTTGGTGGACGTTTATAAGTAGTAGAAAGTAAAAAAGCCTACCTGGAAAACACGCATCTTTCACGAGAAATGACATTGCAGAGCATACGAGAAAAACGAACATGGCCAAAAGGTTTTCGTAAAGTCTAATAATCGCGCAAATGCAAAAGTAATTTGAATTTGCAAACCCGAATATATATCATACGAAATATTCTAGAGAAACCATAAGTTCAACGTTATATCTTACGAAGCCCTTTGCCTCTTTAAAAAATAGGCACATCACGGTCGCAATGATCATCAGTAACGAGGATCAGGCAAGAATAGATGAGGGTGCAACGACAAAAATTGAACGTAAAGGTAAAGATACGTATGATATAATGAATGAAGAAAGAAGAAGAAAAATCAAAGATATAAAAAGAAGGAAGTTAAGGCTCGTCGGCAAGTGTTTGTTGGACGTCTTTTCTTTCTGTCATTTATTACGGTCTTCTTCCTTCTTCCTTTTAATTCATTCTTTTATTTTTACGAACAATTCCAAATAAAAAGTCGACCTATGCGATAAAACTTTTATTATTTATTTCAAAAATATTAAATAACAACATTGAAGAATAATGAGATTATTTTAGCCTCGAAATAGGAGGTGCTATGTACATTCGTATCCAACTTTCTAATGCATGATATCAAAATGATAATAAATTTTATAATTCTTTTAAATTATCTGTATTAATTGTAATTTTATACTCTAATATTGATGAAAAAATTGGAAATTTATTATAGTTACTTTTTAATATATTTTTTTATTTGTGTAATTAAATATTTTGACATCTACATAGTTTGTCTTAAAATATTACTTTGGCTATTTTGTGCAAACGAGTATTGCAAACTACATAGCAACATTTTAGTTATTTAAATATTCATAAGAAAATTAATTTTTAAAATTATATACTAAATAAATAAGCTATTTAATTAAATTATCTCCCTAAAATAAAATTAATTTCAATAATTATTTATTAATATTTAATATTCAACCCAATAAAATTAATTTTTAAAATTATATACTAAATAAATAAGCTATTTAATTAAATTATCTCCCTAAAATAAAATTAATTTCAATAATTATTTATTAATATTTAATATTCTGATAATCTGATAATAAAAATCTGATAATCAAATTTTACAATGCAAAATGAATATGAACATTTCGATCAGTAATTCTGAATACTGTTAATTTAGGAAGAAATAATATATTAGCGTGCAAACTATTTATAGCCACAAGAAGAAAAAGAAAATTGTATCGATCTTTTATAGTCTTATTTTTTTTAATTTATTTATCTTTTACTTATATAAATACACGTACATGTATTTTTGCTTCTGCTCATTCCTACTTACAGAAAAAACTGAATTTTAGAATTGATGTTTTTCATACATTCTGGAAAAGAGCAAAAACTACACATCAAGTCGTATATTGTTGAAGTTAACTTATATGAAGAAATTCTTCTTTTACCTGCTCTTTTTAATTTATGATTAATAAAATTTTAGTTTCAAGAATCTGTACTCATTCTTGTGGTTTAAAAATCTTAATTATTGGAATATATATTGTTTATACATAAAATATTAGATTAAAACATTGCTTTCTTTATTACATGATAAAGTTTTATGAATAACAAAATTTTTTAATTTAAACTATTTTATCAATATATAAAACAATATTTCAAATAAATTTAATTTGTAAATTGAATAAATATATATTATATGTATACTAATGTTTGAGAAAACAATTATTCTTCATGATATAGACTTTTTTTATACTTTTACGTTAGTTACAATTTTTAATATCTTAGAACTAATTTTAATATAACTTAAGAAAAAAATATCTTTGACTGAGCTAAAAAAGTTATCTAAATGTTAAATATTTTTTATGAATTGTAAATAAAAGTTTATTGATGTTGATTAAAAATTTGAGACCTAAAATTTAAAAGTAAATACTATATGGATCTTTTGATTATTAACAACTAACATTAATTTTGAAATTTCAATATCATTTACATTATTTTAGTAGAAAATGCATAACAAAAGTTCTGTAATTTTTAATTTTAGTTAACATAATTTCTGTAATTTAATCACTTAGTACATAAAAAGTATATAAATTTTCAACGTAATATATTCAGCATATATTATAAATAAAATAAATTTACATTGGTACGGTTCTCTTTTATATATATCTGTCACGAGTCAATAAGAATAAATTTCGTTTGAAGTTACAACCTTGCTTTGATATGCAATATTTAATTAAAATTAATTTCATAATCAACGTTCTAAAATGTGTCGGAAATGACTTATAAGAGATTTAAATAAAAAAACATCTTATTTTATTGTCCAACATTATAGTATCTAGATCATTATTTTAATGAATATGCAATATTTTATTAAACATTATTATTTTATTATATATATATCATTATATATATATAATAAATATATATATTATATAATTATATTATTATTATATATCCTTACAACTTCTATATTTTATAACAAAATTATCTAAAAAATTAAAGCGAATTGCAAATATTCATTACAAGTAATATCTCGCATTTGATACCTGAGTTTTAATTATCTTATTTTTAATACTAATTTAATTTCTTAAATTATTTATTATTATTACAAAGATATAATTTTAAAAATATGTTAAAAATTGATCTGTTCTAATATTTCATGATTTAAAATGAACACATTGTAGTTAGTATGTAACAAAAATTATTTTTTACAGCGAAAAATGTTGTTTTATTGTAAAAATAATTAAATTAGTATTATTTATTATGTAATTATGTATTACTAGTAATACTGTCATTGATTATATTAACAATAATATTACAATTATCACTTTCAAACCTGCATATAATGACGTTACAAATTATAATACAGATTATATGATAATATATTACATTAATACCAATACAATTGTAATGATTATTGATTTAACAAGAAAAGATATTTATTAAAAATTCTGTTGCATTACTACTCAATTAAATTACTAAATTCAAAGCGATTCTTATTTATCATTACCGGCAAATATTTATAATTATCTAGTAGCTACCTTAATATTAACTCGTATGTAAATTTATTAAATTTAATATTTAAAATTAATATGGAAAATTATTATCTCTTTTTTAATGCTGCATCATTCTGTCAGGAGTTCATTTTGAATCATATTTAAGAGTAATAATTACCTATCCTTTGTATGTATAATTACTTGTATATAATTACTTATATATAATTACTGAGTATAATTACTTATACTTATACAATGTCTTTTATTTAGCATATATTTTATTGAGCATATAATAAAGTTATAAATGTGAATCAATAAATTTACTAGTATTGTATTTCATCATTTATATTTTAATAGTAAATACTCAAGTCCATTTCTCTATTTGCCATTAGATTTACAATTCACTTTTATTAAAGCATGAAACAAATCAGACTACTGCGAACATCAAGAGATAGCGTTTATTCTCTAAAGTGTAACAATACAAGTGGGCAAATCGCGCTTGTTACTAGTCTGAGCAAACACCTGCCATCCCGTCATTACGCGAGTGCAAGCATTTAATTGCTCTTGGGCCTTTTTTTCGCCAATATTAGTTTCTGAATTCGTGCCCATTTTACTCCCTCTCGTATGTGCTCTGTCTCTTCTAGGTAAGTATCGGTTTTGTGGCTGCTTGTTTGGTTCATTTGGATAATAGTTGCGCAGTCGCGCATGTCCCTATCCTTGTGTTTGTTTTTTGCTTCTTTCCTCCAGGATTTTCAGGAGACCGAAAAGGGCGAGCTCGTATTATTTTGCTGGGGTTAGAGTCACGATTTCTCTCGAATGCGTGCTGTTCGTGACATGGAAGAGGAAGTTCACAAAAGCAAAGAAAACGTTCGATAGATAGTTTTCGAAGGCGTGACATATGGCAGCTTGTGTCAGTTGCGTTTGGAGTTTCTTTAATTTGTTTCGCGTGTAGTTTAAGGAAGTTATTCTTTCATTGGAATATTTTATGAAAATTGTTACACAAGTCTTGTATTCTGTCTTTTTAATAATGCCAGAAACATAATTTCTTGTGTTCTCAAAGGCGCAATAGAAGTACAATTAAAGACAATGAATAACGCAACCAAATCTTTATTAAACATTTTTGAACTTTATTATTTATTTTAGATTTCAATTAAATATTATTTTTGTTAGAAAATCCTGATACTTTTTTTCTTAAGTTTCATGATTATTTAATACTATTGGTTGAATAATGCAATAAGTCTAGTATATGATATACTTCAAAATAAATTTGAATTATGTGAGAAGTACTCATTTTTTTATTTTACTTTCCATTACGTATACAGTAGGTGATAAATAATTAAATAAACTATTATCAAATAAAGATCAAATTATTTTGAAACAAAATATCCTTAAAAATTTAGAAAAAACTGCCATTATAATTCATTATACAACTATTTATTGACGAAAGAGTAAGATGTTATTTTATATTTAAAAAATAGAACTATTTCTTTGAATCTTGAATTCTGTAATTTCAAGCAATTTATAGTATTTTTATACTAATATTGTATATTATTGATATAAGTTTATTAAAACAGAATCTGAATTTCCATTACGTAAACTTCTATTTATCAAATTATATTATTGTACTTGCAAATCAAGTACATCAAAAATTGTAAATTTTTGTACACTTAACTTAAATAAATATCAGAAAGTAATTTCAAATATTATAATAAGTATCTATTATCTTAATAACATAATTACAAACTTGTTCTTATCTACTTTTTATTTATTTATATCAATAGTTATAATTTCTATGAAAAATATACTATATGTTTGCTATTATTTGCATTATTTAATACGAGTCTTTAATGTTTCAGAGAATAAGATGTATTTATAAACTATAAAACAGAATCAACAATGATTTTATTAATATATTTACTCAACAACAGATTATTTGATAATAATCTTGCTCGAGGTAGTAAACATGAATAAAATATAAAATAGGTTCTTAAATTTGTATAAACTTTAAATTTTATACATTGAGTAAACTAATAACTTTCGTTTCTTACAGTTCCAGGAGAAAAATAAATTATTAAAGAAAAAAAAATTATCTACACATATATAAAAGTGTATATTCAGACCTTCATGCAATTTTCAACGTAGACATTATTTCTGTCATTTTAAATATTATTTATTAAACTTTTACTTATAAATAAATATCAAATAATAAAAATAAAAATTAATTCTTATTTTCTAATTCATAATACAATCTATTTTCATTTTGAAAATCTTAGGTCATTTTATTGAAAAGGTTTTATTTTTTTGCTATTTGTCAAGTTGAGAATAATCTTTCCCAAATTCACTTTAAATACGATTGAGTCTTATTAATAGAGTGTTATTTTGCTGAAAATTATAAGAAATCGATTTAATGAATTAAAAGAATAATGATTACTTAGATTATTTAGATAAAATAAATAATAATCGATAATTTATGATGTGACATGTTAATTAGTAAGGAGCTATAGTAACTCCTTTTTCATGTTATAATTTTGATTTTAGACTATCAGCGCTATATATGAAGGGACTTATAAAGTATTATATTAAAAATTAATAAAATAGTTTATAATATTTCTAAAACTTTCATTTAAAAAGAAGAACTTTTCAAATAAAATACAGTGCTATTAATTATAAACTCGAAAAATATTTAATGTTTAGTAAAATATCATTATACTTCATACAACAATTGTATGTTATAAACATGAATTGGTGCGAAAAATATCACTTCCAAATAATGGAGACGTATGAATAATATTTTATTATTCAAAAATAGTGAGTTGAATAATTTTTTTAATTTTATGTAACTAAATACGAATTGTTTTACAGAAAAATACAACTACAATGTACAATTTTAATTTTTACTTAATAATATTTAATTGTAACAACAAATTTTACTTATAAACTAGAATTATTATTTTCTTTTATAACTTACTCAATATTACCTTATTATTGATAATATTTCTTAATTATGGTTAATAATAAAGGTATAACATAATGTTTATATATACATGTATAAGTTTTCAGTAATAACGCACGTCTGGTATTTTGTAATATAAAATGTTTTCTTTTGTGAATAATAATGTTTTTTAACAATCGTTCATATAATATTAACAAACATCTATTGGTCTAGTAAAAATCATATTTATATTTGTTTTCATTATAAGAAAATTTAATATTTGAATTTAGTTTTGGAAATACAGTATTAAAGTAGCAGTAAATTACTTACACTTCAAAAAATGTATTTAACTAATTACTCATTAAATTAATTAAAAACAATTAATAAAAAATTGAACTGTGAACAGAAGATATAAACATCTTTTTTTAAGTGTTTCTTGATATTAATAAAATTTAACTAATAATTTATTAAAAGAAATGATCAAAATATATTAACTAATTGTATTCGCGTAATAATAGGTATTACATAACTCCACTTATAATTGTAAAAATGATAAGGTAAGTTTAAAAAGAACTACTCTATGTTAATCTTGTACTCCATGATTGTATGATAGAATCGGCTTAGTGAATGTATTAGTGGAACATGTCGAAGATACATTGTGTAGCATTAGCAATGTTTAGCAAAACTACACAAGGCAAATAGTCCAGAGCAAGCGCCTGAAAATGACAACGATTATGATGAAACTATGCAACCGATTTCTAAATCCCTCCGGACAAAGCTCTTAAAGCTTAAATTGACGGTATGGTTGGGCTGATAGTCAGCCATATAAAACGCATTGCACAGAGCTTCATAACCAGTGCATGATAACACGCCATCTCCTCGATAATGAATCCCATTACTGTTCGTACCTCTAGGAGTTTCCAAGAATTATGCATTCTCTCTTTTAGAGTGGTAACAATCCTTTTTTTCTCTCTTTCTCTCTCTAATTTCACTTCAAAAACTTAACTAATGTGTTACGCAGCATTATAACCCCTTTTTCCCCCGGCCTTTGGACAAACGTTGCTGTCGACATATCCTAGCTACAATTAAATGTAAGCAAGTGTTCACATGTAACTTTTCTCCTGTTATGTTTTTCTTTTTTTGTAGGTGTATTATAGTATTGTATATACTTTTTTAAATTCGTTACATTCTTTGTCTTAAATGTCTTCCTTTAAAAAGTCAATAATATAATTATTATTTATTTACAATTCTCTAACAATGCGCATAAAAAGTTTTCTGAGTAATCATTTTTATTAGTTTAATTAAATGTTTTTAGTTGAAGCTACATATCTAAAATAAAAAATAATACAAAAATTCAGTATAGTGAACAATTAAAAAATAATGACTATCATGATTATCAATGAATGTTAATAATCAATAGTATTATTCAATTACATTATTACAGTTAAATAATAGTTTTATTCATGTATGCATTAAGCTGAGCCTTAAAAGTTATATTATCTACAAATTTAATTTACTATTTAAACAAATTTATAAGCATATAATTTTAACTATATCTTTATTGATCAATTATATGTACAGTATTCTGTGATGTACTTTTTAAAAAACACCTTCTAAATGATAATTAAATTATATCAGGTTGATGGCATGCCCACCTAGAATGATTGATACTTTTTTGTTTGGTATACACTTAGATAAGAAAAAAACCTTTGGTTCAAAGAGCAATTTTGACTTTAGAAAAAACAATTTTTTTTAATGTACACGAATCCACATAATAATTAATGTAAAGTAAAATATAGTGTAATTAATAAATTTACTATTTAAACATCAGTATACATCATTCAAAAAGTAACAATGAAAATAAGATAAATCTTCAATGATCCTCCTAAAGACAAAAGATCTCTTATTAGTATATCATTAGTTTATAAAGTATTATATGTTAGAATAGATTACTGAAAAATTAGAATAATAATCTACTAATATAACAAATAACCAAAAAAAATAAATTTAAAAATGTCACAAATTTGTAAATAGCTGAATATTTTCAGCTTTATAATATTTTATTGTTATTATTTTTAATAATATTAAATTAAATATTTTCTGTATTAAATGTTTTTAAAATATCAATGGTTTAACTAATATAATATGCCATTATTCTTTATAAAATTCATAATAAGAGTTATTAGTACAAAAAAAAAATTTTGATTGTATGAAAAAAAATTTTATTTACAAAATATAATATTTTGAAACTTATGTATGTACTTATTCAACTTATTTATTTGTTTTATTTACTTACTTGTTTTAGAACGCGGTTCTCGAGGACCATCGACAGTAACCTTAATAGCTCTAGTATATGTTGCTACTTGAGGTGGTGTTGTTGAAACCGTTATCGTGATGCTGAAGCTTTTACCTAGGTATATAGAAGAAAATATTTACATAATGTAAAAAAATTAAGAAATAATTATACTTATCTAATATTGTATGGTTGCTTTTTATTTAACGGTAACGTAATTAAAATGAAGAATAAGAAATAAACACATCAGTTATATTCATTTAATCATACAAGCAATCATATTTTTCTATTTTCTTATAAATAGCCATAAAATTTATTTTATAATTACATAAAAGTATATGACTTTTATTTACAAAATGTAATTTTTTATGTAAAAATAAAAGTTCTAAATAATTGCAAAACTAGATTTACTAATGCATTTGTTTTTAATTGAGTTATCTCAAACAAAATAATACAAAATGAATTTTTAATTTATTTCTAATTATATTATAGTAATTTTTAACAAATTCATATACTTAAAACGAAGTTTATTTTTAGTAGTTATCACTAGAAGCTTATAAATAATTATTTTTAATCACTTTAAAATATGAAAATATTATGAAAGGCGTAATTTGAAATATGTTATAAATTATGTAATAAGACACTTTTTTATTTATAATTTAAATAAAGCATTCTTTTATTAAAGAATTATAAAGATATAATAAAAAGATTTAGCAATGTCTATTTATAAAATTTATAAGACCACTTTGGAATTCATTTATAAAATATAAATTGAAAATTGAAAATTATAATTTTAATTGTTTAATGGACGTAACAACAAGAAAATGCGTTTTGATATACAAAAATAGCATCTAAGCATAGTTTATTTTACTAAATTATAGATGAAAAACTTATACTTTAAAAAAATTATACTTGAAAAAATTGAACAGTTTTTCAAGTTTGAACAGTTCGGCTATAAATATATATATGTTAAAGTTCATTTACGTAACAGTAATAGTTCATGACAATGAAAAATTCAACAATTAATCAACAAGGTAAACTATCATAAATACCAAATCATACACTTACCACTTTTAAAGTAGGTAAAATAAAATTGTAAATAAATTTTCTAACAGAAATTAAAAAGAAATACACCCTATAATTGCATCCAATTTGATAAAAAACGCACTGCACTTATACAATTTAATGTGATTTAATTTCTCTTTAAAGTTCGAAAGCAGTCAAAATTAAAAAGAAGATAAAAAACTATAATACAAGTAAAAAGAAAAAAACAATAAAAAGTTCAGAAGAGAATGGCTTGGCGAAAGAGGGGGAGTGAGAGAAAGAGAGAAAGAGGAAGAGAGAGTGAAACAGCATAGAAAAAGGGTGGAGCAGCCGCATGCGTATATCATGCGGGACGAAGGTTCCTTTGGGAAGTTGCGAAGGTGTCCGTGTATATTAATTCCCTCTCCATAAACGTCTGCTGAAGAGATTGACTACGCAGCTCTTAAATGACGGCGGGCGTCGCTCGCTAATGTGTTTGGTAATGCTCGCTTCCCAAGAGCTTCTTTTGTATAGGCGCTATCGTCCATAAGCTGCACAAAAACCAATGACCGAAGTTTAAGCCTGCGCTCACAAAGGTCGCTGTCACCGCAGCTTCTTTGTGATGTTATTGTTTGCTTGTTCTTCAAGCTTCTCACACGGTATCATGTTTCTTTCGAAATAAAGACTATATGAACATAAGAAAGTGTGAATGAAAATTTCAAAAGGATATTTTATCAAGATATATGATGAGTGTTTGTTCAACATGCATCCTATGAAGAATTATTTTTCATTTTCATAAATGCTTTGAAATAGATGGAATAAATCACGAACTAAAATTTCGTTATTTGATTAAATGTGAGGTTGGCGAAATGGTAAAGCAAATACAAGTTTGTTCACAACGTAAGGGTCTTATTCAAAATTGAGTGTTTTTGTTGAAACTGATCTATTACTATAAATAATGAATGGTAAATTTTTCTTAAGATAGTCTTATGTTTAGCGAAATGAAATTAATTCATTTTTTATTTTGATTTAAAATATCATAATATTTTCTGATCAATTCAACTGATTGAATTTCTTGAATTTCTAAAAAATAACATATACTTATATTTTTCAAAAGAGCATATAAGGCTTTATATTCTATATTACCTAAAATGATTTTTAAAGATTTTAAACTAATTACAATTCTTAAACCAAATACAAGTATTTAAGAAATATATAAATTCATTACTTCTTTTCAAAATAAATGAATACAAAATTTAATATGTGCTTCCATGTTATTGTTTAGAAAATTTTGTTTCAAAATTTAAATGTACATATAAAATATATACACGTAAATATACATTATTGTATTCGGTTTAACTCTATTTAAGTATTATTATTTTTCGTTACATATCCTTTAAGTAACAACTCACATTATATCTTATCTACAGCTATTTGTACATAAAATGAAAGACAACTATTTCACGTACAAAAACAAATACGGCATGTAACATGTATCATATGTCATCTAAAAAGTTAAAAATATAACCTTTTGAAGTTTTTGAAGTATCATTTGCATGGACCAGAATGATCATCTGAGAAGTCGTAGAGATTTAAAATGATAGTCTGTACTGGTACTGTACTGGGTCTTTCGTCCTTCTTTCTTATTTTAATGCGTTCTTCGTTCCGAACTAGGAAACATTTAGGGTCTGTGGAAGGAAAAGATCCTTCAGACCGCTAAATTTATTAACTGCCGTAAACGACAGGCGCGCATAGGGGCATTTAGGCAAGAAGGTTTTATGGTATTCATTATCTCGCGCTATGGGTCGCTGCGCGACGAAGTTCCTTCCTCTCTTTCTCTTTCCCTAACGATTACTTTTCGGACTTCGATTTTTTAAAGGTTAGTGATTGCAATTTCAGTGTTAACATACATGTAATGTTAAAGTATTTTATTTATGTTATATGAATAAGGATAAGAAAGAATTTTTTAGACTTCGATATTTTAATGAAAAATTTTTATAAAACCAAATGAAATACTTGTTAGACGACATTTAAATATTATTTTGAATATATATAAAAAGTATAGTCTTTTCAGATTTATGAAGCTGGAATTGCTATATAATTTAATGTATGCAGAACATATTGAATTGTTATACACTTAATCTTTTTAAGTAAAATTTCAAATGCTTGAAGTAATGATAGATTTAAAAACAAATAGTTAAATTTACAATTGATCATCATTTTACATAAACTATATTTTCATTTAAATACATTTTTAAAGTATATCTTAATTCTTATTTAAAATTTAAAAAAACCATGAAACTGAATAATCTAATAAAAGTTCATTTTAGCTACAGAGTAGAAATTCTACTCTTAAAAATTCCGTGCAAAAATAATTATACCATTTTTTTGATTCGTTATAACTACTGAATTTAAATTGTATTATCTATTTTCTTATAATTTATTTTAAAATTATAAAGTGAAACATTATAAAACATTATAAAGTGAATCAAAGTAATTGATTTTTAGTATTCATTTTAAAAAATGTATGCATAAACGACAAAATATTTTACCACAACTATTCAATTAAATAATTCTTATTGCATATATACTAAGTTAAAGATATGAATATTTAAATATTTAAAGAAAATTTTGTTCCTTTTAATTTTATATGAATGTACACAAGTATAAATTGAAATCTGTGCACATTTATTCATAAATTATTATAAAAGTGTAAGTTGTGAATAGGAACGTATACATATTTTAAGTAAACTTCATGTATATTTATATAAAATAAAAAATTCCATAACGAGTTTTTGTAGCTAATTATTTAACATTTATTAAATATGTATACTTTTCTCTGTGCACAATTGGAAAGCAAATTGTTTTACTAAGAACTGCAAGTATAAGTATATTTAATTGACACGTATTGCATTTACTTTTTATGTTTAATTATAATATATCTTAATATAATCTTAAATAAAATTCAATACTTTATTTTATATAATAACAATATTTTTATATGTAACAAATTTTATATTATATATTGTACACAATGCGATTATTTATAAAGCTTCTAAATAATATTATTATAAATAAAAGAATGGCCATTCAACAATCATTCTTCAAAATCAGTTCTTATTTCTTGAAAGTTACTTACATTACTCTCATTTTACTGAACATTATCTATGTAAGGATAATTGCTTTAAATCAATATTTTTCATGCAATATTATTTGCTTTAAACACTCCAGTTTATCCGAAAATAAATCAGTGCAGATATACTGATATCAAGCAAAAGACAAATCACGTCTTGAATATATAGAATCAGATACAACGATCACGCATATGTGTGTATGACAAGCATACGTATCAGCAATCAAATTTTTCGTCAATTTACGAAATACGAGCGCGTATCGATTATTCAGGATCACGAAGAAACGTAAACTCGTTTGTTCCACATAAATATATTTACCAATTCAAGCTACTTTGAATAACGTGAAAGTTAGCAATTTATATTTGTCCATCCCCACTTCGGTCGTAATAATACGTAATAGTATGGAAGGTTTAATCAATGGTGCAGCGTTTCATAGTTTGTCGGTTATCAGGATATGTAATGTCTAGTTGTATCAAACATCCCTTTCGAGCTTGAATCTGTAGACTCCTGCAACTGACTGCAAAACTCTCCATAAATTGTTAGATATCTTCCGAGTATATGCATTTCAGATGATACCATATATACACCTACTTTCTCTCTCTTTCTCCTTTGTACATTTTCTCCCCCTTCCTTTAAACTTACTTATTATTTCGCTACAGAATTTTTGAACCTTTTGGTCTTCATTACTCAAAAAATGATAGATGTATGAAAAATGTAGAATGAAAGTTTTTAAATTAAAAATTCAATGTCTTTGATACCATCAAAATCAATTAAACACATTGTTCATGTAAATTTAGACAATTCAGAGACATGAAACTAAAAATTATTTTCTGTAACAATTTTTTTTTATTTTTAAAGAGTGACCTTGTTGACATATATAAAAACAAGGATAACCAATGTTATTTTTCTTATAATATTGAATGATCATTTTAAACACATAGCAATATAAGAAAAATTATGTCACATAGACTTCCTTCTCTTTCTTATAAAAATTATTGTTGATTTAAAAATCGAACTCTTGTTTTAGAAACTTTTATAATTGAAATAATATATGTTTTCAAACTTGTTAATATTAGTTTGTTTCTCAAAAACATCAGCATTCGTAATCAAAACTTTCATAAATTATTTCTTTTCAAAAAAAATGTATTTGTATCAACGATTAAATTCGATTTATATAACAATTAATAGAGTATTAATATCAATATGATGATTTAGCTATACATAAAAAAATAGAATTAAGCACATTAAAATTCATTAAATTATTAATTTATTCATTTTTATGTTATATATAAATATAGAATGAAGGAAACTTTTTATAAACATTTATATTAATTAAAATGATATATATCACATTATTGTAATGTTTCACAATTCCGCATATTTGTGAAAGATCTTATAATATTTATATTAAAAAATTAATTTTATTACGATATTTCTTTCAAATTGTATAAAATACAACTAATAATTTTATAATTCAAAGTATGTATCATAAAAATTAAAAAAAAAACAGAATTCAGTGACAAATGTTTGGAGTAAGAGAGAGAAACACCCCAGCCGCAAGAGTAACGTAAATACGCATCATTCTCATGTCAGTGGTGTTAGTACACTCTGGACAATGATTTTGTATAAGAAATCTTTTTTATTTTATTTCTTGCTGTTGATGATTTTCGGATGTTTATTTGGCGATTCACATCATTTTCTCTTTCAGCTTTATTTTCTTATTTGACATATTGTTTATTACCTACATATTATTATCATCGTTTCTGTAGAACGATTTGACGCAATGGTAAAGTGGTGTTTTAAAATATCATTGAATTTTTTTATAATGATGAAATAGAATGGTAATAATTATTCACCAACAAAAAATATATTTTGATATTTCAAAACTAAGTTATCGTTGATGAATATTTATTAATGACTATTAATATGAGTGCTAATTAATATAAGATAGTATGGATTTGTGAAATAACGATTATTTTAAGACTATAAAATTAGTATGAAATATGAAACGAAACTTTTATTTATAAATTATATAATTTTATATATTTTATATATTGACCTACTTTTAATAAGATTAAACATTAACATTAATTTAAAAAAAGATATTTTATAAGTGTAATTAAGCAATTCAATCACTTATTTAGCTATAACATAATTTTTTTCAAATTAGTTATTGAGAATATATATTTTTAATACATGAAAAATTTGAAGGAAATTTAATAATCAATTACTTTTCAATTTTATTATT
This sequence comes from Wiebesia pumilae, assembly GCA_018907045.1. Classification (NCBI taxonomy): domain Eukaryota; kingdom Metazoa; phylum Arthropoda; class Insecta; order Hymenoptera; family Agaonidae; genus Wiebesia; species Wiebesia pumilae. The sequence goes on from JACCHZ010000185.1 coordinate 277,985, forward strand.
CATTTAGGAAATATATTTAATTTATTATATATGTATATATATATTATTTAAATAATATCATTATAAAATGTATAAAATTTTAAGATCTAAAATAATTAATGAACTAAGATCAATTATGTACAGAGCTTCATGAAAATAACTATTTGCTTACTCTCTTGAAAGTAGAATTTCACAATAACAATGTTAATAGCATTTCTATATAGTCCATGCAAAATCAAATTTCCTATCGCTATTCCAAAATTACAAAAATATATTGCTGCATGTATAGTCTTTATTATACGTAAATTATTATAGAAGTAATTTCACTTATTTTCATATCGTATAAAGTTTGCTCAAGCCCTTTATTAGTATATTTAAAAAATCAATTAAATTAACAAATCTCCTCATTACTCTTTATCGTCTACAATTGCTTTAATTTTAAATACTTCGTGCCGTATGCGGCTCACAACAAAACCATAATCCCTCCGCGACTCCTGTACATCGATCCCGACAAAAGTGCTTTGAGTGCTAAACGGCTTAGCGCACGCACCGCCACTACAGTTAAGCGCCTCGGAATCTCATTTCCGAAAATCCCTTTGGAAAATCCATGCGGAAAATTGAACAACCGAATGTCATAAACCAGAGGCTCTCTCACTTTCTTCCACGTTGACTTTGATAGTTTAATGAATTCAAAAATATTAATTCGGTTTGACGGAATACAAGCCTAATCTTGTGTCTTTTGTATACAAAGGCAGTTTATTATAGCATAGTATTCTCTCATAATGGTGTATACTTTGTATAACCATAATTTTTTATCGTTCATTAATATAATTATGTTTTTTTTTTCAAACACAAATCTATATATTAGTGGGTGTTTATCATTAATGTACGAGAATGAAAAAATCGAAAGTAGCAATAAGTAAAAACATTGCATAGAAACATTGAATTTGAACGTAATCACGTCAATTAAATTAAATGTAATACTTATATGTTCAATTATTAAATAGTTATAACACTAATAGTTTAATGATATATTTAAAAGAAGTAATCTTAAAATAATTAATCTTCAAATTTACCAATAATATTTCAGTATTTTTTAAGAATTTTCTACATCCAAAAATCGCTATGAATATATCTGATTGGAATTGTGTAGTACATCGTCGGATATCTCTAAAAACAACAACTTGGTACAATAAATAAAAAATACGGACTGATATTAGTTCGTTTGAATATTTGTTGAGGCAACTGATAATTATATTAGTCAACCTAATATATTTCTAAAATTGAATCAATTATCATATAGTTAGTTAAAATATTCCCTTATTTTATATTAACTCTGAAAAAACTTATATAATATAGAAAAAATCGATTTATTTAAATAATCTCTAGGAATTTGTATTTCATTTATATAATAATTTTTCTATTAATAAAATTTAATTTAATTTAATGTATTTACAGATTGTAACGCAAGAATCGTTTTCTTAATCAATTAAACAATTTGTTTAATTGATTAAGAAAAATCATAATTTACTGATTTATATAAATCAGATAAACTATAAGTTATAAAATAAAATATTAAATATCCTTAACATTTAAAGAAAAAATTATCTTTCAATTGCATAATTTAATACAAAATAATCACAATTTGATAGAAATTCGATGTTAAATTAACTTTTCGATATAAGAAAAAATGACACTTTTTTATGGCTATTTGGATTCATTATTTATTACTGTTACATAGAACGGTTTATCAATAATAGCAACTGATTAAATTTAGTATTTTTTATGCGGGAATCTACTAATAAACGCTTCTACCGTAGCCTACAGAAAGTGCATATACAATCAATGAAACTGGCTTCGATCCTATATGAAGACTTACGACTCATTGTCAGTCTCATTGATCACTACAAGAATTTCATCAAAAGCAACTTCTCATGAATAGTGCATCCAGCGTGTCACCGAATCACTCAGAGCTGTATAATCTTGCAAGCATATACATAACCATATATGGATGTATTTTTGTGTGAATATATGACTACGAAATGTGAGCCATATGGACAAAAGTAGATAGACTTTGGAGGGGGTGCAGTGAAATATGGTGGTGTGCTCAACAGAACCGGTACGAGTAGTAGGTGGGATGCAGCGGTGGACGTGGAGGAGGGCTAATGATGCCTAGAAAGAGAGAAAGAGAGAGAGAGAGAGAGAGTGAGAGAATGTGTATACGGTCGGTGGAGCTGCGGTTAATACTCGATGATGGGAACGGTCATCTGCAGAGACAGGATGTAGCTCGATGCGCCGCTGCTCCTGCTTTCTCACAGCAGCGGCACGAACACACAAAATCGAAGCCATGCGTATACGCATATATGAGCTTGATACTCAGTGAATTTGCATGAGTATGCGAGAGTTTGAGAGGAGTAAAGAGGGGTTGGTAGGGATCGGATAGCAAGGAAACAAGCGTATAACGGTACCACCAGCTACATCTGCTATGGCTCATACTGCTCGCGTGGCTTGCAAACACAATGATGATGACGATTTTGGTACATGTTTCTTATTCAGCCGAAGAATGAAGATGAACAAGAGAGGGGCTAGAAAGGAAGCGTTCCATGATTATAGAATATTTGAAAATAAAGGATCCTCGCTTTTCAAAAATATAAAAAATGAAATAACAGCATCTTTCATCAATTTTGTGTATTACCAGTGTAATTACATGCGAAATTTTGTACTAACTATATTACACTATCTTATTAATAAAACTTGAAACGTGAGAGACTTTTAATCGAAAGCGGTGATATTGTAACATTTTTAGGATGATTCATCATGAAACTTCTCTACAATATAAGCTCACAATAGAGTACCAATGATTTTTAAATTAAATACATTTTATAAAAAAAGGGCAACATTATTCTAATTAAGACTAATAAATCTACTGGAGATAATTAAACAAAAATTAAATTAAATATTAACTATTAATTCTATATATAAAAAAGTGACTAAAATACTTCAAACATTTCTAAACCAATAAGTTACGTTTATTTAAATTTGATATTTATTAGCAATATATTTATTAATTTAAACTTTACTTCTTAAATAATTCTATTGAAAATAAATGTATATTTCTATAGTGAGTTTAGATTATTATATTAAGATTTTCATATTAAATTTTTATATTATAAAATCATAAAAAGAATAAAAATATTGAAGTTTTTCAAATAAATAAAAGCTTAAATATTTTATTATGATACGTTATTTATATTCATAAGTACTACTTATTATATTATTAATTAATTTGTTAAAACATTTAATACCAAAAATTTAGTACTAATATTCAATTCCATTTAATGGAATACATTTAATTATAACACTACAGTTTTAACAAATAAGCGTTGAAAATTTTTCAAAATTGAATCTTATACTATTTTTTATTCCATTAATGTGTTTAGTTATCTTTCTTTTACAAAGCTCCTTGCAAGCTTTGCTTCTCTAAAATAAACAATAACAATAAATATTGTAAGGAAATAAGTAATTATAATAAAAATATTTAATTAAAATGTTTAACTAAGAAATATTAGTATATAACTTCATTATTACTGGGGGAATCTGCATGATGGAAATTGCTTCCCTATTGAATATTACAGGGAGAAAAAATAGCAAGAAAAACATAAAATCATGTGAAAAAAGTGAAACCAGAACTGAATTAATGAAATCGACAAAGCACAAAATAGATCACAGGCACAAGAAAGATGAATCATCAAAATTTAAGAATGTAAAGTAATGACAAAAAAGAAGAAAGAACAAAGCAATGCACGATATCGAGAATGTACATGAAGAAGGGATATCAGTAATAGCGCAAGTGGGACGTATTCACTCGCATTCAAGCTTGTGCACCGCGACACAGTTCAGTTTGAGACGTGAGAGCCTGAAAACAGTTTCGGAGGCTTCACAATATTTATAAACAAATGTAATACGATTATCATCATCATCATCATCATCATCATCATCAATAGTAAACACTTCTTTGTACGATTTTTAACATTTAAATTTTATTATAGAATATGCAGTTATATATTTTACTGAATAAAAGTAGAAAAAATTTTCAATGAAAAAGATTATTAAAAAAAAATTTTTTTTTAACAAAATACAGTTTGATTATAACTATGAATAATTTATTTCTGAGAATTAATTAGAACTTCCAAAACTTTTTCCTCACTTCTTATTTACAAAATCATAGATATTTATACGATTTACTTGAATTATTATAGTTTGTACTTATTTGAATTACATAATTTATAATTGTCGTTAGAAACCAAGGATTTTAACTTAAAATATAATCACGTTTGAACTAAAATTGCTTAAAAAACTATTGACTCCAATTTTTTTATCAGTTTCGAAATATCTTAATTTTAAGTGAAGTAATCTAACTGACATATGCAATTAAAAATATATATTTATAATTTTAAAACATTTAAATAATTAATAGAATATATTTTCATAAAAGTATAAAATGATTTTAAGCACCTTTTTCATTTTTAATGTATTCAATTATAATTTAAAGTGCTATCATCTATATTTATCTTTATTTTTATCAATTATTAAATTGAAAAATATAAGTAATTAATACTCCACCTTAAAAGTAAGAATATTTTTTACAAAAACACTGGAAGATATAATAAAACTGTAATAAAAAATACAAATACTTATCATATTGTATTTTGACAATATTTATTTCTTATTTTATTAAAAAAACTAAGTAAAAGATAGTCTTAGTTCGAATGCCGTTTATTCATACTTTAGAAAGATTTATTATTTTCAAAATAATTTTTAAAAAATTTCCTCTTATTATTTACTCGAATTTATGTATACATAGATCATTTTACACTAAAGAATACCTACCTAAAACGGTTTTGAAAAATGTACTATTCCACTTTAATTCGCAGATATTCTTTGGAGTAAAATGACCCATATATATATAATTTATTTTATAACTCTTTATGAATTAATATTCATAAAATCTTAAGTGAGTCAATTTTACATGAAATATAAGTTGATATTCTATGAAAAAAGTCAATTTCGGTTCAGAATCTTTTTTGGAGTAATATTGCAAGTATTAACAGCAATGATAAACGAGTACAGTTCTAAGCACTTTCTGTTTACATAAGGGATAAATATTTGATTAAAATATAGTAAAAATGAGCTATTTTATATAATATTTATATGTAAATATATATATAGTAATATAATAACTAATCAATAAAAGTCTGCAGTATCATAAAGAATAAAAGAGCTAATACGAAATTTTTACGTTAATCTTTTTAAACAGAAAATATAATATAATAAATTTATAATCACTTGACGAAATATACGATATATATATAATACTTTTACTAAAAATGATATTTTATTTTTGTTAAACTTTTTGCATTCTTATTCTGTTTTACTTGTACATTTATAACTTTTTTAATATTTTATATATAAATAAATGTCACGTCAGTCTTTTATAATAATAATATGATAAATTTTTTTTACTTATTATTCATTATCACATATTAATATTTAACATTTAATAATTATTTTTATGTTAGTTACTTGAAAAAATAAGCAACTTATACGAGAAATAATATTGCGTATTAGATTAGTTTATGATCTATTACGGATAATCAGTATTTCAATTACATGAACAAAGTTATATATTCGTAACTTCATATTTACTACTAAAATTTTATCATAATAAATTATAATTAGTAAAGAATTATATAAAAAGTACAAGTTAAGTAATTTTTTGTTTAAAGAACATTTGAAAAGATATTTAATCCTCAAATTTTTAGAATTTAATAATTGATTAAAAAATTTCTTTAACATGTAAAATATTACATACCTTAAAAAATATTAATATTTTTATAAGAGTAAGTAAAAAAATTATATTTAGCTTACTCAATTATGAAATTATAATATTTTAATACTTTGGTAAAAATATATTTTCCTAGTAAATGTTTGCGCTAAATATACTATTAACCGAAAAAACAAAATAAGAAAACTTATCAAAATTATTGAGAATCTTTAAGACTTATCTTTCTTTTGTTCTTACTTATTCAAAACTTAAAACTACAGTATAATTCTTTTTTATAGAAAATACTTTTCTATAGTTTTCTTCTATTATAAGTACAATAACATTTAAATTTATAAATTAATTACATAAAAGTATATTGAAAATAATAAACAATTAATACCAAAAAAAGTGTATTTAAAATCTTTCTTCTAAAATGAGCAATTTTTTTTAAATTAAAAAAATTATTAATTAGTTACTAATTAGCTAACATTAATTAATATTAAGTAATATAATAAGTATTTATAATGAGTAGTGTATGTATGATAACATGAAAATATCCGTTTTTATATGCTGCTGCTATTTTTATTTGAAATATTTCTTTCTCATAGCAAAAAAGCTAGCAATCGGCTAAATTGACCATAGATCAATATTAGTTATTCTCGTATCAAAAACTAATTCAGGCAAAAAAATAAAAAATAACATACAAAAGAAAAAAATGAACTTAATCGACTAAGTTAACTGTTTCCGGCAGGACATTTTCCCTCCGGCCGTAATCCATAGAGCACTTGTTTTTATAGAACGTTCGGTCATCCCTTCCCTCAATTCTAACGCTGCTCTTTCATCACGGCGCAGTTGAAGCATACTGTATATAGCGATTGACTGAGAAATCGCAGAAGCAATCAAATTAATAAATGGTCTCGCGAACAAACTATTCTCCTCTGATCGTTAATAGTACCGAGAGCGCATCGCGGTCGTATTACATCAGCGCCACGGGCGATTTGCTCAATTGGTGAAATTGGGAATTACGGAGTATTTAGTACATCAATGCGGCACGTACCTCGCATGTGTACTTTTATATGTATGCGATTATCTTCGTCAATGTTTCAAAAAGAAAAAATTCATGAATTGAATGAAAGTGATACTACGACTTGCTGCAAGTTGTGCAAAAGAATTCACAAGTACACGACTTTTAATATATTTTGTACTTGTTTACGGATTATCGAAAGTTATCAAACTATTACGTGTTAAAATTCTATTAAGATAAATGAACTATTAATCAAGAAAAAATACCACTATATCATGTATGGAAAAACAATACTTTTTATATAAGAGTTTGAGTATAAATAACCCTGTATTTTAAAAACGTAATTAATCTATACTCGTATAAATATAGATACTGCTGCATTAAAAGTACGTTTTATTTTTAAAATATTTTTAAGACATGAATTTTAAGTGAATATTATTTTAATAAAATAACAAATATTTATAAAATTCATTATAAGTTGAAAAATAAACTAAAAAATAATACATTTACTTGTAAAATATATGCATTAAAAATATAAATATTATGGTTATTGGGTGACTATACAATATTATCGTTACTATAAATGACACAGATTTTTCACATAATAAAAAACTTGCCAGTACAAATATTTTCATTGCTTTTTTAAAATAAAATGCCGGTTCTAATTAGCAAAAATATATTTAAAAAAAAATTGAAATTCGAAAATAAAAAGTACTATAATTACCTTCTGTATATATGGGTTCTGCGATGTAGGGATGATGCTATATAAAGGAAATATACATATACGTACGTACAACCTGCCCTTTCCATTTTGCATCTGGAAAAGGCCGTAATGCAGCGCAAAATGACGGAACCGCCTGAAAGATAGATGATGCCATTCGCAATAAGCTCGTGGTAGTCCAATCCATAACCTATCGTATCCCTTCCTGACGTCGGTTTTGTTTTGCCCTGACTATCTGTTTTTGGGGTGGTGCGCGTATGTCGTCCACGCGATGATGCGAAGAGTATCAAGTACTACTGCCACGCGAAAGCCGATGTTAAACAACTGTCATGCCCTTCAAATTGGATTCCATGACGGTCTATTATTTTGTGCTTCGATTTTTATTTTAGAATCGGATTACGCGACAAGTTCCTTAGAAAAAGCTTTAAATGAGGCTACTGTTTCGCTCATTTTTTAACGTCCCTTCCTTTTTAACATATTTCACTGAATTTTTGACAGAAGATTTTTAAATCTTCTAAAAAGGAATATCATGTTTTATTATTTTATTTTTTATAAATATCAAATTAGGTGGCATATTTAATATTTTCCAAGAAATTGTTACGCTCTCATCAATAGTATAGTAATATCTTATTTTTGTAATGAAGAAAATGTCTAATATATACAAATTGTTATGATGAACTGGGATACAGATATTTTTGCTTTATAAATACTACTTCATGGTAAATAGTTTAGCGAAAAAAATTCATATGCGTTTCACATAAAAAGATCATATCAAAACTAATTAATTTCTAATGTGTTCAAAAGTTTGTTCACTGATAAGTAGCAGTGTTTTATAAAAGAATTATCTTCAATTTTTGCAATATTGCTATTTTAGTTGCTTTTAGTATAAAATATATTATATAATGCTACAAAATTTATTCAAAATAAATAAATGCTAATTAAATAATAAATTGAATAAAAATCTCTACTTAGCTTTTAATTTGTAGTAACTAATTGGTTATTATTAGTATTTTGTTAACATGAAAATATACTTAAGATATATAAAAACAACTAGTAGCCTTTAGAGAATAAGTTGCTAAATAATTTATCACTAATTATATGTGACTTACGTATATTAATCTTTTGTAACTGTTTAATTTATTATTTTCTTTTACATTTAATTTTTATCAATAGATACGTATTTAAACTTATTATATTTGTGTTTAAATTAAAAGAAATTTAAAAAGAAATATTTACATGTTAAAAAAGTTTATCTTTATTTTCTTACACTATTTGCATATTTTTATTATAATTATATTACGGCTTTACTATTATACAAAAAATTAATTAAAATTAAAATTCTATTAAAATAAAAAAAATTAATTCATAAAGGAATGAGCTAATTCAGTGTTTGTTCAAATTACGTTAATTATTTAACAAACAGCGTGAAATAAAAGTTATTCTTTTAAACAATTTGCTTTGATTCTTACAATTATTCTTATTAGTGTTTGCTTATGTATGAATTAAATGGTATACTATAAATGCCTCAAATAGTGACTAAAAATATTTAATTACTGACGTAAAAAATGTATTCTATTTTTTATGTAGTCATATATAAATAAATATATTATTCCTTATTAACTTTTAACAAGTATATATAAATATTTTTATTTAGATGAATAATTCTGAGTATAAAATAATGACATATTTTATAATCAACTTTTTTGCTTTTATTTATCACATTTATTCCAGTAGAACAATAACAAAAAATAATTTATAAAATATGACATATCATACAACGATATGCGTAACGATAGTTTCCCTGCCAATAGAATCGGCTTAGCATAAAAAATTCCTGTTGTAGTACTTTAGGGTATCTTCTGCCATTGGATACTCTGTGATGATTTCTGATTAACGGTCAGTTGTTTCGGGCAGCCGTATGAGCACCCATTTACATGTCGGACGTCGAATAATAACTTTGATGGTGACGTAGGGTTCGTGTACATGTGTATCCGTATGTCGCTCACTTTGACACTATCGTGAATGGTATTGCTTCTGTACTGCCAAAACCATAAAAATGACCCATGAGAATACATGGAATATGAAAGCTGATGAATTCGTTTATCCCTATGTAAGGATCGGTTGGTAAAAGACTTAGAAAGAAATTATGCTTTTTAAAATAAAAAATTCGAAGTACTAGTGGATTAGTCTATTAGTCTTGATCGTTTTTATTCGAGAAAAAGCCGATTGAACCTCGGAACAAAATTTTATGTGAATTCATGATTTGGGAGATATTAATATTAAACAACAAATAGCTAATGATGAAATAAATATTTTGTACTTTTATATTTTACATATGTTTTTCTAATGAGTTAAATAATTTTTTCGTAAGTATATAATATTGAATGTTTTAAAAAGATAATTTTAAAGTAATTGTATAGTATTTAACAAAACTAAAACTTACTTTCTCAGATGAAGTTTTTAAAGTAAGACTTATACCTAAGGTAGATTACATTCTAATTTTGATTATTGTTCTTCATTCAGCATGAAATATGTAATGTAAATTTGCTAAAATGGTTTAGTTGTTAAAGTTATTTATAAAATTAATAATTATATCATTATAATTAGTCAAAGTAAGACAAAAGAAAATGTGCAATATCTCGAAATATAAGTTACGCTTTTCTAGTTTGCAAAATTGAAGAAAAATGGTATGAAAGAGACTTGATCATTATATATAACTAAATTTCAATCAAACCTAAAAGAAAATACTACAGCAGACCAGTCCATGGACAAATGAAAGCGAAAGGAACTTCCGGTAAAAAGTCAATAGCCTCGCAGACGGCAAAATGGTATCCAACGCATCTGCAGCACGCGGATATATACAAAGAAGAAAACAGAGTGAGAGAGGAATTAGAGAATAGGATGAGTAAGAAGGATGACGACGAAAGAGGATTCATCAACGGTTTGACGACGAAAAAGCTTCGCAGTTCTGCGCAGATTGTCGAGATTTTGCCTCTCGACTAGACAATCAGTAGATAACCAGAAATACGGCGAGCCGCAGCAGCCCTCGACCCTCTAAAATCACCGTTATTGTAATCATCGTCATGGTCATCAAGCGACTTCCCATTCTCCGCACATCCTTCTCTCTCTCTTACTCTGTATATTCTAGCTTGCATTCATAACATACGTACGCTCACTGTCACTTGCAAATGAACAAACTCATATTAGGTATATATATACACAATATCCTTTATAGTAACACACTACTAGCATCACTTAAAAATGATGCTGCAATTTCGTACATAAAAATATCTTAATTATTCGAGATAATGATTTCTGATATATGAGTTATAACATGTCAATGATTTATTTTAAATAAGAATGATATCTTTTTTTAATAAAAACATTAAAAGTATATATAAAAAAAATCAAAATTGATAACATTTTTAATCTTTTTCTCTAATAATTGTTTCCCGTGAATTAAAATATTCATTTTTTGTGGTATTTTGGTATTTTGAATTATATAAAAGAAGATACTGGAATATTAAAAAACCTTTTTTCACGATGTCAAAAGAATAATTGTCTGAAAATCTCACCCCTTCCGCTTCTTCCAACAAATCTGAGGTCATTGAACTTGGCCACCTGATTCTTCATGAGCGCTGTCGAGTTTCTGAGCTCTGCGCAGCAATTCTCGTCGTTACCCGCTCTAACCGTGACGAGAGTTCCGTCGCCGATCTCACCGAGGGCGACCACTTTGAACGCAACCGGAAGCGTCTTGTTCGAACGCCAATGCGTTGGAAGTTGACTGCAGAGGAAATACGGGGAACCTGTAAGTATGCGTGCTCATTGAACTTTAAATATGTGTTGATATAGTGCATAGGCAATATGGCTTTTGTATTTGCACTATTCGTATAAAATAGATGTAGGCGTATACGTCCATTATTGAAGCTGCATAAGTTGTGTTGCTAGCAAGATAGAAAAGTAACTAGCCATCTATGACCAACACAATTATAGTTACAATTATTTTATCTTTCTAAAGCCTCAATTATTTTTTCTACAACACAATGTAAATAATAATGATAATTGAATTTTAACTAAATGAAAAAATATTTAAATTTAAAAACAACAAAACGACAAATAATAAAATAAACTTCAATTATTAAATACCTATACAGAGTGACATTTACTGTACATATTTAAATTAATTATGCATTCATTTAACTACATTATATAATTCATTACTAATAAATTGAATAGACAAATTTCACTTAGAAATACATCAATATAAATAACATAATATAAATTATCATTAAAATATTATAATAGTTTAGTAAGTTAATAATCTGTATAAAAGTTACGGTAGAAATACTACAGTATTCTAGTACAGTAAACCGAGAATGAAATAAAGAAATAAGTAAAAAATTCAATGAAGAATATTTTTTTCTAAGCAAAGAAAGATCTTTCTGTATTTGTTTTTTGTTTAGCTCCTTTATTCGTATAGATATGTGTGTATCTATTTGTCTCCGCTAAAACTTCTAAACAAAGAGGGTCAACCAGTTTCTCGGATATTCTCAGGAATAGAACTCGGTAAGGCATTATAGTAGCGAGACTCTCATTATTTTTAGCGTCGTGAACATAGGTACTTATTACACAGCACAACTAATTAGCAGGGTCAAGGTGTAGGAGAATCTCGAAGGACGAGTGGTGTGTGGAAGCTGTATCAATATGATCTATGTCTTATACGTAGCCCGTAAATAGCCAAAAAACGCTTCTATTATTATACCGACTGAATATAATTCAATGAATAATTAATATGAAAATATAAAATGATCCGAGTAACTTCCAATTTAAGACATTATTCGATTATATATATAGTAAATAGTCAATGCATTACATTGATCTTATAAAAATCTTATAAAAAATTTATAAAAATGACCGTGATCGTTTTAATTATTTTCTGATTGTTATTTTTATTAAATGAAAAATTAAATCTTAATTATTTAGATTATTTTCGTCATTTTGGAAAAAAAATTTAAGAATGATTTATAATATAAATAATACTTTACAAAAGATATTATTATTGTGCTTAAAAGTATCAATATAAATAATAATTAAAAATTAATATTTGACTAATTACTTTAAGATAAAATTAAATTCAAATTAAATTATTAACATATTTAAAATTTTTTAAATTTCTTATTTATGAATATATTCAGATACTGTGATTGTAAAGTTCTTTTTATAAAAAAATTTGATATAAATAAAATGTTTCTTTTAAACCTAGATCAATATATTCTATATTATTAAATTCTTTTTTTATTTTAAAATTTGTTTAATTATTATTATTATGACAAATTGAAGTTATATACCTGAAAATAAGTCAAATATTAATTTTTAATTTGATTTATAGAAACACAATTTTGATAAAAATTTAGAAAAAGCTTTTGAAACATAAAAATCTTTTCTTTTTGTGATATTCCAAAAATAAACCAAAATAGATATAGTATTCTTGAAACCTTAGTAATATCGTCATTAGATTATTGGAAAATAAAAAATAAAATAAAAACATTAATAATATTATTAAATATGAAATTTTTTTTTAAATAAATAATATAATTAAATGTATCAAGAGAAATTTAAACAAAAGTAATTAATTAGTTACATGCCAATTAATTAACGAAGCTTATTTTCTATTATATGAATTCCTTAGGAATCACTGACATTTATGTATAGCTACTTTATCTTGTACGAATTACTTGTTATAGTCTGCTTATTAATTGGTACTATTATACTGAATCATCTATATAATATATATAGATAATATCTATATAAAATGTCTACATTTTATTTTCAGAAATAACTACAATTTTTTTTATTATAATGTATAATATGTATTATTTTCAATTAACTTCTTATTTCATATTTTAATGTTAGTAATTATTACTATACGCCAGATCAATTAAGAATAAATTATTCAAAAATTATTCTAAAATTATAGCGTCTTCTTATTAAATCATTATAATAGTGTATGTAATGTACAATTAATATATTTAAATTGTATTTCTTCTATAAATCTGTGATTTTCTTAAATATACTTTACAGAGAAGTCTATATTTTACATTAAGAATTTTATTAAAGCTTTAAAAAATCGAAAATAAGTTTATATTAATAGATTTTATTATGTTCATTGTATATAAATATGATAATAAGAAATCTATCTGTTTTCTAAGCAGTCGAACCACAGATATTATTAGCCTGATAAGTCTATAGTTGATATTTTATTGATTTATTAAATAATTTATTTTTACAAGCTAATTAAATATAAGTCACTGAAAGAGAATGTTAATGAACATTTATAGCACAAATTGATTGTTATATGAACCGGTACCATATGTTTACGCAGCTTCATAAAATAATTCTAAATATGTTAAATATGTTTTATTTCTTAATATTGTATTTTTTAAATTTAATTGTTGTATTCATTAACATTTTATTTTTTAATTTTTAAAATTATAATTGACAGATAATGGGAATATTTAAAGACACGTAACAAAGTTTGTATGTAATAAATAAATATTCAACAAATGAAATATAACTAAGAATATTAAAAAAAGTAAATTAAACAATATTAGTTCTAGATTATTTTTTATTTATGTAAGTAAAAATAATCATTTACCAATATTATATTATCATATAATAATGTACAGCCGTGTATTTATAATAAAGACACACAATTATGGTTTATAGTTCTTAATAAAATGGTTAGCTAATCAATCAATACAAAACAAGAGCAAAAAAATATACATTTATTGTTCAATTATGATTTAGTCTGAAAATAATTGTTTATTGTAAGTATATAGTTATTTTTGTTGATAACGAATTATTTACTGCTAAATATATCGAAGAGTAATACATACCAAAGACCTTGAGTAAAAGAAAATTTGCTATAAAGATGAGAATAAATTCTTTCATTTTAATTTTTTGAGTATTCTATTTCTTGGTAATAAAATTACGTATAATATTTATACGATTTTATAAATAATAAAATTAATTATTTTTCTTAAAATTTAGGCATAAATAATTATTAGAAACTAAATATTCATGTATAAGTAATTCACATGGTAAATTATATATTGTTTTAAATGTTTGTATTATTAGACAAATTGAAAATAATAAGTAGCAATAAATAAAAATAAGATAATTTATTATCAATCATTAAATTATTATTGATTTCTTATTTGATAATAAAATTTTGCAAATAACGGTATTATTAGTAATTATAAAAAAAAGAAATAAATAAAATCAATATTAAGTAATACCTTTAAAAATAAAACTTATAATTATCATTGTAATTAGAATCTTTTGAATAATATAATTATATAACTTCCTAAATACATAAATTTAAACAATATCAAAAATATAAAATTTAATTATACATTGCCGAATCATTTATTATAAATATAATCGATATAGTAAAGCAGTTACAAGAAGCCAAGAAAAATTAGTTAAATGCAACAATGGATTTGATTAATTGCATCATCAAAAAATGAAGTTTTACTAAATCATTTATAAAATCTCTTATTAAATTTTATTTGAATCTTACGTTTATATATTATAATTTTATATTATTAAAGTTATTATTAAAGTATAGTATTATATAATATTGATTCTTAAAATATAATAATATAACAATATTGTACAATACATTTTAAGAAGAATTATCATGAAATTTCTGTTTAATATTTTTCAATATTAAAAAATGATTTTACAAGCTTTTATTCAAATATGTGAACATTATACATCCATATTTCTTATTTCAACATTACTGCTAAATCTAAATATATCGTGATTAAATCTTTCTGTTTTATTATAAAAATATCTTCTTTTACTTATATAAAATTCTATGTAATTTAACCTATTAAACTATCATTGTATATGTTAATAATTATTATAAAATTAATAATTATATAATAATATCAATTAAAGAAATATAGATAAAGTTATGTAAAATTGAGTTCGCGAAGTCCAAATAGATATAGAAAATGACTTGAAGTATTCTAATAAAATTAAAGTGTAATAAGAGTGAAAAATTAAATAAATACTTCCTCTAAAATTATATTTTTATAAAATATTTGACTCGCTAATTTTTATATTGAATTATAAAAATTGAAACAATTGATAAAATAATTTAACTAAAAGAAGGAATCGTCATTGTGATTTGCTATCTGAAACAACGTATAGTTAAAGTTTTTATTGTCAATCATTTAAACGATTTATAATTTATCAAAACAAAACGCCTATTTATTATAAATTTTTCATTTTAATTGGTTCGTCTATGATGGTATTGCATCTACAGATTTAAGTATCATAAATGGAGTCTATCTACTAAGTGTTAATAAGGTTTTTATTAATTTTATTATAAAATGTGAGTTATTGATATATGTTCCTGTGTGTGTGTGTGTGCGATATTTATATTCATTTTATATGCAATATATTTTTGTTAACAGTTTCACCCATGAATTTGACAATATGTGCATATACATAACGAGAGTTACTTTAGCATTTAAAATTAATTATTGAAATTTATTCGTTCTAAATCAGATACTGTTTTTCGGAATAACAGTTAAAAATACCATGATAAGCTTTTAAAGTAAAGACAGTCAGTATGTTCGTAATTGCCTAATTTTTAGTTAAACAGAAAAAATTCTAACTTAAAATTTCATTTCATTTGCACAACGAAAACTAGTTAGTATAATAACAATTGCTTAAAATTCGATTTTTTTATTATCGAAAAAATTTCTCTAATTTACGTTTAATTTTTCAGAAACTTAAAAGAAGAACTTTGCATTTTTTATCAGTTAAATTAGAAAATAAAATTGAAAAGTATCACATAAAATTCATACATAAAAAATTAAGTATAAATAAATAAATAATAAATAAAATAAAATTTATTGATTTAATTAATAAAATAATAAAATTTATATTGTAAGATGCTTATCAAAGTAAATATTGTTAAGATATTATTTAGAATTAATGTTTTTCATATTTATAATTATATTTATAATTTTAATGTTCTTGAAAAATATTGTTATTTTGAATTACACTTTGTGGATAAAAACTTATCCAATTATGTACCGATTTTATTTGTTTATTTATACTAACCATATAAAATATTTCATTTTTATATAAACTGATATATTAAAAACATTTTTTGATTGTATTACATATATAAAAAAGTTAAACTTTAAAATTTTAGAAATTCTTTTATAAATTGAAAATATTGCATTGAGTTTACCAATTTAAAAAATTCAGATATTCCTATACATATTCTTAAATTGTATAAAATTACAATATGTTAAAAATAATTAACGTATATCTAAATGTTAAATATTAACGTTGAAAACGTAAATTATATTCGTATCATTCCTTAACGTAAAAAAATATTAAAAATTAGTAACAAATTAATATATTCTGTATTTTTTATATATACAAAATTTTTGCTTAAACTAAAAATAAGAGTCCTTATTTGCTGAAGAAGTGAGTAATAACAAAATTAAATTATAAGGCTTCACTTATAAGTGAACTTTAAAACGTTAAAAATTAGAAAATTTGCTTTGCATTTTTCTGTTATAAATATTTAAGAGAACAATATCTCAGGAATGAGAATTAATTTACTCATATAACATTTAATAATTCTTATAAACTAATAAATTAGGAATGGTTGAATATTTTAAAATCTTTATTTAAATAGATTAATATAAGTAAATTTCACGACTATTAGAAAATAGAATTAAAAAATTGGAAGAAAAAAAACTATCATCTAGAGGTGATCAAAGAGAATGAAAATTTTATTTAATATAATGCTACAAATTTATACAAGAATTTATAAAAGAACTCCCAAAGTATTTAAATCCATTCAATGTACTTTATTGAAGTTTAAACATTATGTTTTGTTTTTTAATTGACCAAATATTTTTGTATTTCGCCTTAAGAAAAATATTAAACATAGATAGTACTAATTCTAATCAGTTACCGATATATAGAATTTAATCACGCTTTAATAACCCAAATAAAATTTATGCAATTAAACACTTAATTTTAATGAATATATATATATATATATATATATATATATATATATATATATAATAAGTAAATACTCTTATATAATAATGTTTTTATATACAATCTTGAACATTTGCAATAAAATTTGCTTTACTGTTACAAATTGATATAAATATTATAAATTTTTAGAAGTCTAAAATGATTTAGATTACTTATATACATATATTAAAGCTAAACTAAACTTCAAAAATTGAATTATTTATTGAATTTTAGGTACTATATATAATAAAGTACTAGAAAATAATTTTTAAACTGATAAATATATTTCATATTATTTTTCTTATACTTTGTAGACTTTTTACATGCTAGGAATTGAAAAAATAATTGTCAACAATGTTCCCTCTTATTTAATATAAATATACTGTAATAATAAGTAGTACTCTGATCTTTTTGTTAAATATTCTTAAGTTAAATTATATCATTTTTTAATAAAATTTTTGTTTGTATAATAAAAGAGAAAATATGGGATTGTGATCTTAGAAAAGTATGTATTAAACAAATTAAAAGCTTCAATTATAAGTAAATGATGTCCACAATATTTTGTATTTCCGCTTAATAGATATTTAAAAATTTTTAACAAAGTTCAAAGCTGTATAATATAGCTGTTATGCTGGGCAATCTTTAAACTACCAATAATCGCAAATCTCTCATAATCCGAATAATCGACATTAGTAAATATGATTGAATAAGAAGTATCTAAATGAAAGCTTGCATAAACATACCTGTTCTGACGAGTTCGCCGGGATGCTCAGCTTGGGCTTCGCCAACGAGTCTCTCGGTCCACCAAAGCTCGCCGACGGCTGCAGCCTCGCTCATCTCGCTAGTGGCCCCCGCCGGACCTGGCTCCGCAGTCTCCCCTCCTGCTAGGGGTTGTTGCTGCTGTTGGTGTAGAGACGCTAAGTCCTGAAGGCTTTGGTGCTGATCGTGATCCTGATGCTGCGGCTGCTGTTGTTGCTGCTGAGGCCCCAAGGCGCTACCGAAACTCTCGCCACTACAGTTCACTGAACCTACCGGGAGATGCATCCCATCGACAACCAAGTCTTCTTCCTGTGCTCGTTACGTCGTAGATCCACTAATTTTGCACTACTTTTAACTACGCGTTATTGCTGCTCTTTGAATTGATCTATTGTTCGTTTTTCTGATTTACTGCTGACTAGGTTCGTCTCAACACATAGTCATCATTTAATAAGTTAATTCCCTGCTTTTTACAGGTACGTAGAATATTTCTTGAAGTTAGCTTAAGAGTTTTCATCGTCATTTCCTACATTTTATTACGTAGTATAATTTTCTTCAGTGTGTTATGGTTGGATCCTCATCGTTTATTATTTAAAAGTAATTATAATGGTTTCCGAAAGTACTGATCAATACTAATAGGCAAGTTACATTAGAAGGTATGCACTTCGATTAAAGAGATCTTAATATAAGGACATAACTTTGAACACTGGTTTTGGCAAGTAAATTCGTGCCTTCTTATAAAAAAAATATATACATTTTGGCAACATTTAATGCATTTACAGAACTTAATGCAAAATTCACTTTATTTGTTAGTTTCTGCTGTCTCATAAACATTCACTTTTATTTATTTCTACAGTTAACTTATATAATTTAATGACAGTAATCTAAACATAAAAATTTAATAATTCTGTTTGGTTATTCTTATATTTCTTATTTACATTTAATAAAAATTCAATTATTGCACTCTAAATATCTAATATACTTTTTCTACACACAACTTCAATGTAAAATAATAAAAACGCCACGTTATCTTGATCTTGTAAATACAAATCATAATCACTCGATTTTATAAGTTTCTCGCAATCGCGTTACAAGAGTACGCTTCACACACAATAGCTTAACACTACTCATTTACATGTGTTGATAAGCACATCTTCAAATAATTATATCATTGCTACCTTAAATCACATGACACTTGCATATCGCACCAATAATAAAGCGAATATATCCCGAATTGTATGCCACTAAAAATTGTAACCACATGACATAGGCTCACTTAATCATGGATTCGTTTAGCAACAAGTTTCACATTTGTACTTCAGACTCACCAGAGTATCGGTACATAAAACGTGATTTCCATTATTTTACCAATCTCTTAATACAAGTCGTAGAGAAATAATGTATACTCTCAGAGATGCGAGGCACTTGCTTTGATATCACGATCGTTTATATGTAATTGTATTTTGGTAGACGCGCACCCGCGAGATTTCTTGAGTGAGATACGCGAGGCGCGAACGCGTCAGCCGCCTTCGATGGCTCGCGACGTAATGCCGTGAACTCACTACACGTTCTCTCGTTCATTCTCCCCACTTCTTTAATAGTTTCTCTCTCTACTTTTCGCGTGTCGTGGGCTTTCGCGCGCGGAAGCAACCATCAAAGAGAAGGATCCAAATAAACTCTAGCGATTTCTATGCGCTTCTGTTCTCTTTCTATATTTTTCTCACTTATTTTTTTTCGCCTTTTGTTACGTTCTTTTCATAGTCAGGTATACTCGCAAACAAAATGGCATACGTCATAAATAATTTCAGGCGTTTACATATACATTTTAATAAAAAGGCTAAAGTAATAGAAGAACTTAGACTTACTTTCCTCAGTTCGAAAAATGAATTAATTTTGACGTGAGCAGATTTACCTTAATTCATAACGTATCAAATTGTAAAAAGGTTGATAGACTCAATGTTTAAACTTATTCGCAAATAAGTGTAGTAGAAATTTATGAATGTACGAACTTTGTGGTGAAATTTCATTAGATTAAACTGAACTTTTTACTTATTAAAATCTTCAAAAAAAGCTTTTAAGAAAAGAAGAAATTCACTCCATTTCCTCGTCAAAGAATAATTTGTTATTCTATAAGAATGTTACAATTTAAACAACATACTATTTGAAATTGCTTTTTATTGTTGAAAACCAATATTTTTCCGAATGAATTGTATAGTAATACTAACACATGATTTTTTTAAAAATGTCAGTCAATTTAAAAAATATCACATATAAATATGTATGTATATAATTTTCTTAAGCGTTAAGTGCACTATAATTAGAAACTGAAAAAATAAATCTTAAAAAAAATATTGAATATTATACACTAATATTATCTCTTATTATTTTTATAATAAAAGAAAATATTTAAATGTACTATTAAATAATAAAATATTCAAATAAAATTTTTCTCAAAAGAGAAAAAAAAGTGATAAAATTGCTCCATTTTGAATTCTATTTTCAATCTGAAATAATTATAATACTTCAATTTATACATTACTTTAAATTAAATAATTTTACTTTTTAGCTGTATATCATTAATTATTCAGAAAAAATTTCTTCGGACTATTTATATATTAAAAATTATTTCTAGATGAAAACAATATAATATATAATTTTCACATATAATTTAATATTTATTTTATTATATAATTCAGTATTTTAATTTCAAATATATCATTTCCATATATAAAATATAATACTTTTTAACTTTATTTTAGATCAAATAAGAATTATCTAAATTTCTTTGTAATGTCTCTTACTGCTCTTTTCGTATATTTCATTTCCATATATATAAATGTGGCTGATACTTTCAGTAATTAAATTTTTGCTTGTAAATTTTTGTTTCCTTTTTTCACCTAGGTTATTTATTTTTACATTTCCTATTTAATTTTATTTTTCAAAGGATGTAACGTTGTGGAGATACTAAAGTTGTTTTCTTTATAACATAATATTTAAACCAATAATCGACTTATCAGTTGTGTATTCCTTAATTTTAAGCAATTTTTTATGTCCAGTGATACATTTTATTATTAAAAATGTATTAATAACTCTGCAATTTGTCAGAATACAAATTTATCTTTAATATAAAGATATTATTTATCTCACTAGATCAGATACTACATTTATAATCTTTATGAAGCTATTTCTTTACAAAAGAAATACTATGATAATAAAGAAAAATAATATTTTTTTTTACAAGAAAAAAATAATTTAAGCATTAATTAAGATCTAAGTAACCTTTTTATGATTCTAGTTTTTAAAATTATTATTTTGCGTTCCTAAAATACAAATTCAAGCAAAAAATATAAATTAAATTTGCTGAATTATTATTTGTACCAAAATTTTCGTAATAATTAATATTATTATATTAACACCAATTAGTTCGAAGGACATCCAATTTTCTTTTTATTGTATTAATAATTATTTTTAAAAATTTACAAATAGTTGTATTTATAACCTGAAAAATTATGTGACACTATTTTTTTACTTTTTTAAAAATAGAAGAATTTTATTACCGAACTAAACTGTTTGAAAAGCAAGATGTGATTATTTCTTCGTAACTAATCAGAAAGAAAAATAATTTTATCTGTATATACATGTATATATAGCTTGATAAGTGTACATTTATACTAATACATATAAAATACATTTTTATAACGCTAATTAATATATAAATTAAGGAAATAATTTATTTATTTAAACTATCTAATGTAAATGTCAAAGTAATTTTATTTAATCCATCTTCAAGATCATATTATGTTTGAATGCTTCATTGAAGTAAAATTACATTTAATATATTTTTTTAAATTATTGAATGAATTGGTAATTAAACTAACAGTAACTCAATTACTATCATAAAAGAACTAGTTGCATTTTATATATGTATCAATAAAAATAACTATCGCATGTGTCACTCTAAGTTAATAGTTGATATATCAACTAATACCTTGACTGCGTATTTAATCAATAAGTTATGTTTTAAAAATATAATTTAATATGTGATTAAAAAAAATTCATTTACATGTAGTCCTGTTAAACTTATAATATCATTACTGACAATTACACGTATATTAAATAATTTATAATTTCTTATCAATAAAAAAAATTAGATTTTTATTCCGCAATTAATTAAAATAGCTTTACGTTTTATACGAAAAATAATTCGTGTGACGAAGTTACTTTTTTAAACACAGAAATTAAATCAATATTTTCTATATTTTTCAAAAATTGATATATGTTTTCATATTTTTTATTTTAAATTTAAATGAATACAATTGTCAATGAAATTTAAAAATAATTGCTACTTTAATTAGATATTTAAGGTTTTGTATACATATGTTTAATTTTGACTTCGAAATTATTAATTATTAAAAAAGTGATTCTTAATCACTCTTCACCTTTATATTAATATAACTACAAGAAACTGTCAACAATAACCTAATATTGCTTTGTTTTCAAAGTTTTTTTTATCTTCATTCACATTAAACTGAGAAGAATTAGTTATCGCTCAAACGAACTAGAATTTTCCCACAAGATTTATATAATAGACCAAATGAACTGTTTTCAAAATCATGTAATGACTTGTTATGTAGGCCAACGAGTGATTCGAAATGATGTACTTTGGTTTTCGTAATAATAATAGGAAGTGTTGCCGAACTGTGAAAAAATAGCGTAGGCAGAGCAGCAGTTTATCGTGTACTTTCCCACGGTGAGCTAATCTTCCTCTTTTTTCGGATCCTCCGGCGATATCTCTTGATAAATTCATCACCGACCTCTGGTACTCTCATGCTTGATGCAAGAAATTCAAGGCTATTTGCTATTATGTTTGACGTGGGTCATATATAGTTGAAAAAAAAATAGAAACCTGTAAATGAATTTGTCGTTTAAATGTTTTATTGATACTATAATAAGTCATTGTTTTATGAAAATGCAAGGAATTAGGAGCTTGTAATTTGTCTTGTACGACTGTTGCAATTTTATTTATTGTGATTTACATGGTCTAATTTAAATTTTGAAAATATTACAGAATTATAATTATGACGTCAAAGAATTAAGCTTATAATGTTTAGAATACTTTAATACATAACCGATTACCTAAATTGCACGATTTATAAATTTATAAAATATATTTCATTATTTATAAGAATTATTTTTTTCAAAATCATACTCACTAATTAATTTTAATTTCGAGAAAATATGTTATACTATAATATCGCAAGTGAAATAATAAATTATTAAGTCTACTGTAAATAATGTCATTACATTAGGAAAATTCATAACTTACCAGTAATAATGAATAAGCAATCATTATTTTTTATCCTTTTATCAGTAACTATAACTTATATTATATCTGATATTAGTAGGAAAAATACAAATTAATCTTAATTAATTAAAGATTGTTATTATATATTCTTTTTTGGTGAATTTTATTTTTTTTTATTTTTATACTTAAAAGAAAAAATCTTTGAATTAAGTTTAATATATACAATAGAGACATTTATTTTTTATTAATTTATTATAAGATAACAAAAACTCTTTTAAATTTCTGAGTTCATTATACAGGTTATTAAGAATTAAATTCTAATATAGGTACTTACATTATAACGTTTTGTTCCTTTTTACTTATATTCTACTATAAATCACATGCCTTGCTTAAAGCATTAATATTAATATTTTAAAATCTTATTCATAGATTTATTCTTTTAAACTTAACAAATTAATTGTTAAAATATTAAAAATTCTAAGATATAAATTAGTTTAATATTATACGAAATAATAATATGCATAATAATTTTTGAATTTTTAGAAACTTAGTACATATAATTTTTTAAATAAAAATTTTTATGAAAAAATAAAATTAAATATCATAACTGTGACATTTTATTATTTGTTTCCTTCACATTATAGAAAAAGAAAGATAGTTTTTAAGAAAGATAGTTATTAAATAGGTAAATTTAAACTGGTACAAATATTGATATTTACATGTGTTTAAGTAATTTATTTTAAATATTTCTATTTCTCATATAATCTTTAATAATAAATTTAGTATTAAATTAAAAAATTTAAATGTATTTAAAATTTATATGTCTCTTGACCAGATTTGATATCTTATTTATAATTTTTACTTATAATGTTTAGAATAGACTATATGTAAACATAACAAAATTTAGTATTTCATATGAAAAATCTAACTACTAAAAATATTGTTTAAAAGTAATTAATATTTATAATTGTTATAATTCACGATGGAAAACAAAATTAAATTTTTTTTATATGTCAGCGTATTTTGTTACTGTATAATCGTTAGACTGACTAAGAGAAGTTTTCCTACAGTTTCTGTTCTCCTGACCTTCTTACAACAAACCCATAATAAGCGAAGAAATGAAGAGATTAAAACCGTTTAGCCTAATTCGTCTCCATCATGTCTTGATTAGAATAAAAAATCCAAATAAACTAAAATATAATCCTATATTTATGAAAACAGTCATAAAAATCTGGCCTAACCATATTTAACCCGAGTAAAGGGCAAAGGTACAACTATTCAACTCATTGTCTTCATTAGATATTAATTTCGTCATATATTTCAGAAGATTTTTTTTTCACTCAAAATTAAGATGTATTTAAAATATTACAAGTAATGATAGGTGACGAAAAGTTATATAAATCTAACTTCTAAACGTAAAATATTTTTTGGTACAAATAATTACAAAATACGAATAAAATTAATAAATATCAATAACATGAATAACTTAACAACTAATCTTTTCATTATCAAACAAAAAATAGTAATTAACAATTCACCAATATATCTTTTATACAAAGCTATTTCGTTAAATCAATGTTTCTATAGTTTAACGTAAATATAAAACTAATTATGTTAAAGTATCTGCAAAATTTTTACTTATATTAGTAAGTATATGGGTCTTATCATACTTATCATACTTATCAATACTTCGCTTGTACTGAAAATGTAGCTTCATAAAATATAAAAATAAGACTAAATTTGATTTATTTCAATACCGTGGTATTCTTTATAAGTAATTCAGTATAAAATCCTTAAGAAATTGATTGATAAATCTCATTAATTGAATAAGTATTAAAATTATTGAAAAAATTATTAATATAATTTATTAATATCAATATTATTAACTGATGTTTATAAGATAAAGATTATTATTTTTTTAACACAAAAACAATATTTTTTTTTGCTAAACTCATTTACGATGATAATTTTCGTCTACTTTCACTGGATCCAAATCAACATATTTTTCCCAGCTTTATCTTAGTATGTCTAAAAGTTCTATTCGGTTGTATTTTCCAAATTGGATAATCAATTTCTATATGCAAACCATTATCATACTAATTACATATCTGTTATTAAATAATTCTTACTATAATGAATGAAGTCTAAAGCTCATATACTTTTTAATTTTTTAATTTCCTCAATTTTTCAGTTTTTTTCATTTTTATTACTGTTAAAATTATTTTTTTATAAATTTGATTTTTATATAAGTTGTATTTATCAAAATTGTGCTTTTTAATATTTATGATTAGGACCTGCAAATTTTTATTATTTAAACTATCTCCTGATAGTCGTAATTATAATAACTTATAGCAATTTAAATAATGCATTTTTCAAATGTAACTTTATCTTAATTTCTTAATATATTATATAAGTTCTCGATAATTTTATTAGACAATTTCAAGTTGTCAGTTATATAATATGATCATGTACTTACATTAAAACATATTTAAGTTTATATTTTTAATAATAAATGTTAAATAATTCCCTGTTGAACAAATTTAATTGATTTCGTATTATCTATTTCTTATGTGACTATCTTGTTTCCTAAATTCTTATAGTAGTTTACCAACCGGACTAATGACTATTTTAAACGTATTTATTTTAATGAGAAAAAAAAATTTTTCAATTTTTTGTACAATTTTTTTATTCTTATACTATATAGATATATTTATAGATGATTAAGAAAATATATAGATAATTTAAAAAAGCATTAATCAACAGTATTAGTCTCTTTATTTATTCATTACCATATCACCACCTCTAAACTGTAGTCCTAAATATTTTGTAAATACACATTAGCCTTCTATAAAATATCGAATTATTGCTTATATTTTATAATTTAAAATATTATTGGTTTCTTTTTCGAAGATCATAAGTAATGCAAAACTTAACGCCCGATTATGAAGAATAATTAAGTTTAGAGACGTCGTAGAATAATTTGAAGAAATTTGTTAAAAGCATATTTACATGTAAGGCAAAGGGATTTTTTCATGTGCAACGTCTGAATTTTAAGATTCATCAGTATGATCTCGGTTATTTATAGCAAGTTTTTCCTCATAAAACTCAAAAATTTACACGACTTACAAAAATGGAAGGTCTGCAGATATGTGCGCGTCTTAGATAAACCGTTTCACGCTGAGCAATTCGTGCAGACGCCGCCGGCTTTAAATTTTCTTCGAACGTAAGCTCCCACCAGTGGCCCTTGCGATTTTCTCCCGCACGTATGAATCGTAGATGATGAAGCGCGATGGTTTCATAATTCTTTATATCATCATATATCAACATCATTTAATGAACAGAACGAAGAGAGAGGGAGAGAATGAGAGAGAAGGGTTTCCGAGGCGTAACAAGTGTCCGTATCTGACGTCACCTCACGCGGCCTTCTGCGCGCTGGAGGCGGAGTCTGAGTTGCTCACGCTCCGTTATGGGTGAGGGTGTGGCGGGGGCAGGCGCGTCTGTGTAGGAAACGTGCTCAGGTTGGCCCTCCTTCCACCGTGAGTCGGCGCTCTTTCTTCGCTTCTTTGGCCGTCAAATAATGGTGAAAGAAACAGGAGACGGCGATTTATCGCGCATAGTCGGACCTTTTCTGTGCGTACATGCATCCGTGCGCTCATGGATGGCTGCATTACCGACGTAAATGAGAGCGAACACGTAGGAGTTTCCCCCTGGGCGGGTCTATTTTGTAGACCGAGATCTAGCAAGCCAGAAAAATTCACTTTTCTTGAATAATAAAGGCCGTGGCAGAGGATTAATATTGGTGGCTACGTAAGTCGTGAATATAAATGAGGAGAAATTTCACTTTGAATTTCAGAAAATATTCAGCAAACATTTTTCACCTTGTGCAAAACATGAGTATGTTTCGACTAGTAGAAATATTGAAAAAATTTAATTAAAATAATAATACTAAAGCTCTTTTAGAAATATTTATTAAGTTATCATATTTTTGTATACAATTTAATTCTTCAAGTTTAATAAAAAATCAAAGATATTTACTATATATACATATCTAAGTATAAATATTATTTGATTTTGTTAATCTAACTTCTGTAAATTTAAAAAAATAAGTAAATCTTAATATTCTTTTATCTACATTTTATAGAATATTAAAGAACAAAATAAAGACTTTTTTAATACAATACTTTTCTCTTATTGGGATTAATACATCATTCAAAATAGAAGTTGACAAAATTTAATAATTGTAAGTATTCCTTCAAAATTAATTCTATATTCTTAAATTATAATAACTGTTAATAATAAAATAACAGCATTATTACAATAACAAATTTATTCCTTTTTTAATGGTTGATACTTTAAGACAAACACTTATCCCTTATTCGTTGCCGTTAATGAATACTTGATTAACTGCTGTGTTCTCGTGATAATCTTTAAAGAACAACTTCTATAGAAGACATTTCATTTTATTGAAAAAATAATTATAAGACGAACAAAGGTTTGCGTCAAGGTTTCGGATCCTTTTGCTTCCGACTACGTATCAGAGATGAATGAAACCAGATTGCCACAGTCTCGAGGTCCCGCAAAATGCTACCGTTTATTACGCTGTGGTCTATTCAAGTAGGAACAGAAAGAAGGTAGATGTGGTTTCTCTCATACTTGGTAATCTGGTAAAAAAGTAATTAACCCATTGTATGTGCGAGATCGAACTCAGTGTCTAGCGTTTACTTACTGTGCATTACTCTAAAATGTGCCATCTTATCCATTCACCACTTCATTGGTCCAATATTTTTTCCAGTCTGTTTTATGAGCTCTCTTTTCTTCATTGATCAGATTAATTTTTTTTTGTAAAATAGCACTTAAATATCGTATAAATGTAATCAATGAGATAATAAATTTATGGTAATGGCATTACCATCATTTAGTTTGAATCACTTTTTTATTAGATAAACATTAATGTGTTACTACTAGCCTGTGATTATTTGAGAAAGTAGAGTTAAATGAAAGCTATATTGTGTTAACTATTAACCAAATAATTATTCGAATTATAAGCAATTGAGGTATCTAGAACGTTGTTATATTTAAAATTGAATAATACTTAAATTAAGCTTTATATGTAATTCGTTCTAAGAAAAATGAGCCTAACAATTATGTACTTAATAAAAAAATAAAAAGATAAAATCCTGTTAGAGTAGTTCTACTGATAAGTAGAATTCTTATCTTTAATTCTTTAAAAATAAATTTTTTAATAATATTTTTAAAAATGGAATAGAATAGTGAATATAAATATTGGGGTGTACTTTGAATATGAATCTTTCATTAAAAACACTAAATATAATTAAAGAATAGTTGTAATTAATGAAATATTTTTGAATATTTTCAATACGTTTGTACACATTGAAATATATTACATATGAAAATATACGCCATTAAAACTAAAATGATATTTAAATTACTAATTTGAAAAAATTATAAAAGTAATTAAATTTCTTTAAACATTTTCCAATCTTTATAACACATTTATTAATTAATGAAAGCTTATAAAATAAGAAAGAAGTTATTAATGTTTTTATAAAATATCGTGACGCATTTTGTAAATTTGTTAACCCATTAATAAATAAATATTTGAACCCATAAATACATATCTTTTTAGAATTGATGTCGAATTTCTGAAAAGATCGAATTTTTCATTTTTATTTTTATATATAAGAAATACCGCTTTTACAGTGAATAATATATAATTAAAAAGAAAATTTATGATAAAGTAATTATAAAAGTCTTATTTTCAACTTTATATAAAAGTTACAGATAAGTAAATTAGTTGAAAATTTTCACAAAAGCTAAACTTATATCAATATTGCATTTTTTCAGAAATTTAAAAAAATTATTCTTTTTTGGTAAATTATTTATGTTATCATATTATTTATAATAAAATTTAAAATAAAAAATAAATGATCAGATTTATTTAAAAGAGCTAACAATTTTTAAATATTAAAATAAAATAAAGATACTTAACCAAAATGCTGAATATTTTTCACTAGAATATAAAATTAATATTATTTATGTTAAAAAATCGAAGTAATTTACTTATAATTAAGTTTTTGTGATTTTTAATTGACAGAGAAGAAGGTACTTTACTAGTGTATTAAATTTTTAACATTATAGTAATAAAAGCAGTGCATTGAAAAATAAAGCTGTTATACTTCTTAAAATATTTACTTATTTTTGGTAATTTCTATGCAAATTTATTAATGTAAAATTTTACTTTTCTAATTCGTTCTTTTAATTCTAATTTCTTTTAATTCTAATTTTAATTCTAATTTAAAAAGATATCAGTACTATACTTATTAAGGTGTTACAATGTTTAAATTATTAGATTTGTAAAATAAAAAAATTAATCCATGGTGTTAGAAACCCTCAATTAAGAAATATCTGTATACAATTTAGAATTAAAATTAAACAGATTTTTCCGGTAATATTTTGGTATTCAAATACTAATATAAATAAAATATTCATTAAATTTTGGAATTAAATGCATGTAATATGAAAGTTATACACGCCCTCACACATACATCCGCATGCAACTAGCATTTGATATATTGCATTGTACGTTGTTACATTATAAATTTATACATTCTTTATAGATGTTCATAAGAAAAGTATATTAATTAATTATTTTCTCTTTTTTTGTATGTTGTGTATTAAAGATACACAAATAACTAATATTATCTGCTTAACTATACTTAACTATATTTTCAAAAAACAAATAATATATTTGCTTAATAAATTATATATATATTATATATTCAAAAAAATATTGAAGTTTAATACTGTTTTCTAATTTTTAAAAAAATGTTGCCTTTTCAAACAAAACAGATAATAGCAATTGCAGAATTCTATAGAAGTAGTTCATTAAGTAAATTTCTAATAATTGATAAATTACTTTTATTGTATTCGCACGCACTTGAAGTTTTAATGTTTTGAGATTTTAAAGTTTCAAGAAATATTATTCATATCAACTCTCTACAGGACATAGCGCAAACGCGGTGTTAATTAGCCTTTCTCCACTTAAAGCTTTACTAATAAATCATAAATAAAAAGAGAAAGCACAAGAGATTTCGAGGCTAACTTTCACAATTAATGCATCCACTTCTAAATCAAGACTAGAGAATTACGTACCATCAGATGACTTTTCCTTCCTTCCTTGTTTTCTTTACTTCATATGACTTTCCTTTTTTTATCCTCATTTCAGTCTCACAGGTTTAAGTTCAAATTCTCCATACTTGGTTTGACTGATTTTTAATGGTTATTAAATCTCATAATATATATTATTCGATATAAATAATAAACTTAAAAATAAACGCTGATTTAAAAGAAAAGCTTTGTTAAGACTAATATATTAAGATAAGTACAGTTAAGGTTGTCATATAAATAACATAAAAGTTTTTGTGCAATAGTTTTTCATAACAATTTTACATTTCGTTATTTATTTGATATAAAATTGAGACGTTAAGAGAAAAATTATACAATCAGTATTTTAGGATTTTTTTATCATAATCAAAATTAAATTAAAGGAGAAGATTGGGAAATAAGGATAAATAGAATAAGACACACCGGTTTCATACGTACGTATAGTAGTACGTAATGCATGCTAGAATAGAAAGTATGTTTGAATAGAAGCATGTGTAACCTTTACAGAGTTTGATTCTTATTAACTATTTCTTAGAATCTATCGATGCGTATATTACTTTATTATGTGTATATATATCTTTATTATGACAACTGAGGGAGTAGGCGATAGAAAAGAAATCAACTCCGAAATTTGACTAGGGAAAATGAGTCGTTATTTAATAATCACATTACCATGTTATATATACAGATGTTCATTTGCGACTAACTATGTGTCTCATGCAGTTGTTCTTCAAAGTTCCTTCTTGAACAGGGTTCGGCTGTTTTTCCCGGAATCAAGTAGTCCATTATTGCTTTATGTCCGTCTTTTACTTTATCAGTCCCAGAAGTGCGTAGCAATATCGCTATATAATCATCAATATTTTTGATAGGTTTGGATAGTATTACCTCTCACTTTTAAATGTTTATATTTAGTTTCCACGTATGATAGTAGTAGTCTATTTTTTCCAATATATCTTGGAGTTACGATTCTATTGCTTTAATATTTTTAGAAGTTATATAGATTATTAGGTCGTTAGCAAAAAATATTCATCATTTTTTATATTTTTATATATTGTCAAATATTTTGTATATCACTATTCTTAGTATTAAAAACAACCGGAGAGTTGACCGTGTATTATTTGAGATCATTTTTTATTGTAAACTATATACTTGATTTAGAAAAGCCATCTATGGTTAACATTATGTTTCTCATGTTCGTTAATGTTTGTGCTAGTCATTTTTTTATATAAAAGAATTTATTATTGAGAAAATCGATAACAAAATTTTCTTCAATTATTTTCAGATTTTATTTTAATTCATTTAACTGCAATTAATTTTGCTATAATGTCCTTTTTACGTTATCTTTTAAGGATTTCACTAATTTAGTAATATGTTTTGATATTATATTATTTTCTATATTATTAACGTTATTTATTCAGAACAAGCGTGTTGAGAAGGCTTTCATTTTTTTTATTATTTTGGCACAACTAATATCTCGCATAACTTATTTTGAAAATTCAACTAACCTATGTGTTTTATTTTTTTTTAATCATCAAAAAATAGACTATTTTATTTTGATTTAATTTCTTTTAATTAACTTAGTTTAAAATGAAATACTATATTTGATTCTATAATAAAAGAAAATATTTTGAAAGTTTTTTTTATGTACCTTGTATAAGTAAACCAAGATTACAAAAACAAAAGCTTCAATTTCAAAAATTTTCCTATTTTTATATATGAATCAAGAAACTTCTCCATTATCTTTATTCGTATACGTAGAAAACTCAATTATTAATAATTGAGTTTTGTTAGTTATCTCTTGCGGTATTCTATAAAAATGAATTTAATACTATTTATATATTTAAATACAAATAATAATTTATTTAATCTTAAAATGAGAATAAGAAAATAGCCACCAACTGTTTTATTAATTTTATATTATTAATTTTTATTAATTTTACTTGACGTTAACGTTTTTTCAACTTAAATACTTTTTTTATCATATAGTACAATAAGATTCAACAATTAATATTATCATTTTATTTTAAAATTCAATTTTACATAGGTGTTCTTATATAAGTTTCGAATAACCTTAGTATGATATTAGACTACCAATATTTGTACAATTAGTACAATAAAAATCTACATATTCTAATTTATTTATTTTTTTTTATTTTGCATTCATCTAATTTGTGTTGATGGATACATTACAATTTTGCAATATATGGCCTATAAGTTGACAACTATTGTAATGCATAATATTACATTGTATTTTACAACATTTTTCTTTTTAATAGAACAGTAATAAAAAATTATTGGTTAAAGCCTTACTCATATTAATCTCTGATGATATTTCATTTTGTAAAAAAATTTATTATTTGTAATTGATCAATTTTACTATAATTATTAAATATAATTATTAACGATTTGTTAATTCTGTAAAGATTTCATTTCCCGTAATGTCTTTGACTAAATTTGCATATGCAAGGATTTGTTAGTTATAATTTTTCAGAGAAAAGATGTAGAAGTTCGTATACGTACTTTTTAGTAAATTTAATATTTTCTTAAAAATCATTACAATTAACATTTTTATTGATTAGATTTACTGTGTCTTTCATATCTTGGCTGTATACTTTTTGGAACATGTTAAATTTGGTTTCTTATTTAATTAATTTATTATTTTCTTTTTCTATTTTGATTTGATTCGTATTCGAAAATTTCTAATAGCAAAAATTCAATTTTTATTTATAATTATATTAATATGTAGATCCTGCTTTTTTTAAAACTAAATTCTTATATTTATTTTGATCCTCAACATTTTTTAATTTGATCTTCGTTATTGAATTCGTTTGGGAGTGATATTTTTTAAATAGTTTAGTTGTTTCTTTATCTTAATATTTCGATTGAGGTTTTATTAAAAAACGTTAGATTTTTATGAGTTGTTATTTATTTTATATTTTATTAATTTTGTTGAATTAAATTTTCAAGAAAACGGATTTGAGCTTGAGCTTTTTTCTTTTGTAATATTAGTTTAGTTTTAAACAAATGTAGCACGTAACTTAAACTTGCATTTTTGTAATTATTATTTATAATTTTTATGATTATTATTTTGATTTTGTAATTTATATATAAATAAGTAATGTCCCAGTGTGTATACAAACAGATATATAATACATTCATTATTTGAATGTTACATACTCATATGGTTCAATTTTAAAATACGTAAAGAGGTTTACGGAAATTTTGATCTAAGGATATACCGGTTCGAAAATTTTAGGTCGACTCTATTTTTCTCACTTTTATGAGACTCAGTAAATACCTACGTCACTAGAAACCTTTGTATCTATATGGTGTGTGCAAAATTAATTTTTTTACCCGATTTGTTTAAACGAATTTTAATTCTATTTTATGGTAGAGTTCTATATTTAGCTTCAAAACTCTATATCAAAACATTAGTATTTATAAATACTTCTCTCTTGTGAATGAAGATATTTTCTTGCACTTATACAATTCCATAAGTAACATAATTTTGTTTTGAAAATGTGCACATATTTTCTAGTTATTACAAATTTATTTAAATATAAATTACAAGTTTATTAGAACAAAATTATAATATTAATATTCAATAGAATAATTTTGTTCTTGTTTTTATTGACTTTAAAACTCAGTTAAGCAAACTTTTTATGAAAGTCTTTTTCTCAACTTCTTTTTGAATTCGAATTCCGAATTAATTAATTTTGTGTTAATTTTTTGTATCATGTGCGATTTATTACTTATTCCCAAATAATCTTTCCAAATTATTAAATAGTTCTAGATAAACTATATACATAAAATAAATATGCTTAATCAAAACTGTTACATTTTTTAGATTTCTGTATTTGTATGAATTTAATTAATTCGTTTAAATCTTGAATTATTTTACAGTTAAAAAAATATTTTACATTTTGATAATTCAACAAAGTGTATATATTTATAGAAAAATTATCCTAATTTGATGTATAAAATTCATTTTGAAATA
The DNA here is from genome assembly GCA_018907045.1 of Wiebesia pumilae. Taxonomy (NCBI): domain Eukaryota; kingdom Metazoa; phylum Arthropoda; class Insecta; order Hymenoptera; family Agaonidae; genus Wiebesia; species Wiebesia pumilae. Next base: position 312,859 of record JACCHZ010000185.1, read on the forward strand.
TAATTTTTTTAGTTCAGATCATTTTTCATATATGAAAGAATGTTAAAAAAATTGTGATCAATTTATTGCACTCAATTAGTTCATAATCTTACATCAGAAATATTTTATTCTTTTTCTTCATGTAGAAAATCTTGAATTCTGTAATTTGATAAAATTATTCATAATTATTAAATTATTTTTATTATGATATAATTATTATAATATAAATCAAATGATTTATATATTTCAGGAAATGAATACTTCTTATTTTATACAAAATAGATGTTTCGAAAAATTTATTTTGAATAAATAAGTATTATACATATTATGTTTCAGCTTGGTATTATGTTTTATATTTCATAAAATATATGATAAAAAATATGATAGTGTGTATAAGATAAAATTCAATTCTTTTGAACATATTTAGAGTATCAATTTTCTTCATAAAATATTGCTGTAACTATTACAAACTGTTTATGAATTATCACAGAATGTTAGAATCAATATTCAATGGGTGAATATTAAATGCGCAATTTTCTAAGAAAATACTTCTATACGCATTATTGAGCAATCTCAAATTGTCTAAAAGTTTTATATTGATTAATTGAAAATTGCATCAGAAACATTGCGGTAAGCAATGTTTCATGATATATGATTCGTAATAAAATTAACTGTACAATCATATATAAAAACTAACAAACAATGTTCAATAGAAATTTGTTCTTATTTATATTAAACCAGTTTTTTGTGCGTTCAATTTTATAACTAGCATTGCATTTAAAATTGTTAATATTTAATTTCTTGTGGTTTTACGGTTCAATACTATCTATATTGAAATGAAAATATTTAAAATATTGTTATTAAAGGAGATGATATTGTGATAGAAAGTTAAAATTTAAAGTTCATATATTTTGAATAGGAATCTTGATTGATTTATAAAAAAATGGAGAGTTTATAAATTTTTAAGATATTACATAATTAGTCATAACATTATAAAATTAATTATTATACAATAATAATTATCGAACACTAATGAAATTTGTAAAATCTTGGTTTTTTTGTTCCAATAATATAACATACACTTATTATATGTATATATATTGTATGTATATATTTATTTATTTATTTATTATGTTTTATACTACTAATATGTTTATATTAATAGATTATAATAAATAATGGTAAAATTTAAACAGTTTTTATGAAATCATTAAAATTTTTAATATGTGAAAATAATTTTAATTATATTATTAAGATTGAAAATATCCGGATTCACTTACTGTTTAAGTATTTTTTAAAATGTAATATTTTATTATGCTTTTTGTCGACATTTTTTAATTTTTTCATAATTTTAACTATCACTAAATTCATGATTGATTCTTATAAGTCAATAATTAATTTCTTTTTACAATGACATAAGAAAAGTATATATAAATTGTTATAATCAAGATTTTATCGCGTTTACGAAAGTTTTAATGTGAATTTATGGGGTACGTGTACTGTATTTGAATCGGCATGCGTGACATGTAAATAAGCGCTTAATTTTTTTCTTTTTCTATTTATTTAAAACCAGTCCGCTAATATAACCATTTTGTAGTTTCAGGTCAAAAATATGCAATAATAACGATGAGAAACTTCTAGAATGTAACTAAAAAGTATTACCGACAACAATTTGCGAACGAATAAACGCAAAATTCATTTACTTTTATAAAGATGGTGATGGTCATAAGTATGGTATATTTTCAAGTTGCATTTTGCAAAACAATAGAGTTTTGAATGAAATAGCAGTAATTATGAAAACGCTGAAGGGGAACATTTTATAATTTCATCAAAAAAATAGACTATTTTATTTTGATTTAATTTCTTTTAATTAACTTAGTTTAAAATGAAATACTATATTTGATTCTATAATAAAAGAAAATATTTTGAAAGTTTTTTTATGTACTTTGTATAAGTAAACCAAGATTACAAAAACAAAAGCTTCAGTTTCAAAAATTTTCCTATTTTTATATATGAATCAAGAAACTTCTCCATTATCTTTATTCGTATACGTAGAAAACTCAATTATTAATAATTGAGTTTTGTTAGTTATCTCTTGCGGTATTCTATAAAAATGCTTTTAATACTATTTATATATTTAAATACAAATAATAATTTATTTAATCTTAAAATGAGAATAAGAAAATAGCCACCAACTTTTTTATTAATTTTATATTATTAATTTTTATTAATTTTACTTGACGTTAACGTTTTTTTCAACTTAAATATTTTTTTATCATATAGTACAATAAGATTCAACAATTAATATTATCATTTTATTTTAAAATTCAATTTTACACAGGTGTTCTTACATAAGTTGGGTTTAAAAAAGGAGAGTTTTATGATATTTAAATAAATTTACATTATTTTATTTGAATGGATATAATTTTCATAATACACCTCAAGATTATGATAAAAACTGCCCCTTATACTTTATGTACATACATATATCTTATGATTTCATAACATAATGCTTTATTCAAATCAGAATTGTATTAGAATTAATCATAAGATTTTTATTCTTAACTGTTCATAGCTCTTTCATATAAGACCAGAAAGTTTTTCGAAATATATTAATACGAAATAAATAATTCGAAATAAATTATACTATTACGAACTAAAATTTTTAAACATTACATTAAAGATTATTAACATTGAATGACCTATTTTCATAATAAAGGTTCTCAAATCATTCCCAAACTTAAATGACTTTTTATTTCCAATGTTTTTTCAATAATTTTTTTTTAATAAAGCCTCTGTCGAAAATATTGCCTTCAAATACACACATATGTATTTATTTCTTCAGAGCAGAACTTAAATCAAACCCGAAGGACTATAACCGGACCTTCGTTTCTGGATACACAGATCATTAATGAGCTTAATAAAGTGTCTGCTTGAGTTCAAATCTTATGATCTTTTTATGGTAGTCGCACGCATTATACGTACATCCGCACCCGAGGGAATAGAAATACTAATGATTCAAGGATACATACGGCTTTCTGTTCCCTGAAATAAACCATCAAAAGAACATAGGTGCTAGGAAAGCTTCTTTCCTGACGTGTATGTGCTTGGATTACACCTCCGCAAGCTCCAGGACTTGAATTGCGGTTATGTATTAAGCATGCTAATGAATTCCAGTCAACAAACATGTATTTGAAAGATCTGGTCGGATTACATAATAAGCCAGACTTTGTGTTTTTCTTTTTAACAATTTTGCAGTTAGTTTGCTGTGTTACTTAAGTTTTCAAAAAAAGCACGCGAATGAAATACGCAACTGTTTAGTCAACACAACCGTTATTTTAAATTTTCGATCTATATTAGCTATATTATACTTACTTATTACATATTTCGTTTTAGTTTAAAGTACAGTACTTACTAAATGATAGCATTTATTTAGTATTATAGCTGTAAATTTATAATATAATTCTTTTTAGTAGAGTAATTAAGTAATGTAAAACATGTTTTTATAGGTACATGTAATTAATCATCAAACATTATTATTAATAATTCTGTTAACATTTGCAGTATTATTAGAAATTCATAGTAAGTTTAGTTTTTATTTTATCTATTTTTTATACAACAATGTTTATTTTAAAAATTTTAAAAGGAGATAATAATTCACATCTAATAAATATATAGTAAATTAAAATCTGAAGACTATTTACATGATATTATGTACGCAGATTAATTATACTTATATATTATAATATTTATAATATTAGCTTAAATCAATCTTTTCTTAAGAATCCATATAAATTCATATTTATGTAAAACGTATAGTTCAAATATTACTATTAGATAATAAATTTCATTACTTAGACAAAAAATAGTACTTAGTCAAAAAAAAAGAATAATATATATTTTCTTGGCTAAACATTCAGTAATTTTATTAGTTAATAATTTTACTCATTTTTTACATAATTAAATTTTTTTTAAACGATCTAGTACACATAGCTAAATAATATTTAGCTATACTTATTACATTAAAATATAAGCCTATCGTACTTGATTTTTCGGAAAGTTCATTGAAATATTAAGATTATATTAAAAGGATTAAGAGAAAGAAATAGAAAATCCTTTTTTAAAAACTCTATAAATACATTTTGATGTATACAGTGTCAATTTAGACAAAAGAGAAAATTTTGTTTACTATATTATATGATACTGTTTTTTACATTATACTATATAATATACTATTTTTTATATTATACTATATAATATGATACTGTTTTTTATATTATACTATATTATATGATACTGTTATAGAAGCTGATTTTGTTAAATAAGTTGTACAATTTTAACTTATACTCTATAATTAAGCAAAGAATATCTTCCTTTTTAATAACATCAATGTATTTTTATTCACTTTCTACTATTTTCATTTACCTATGTACAATAATATACTTACTGAAAAAGAAATTTTATATTCTATGAGTATTATTAGTACAATATAATATTTAATTTATTACAAAAAAATTAATTCGTGAATCATATCGCACACAAATTTTGATTGGCAACATCAAGAAAACATTGAAATTTTTCGAATACGACTTGTAAAAAAATGATACAAAATGCTGTTTTACCTACAGATCAATCAACCACAGTCGGTATATAACCAACGTATAGTAAATAATACTCAAATGATACAATACATTAATTAAATAAGGAGGCACATATATACATATCTGAATATACAACATTATAATTCTATAATCACAGCTGGTAAATTAGAAATTATCTGGAATTTGTACCGACGTTTATAATGTAAAGTGTAAATCGTAATACTTACCTCTTATGGCGCTCATTTAGAACAATGGGCAGTGTTTAAATTATAATACAAAACTGAAAGAAACGATTTTTATTATAAATGAAATAATCGTAATACTTTAATATATCGCTTACATATAATATAACAATGTAAAAAAGCAATATAAGTTATGTAATTTATACATTTTAATTGTTTGTAAGACTTCAGATTCTTCTAGTACTTTTTATTTAATTTAAATTAATTAAAGTAATTATAGTCAAGTTAACAATATTTTTCTATTAACCTTGTGTAATTATAAATAAGTAAAAAAATAAGTAAATAAAAACACGAACAAAATTTTTGAAAAATATGAATTTATATTTGTGATGGTCGCAGTATAAAATTTTATTTTTTACTGCGACCGTGTAAATAATTGATTTTAATGTTGATTTATTTAACACTAAACTAACTTTTGTATTTAACACTTACCTTATCGCCTTTGTAGCAAATTACAAGCTTAGGTCTAACAATTCTCAAACTTTTTCGAATATTCTTTCAGTTTAGAATATTCTTTTTTTTCAATTTCATTCATGTGTGAAAATATTTTAGAAAGAAATGAAACAAGAGTTTAAAAAATTATTTTAATGTTTTGTATAAATTTAAGTATGAATAACAAAGTACAGCAAAAAACTTTTAATAAATAATCAATTGAAAAATATATTAAAATAATGATTAACCATGTAATAAAGTATATTTTATTAATATTTTAACAATGCAATAATAATAGATTCTAGTGCATTACTTTGCAAAATTAATGTAAGTAATAGAAGAATAACAGTTTTTTAATAACTTTAACAAAATAAATGTTTTTCAACAAATTTCTTTAGAAAGTAGAACATTTTGTACTACAAGCAAAAAATTATATTTAGGTTAACTTAAATATTTTCATATTATAAAAATTAATATTAGTAATTCTACGCTATAAAAGAGAAAGCCTTTATTAAGAATTAATTTGTATAAGATGTTGGCTGTTACTAAATTATTCAGTTAAGTACCTCTAAGCACAAAGTTTTTTTTAATTGTAATTCTGAAACTCTAATCTACTTGATAAATTTAATAGACAACATTAATTTGTAATATTTTGTGTATGTCAAGATTTTTTTATTCTTTCACATATAAAAGAACTTTACACACATGTGTATGTGTGAATATTTAGGAATTTAACCACTATTTCAACTCTATGATTTGCAGGTATTAAATAATTGAGTTTTAGTTTAATATGGTATTAATATTTCCACTCCTCCCCTCTTTTTCAATCATACTGTCTTTCTAATATGTCACCAAAACAGGATTGTATTCTTATTATAGCTACTTAGGTTAAAATAATTTTAATTCGATTAAAGTTTTTTACTTAGATCTAATATAAACTATATATTTTCCAATTCAATTATATTTAAGACTTTAAGATTTCCTGATTACGTATGTATGGACTAAAAAGATAAAATGTAGGTTTTCTGCATTATATACTACTAGTAAGGAATAATAAAAATATTAAGTTATATAATAAAAAGTAGCTAAAAATAAAAGTTGCATCGATTTAGATAATATTTGATTTATTCATTGTAATATATTACGAAATCACTTTAGTTAACTGAATTTCTGATTCATAAATTTTTCAGATTCTGTCATTTCTTTTCTTCAATATTTATTGATGGTATATATTGAAATATGTAATATTCGCAAAAAATATTACACCTATTTCATGCATGAGATTTTTGGGTAATTAATATTTTTATATACATAAATAAATATATAAATAATTATTATATATTATAATATTAATAATTTAAAATTTTTTATATATATAAATTATTCACATAAATCTAATTAATATATATTATCAAAATCTTTTAAAATTAACGTCACTTTTTCTAAATTAATAATATAAGTTTTTTCGTACATTTTTTCATCCTTCTATTAAAAAAAAGTCAACATTTAAATAAATTGACAAAAAATAATTTCAGAATAATTGCAAAACTATTAAAAAAATATAACTCTTTCAAATTTATATTTAAAGTCATTATGATATCCTAACTGCATTACGAAAAACTCAGTAAAGTATTGTTAATTAATGACAATATTTAACAATATTTAACAATATTGTCAATGTTAAACGTTTGACAATACTTTTATAGATATAACTGTCAAGAAAAAACAAATTAAAACTTGTGTATTAAAATTTTATACTAGATTAAAATGTGTATCATAAATCATTTACATAAGAATATTTATCTATACAAAAGTATGGGAAAGCAATAATAATATATGTTGGTTTATGTAAGTTTATAGTTTAGACTAAAAAATAATATTGCTATAGTAAAACTTATTTTTTGAGTAATAAAAATTATTTTTTTTGTGTAAATTTAATCTAATTTTTTATAATTAATGATGCCGAGAAGTACCTAAGTCATTCAATTTTTAATTTTGAAAAATTAAAGAGTAACTCACTATTTCGTATGTACATACGCTATATCAATGTATAATGGTATGAAATGAATAGTTTTAGATGTAGTATTTAACAAACTATTCAACTTTTGAACGAAAATCAACCAATAAGTATCATTGTGATGCATAAAATTTTGAAAATAGTAAAATTCGATGATTTGTCGAACAAAAACTATACACTCAATAAGGGAAGTGCATTATAAAAAACTCATAAAGATAACACTACGGTAAAAAGAAAAATGTCAATGTGTATATTGTGATTAGGCTCTGTAAATATACAGATTAAAAAAAGAAGTAGTATAAAAAAATAGAAAAGTCAGAACTGTCCGTCGATTAAACAGCAGATCGTAGAAATTATATACTAAGTTTTCAACTCTGTACCTGTTACTCTTTCTTTCTTTGTCTCCCATTGCTTTCTATCAGTCAAACACACACGTACGATAGATATTCGCACAACACGTATATGTGATAAAATCTTCATAGTAGCGTCGATTGTATCAAGCAATACTACGGCAGTACAACGCGATCCTCTGGGGCAACGTGCGCGCCACACGCCCGAAATATCTACTGTTACCAGCGAGGTTAATCTCACAGTGAGAACATTGTTCGCTGCGCATTAGGTTTTTCCGAGACATTGTGACGTAGTTTATTCGTTTTTTACTGGGATACTGGGGGCGATTTTTTCCCTTTTGAATGATACGTTGGTTACTGTACGAGGGATGTTTTTAAAGATTTTGTACTTCTGAAAAGGAGCATTTTGATTGAAATGAGCTCCTGTATGAGATTCACAATTGATTGATAAACACTCAAAATTTTAAATGAGCTTTATGGATTTTAATACTGGGCATGATAAAGTGGAAATCAGTTATATATTTCGTAAATACAAATTATATTAATCGTTAGATTATTTTCTACAGTTATTTAAAGGAAGTTATTTAAAATAAATATGTATATATTTAAGTTTTTTAATTATTTGACATACTTTTACAAAGAATTTCATAGTTTCCTTTGCAAAGTAAAAGCATATTTTAAAGTTACTCAAAAATTTTAGTTATAAAATGTAATTTAATATTAATACATTACATTATATACTACATCATTATAAATGTTTACGTCTGAAAAATTAATTAAAAACGTTTATTTCTCGATTTTTGAAGATAAAATTAAATAAGAACATTAATTTTATAGTTTCATACATACTTACACTAGTTTATAATATCTTTTTGAAATATATTTAAACTTAAAAACTGATTTAATTTTAATTTTTTTATATATATTGTCTTTTAAATAACTAAGAATATCAATGGTTAAACATAATTTGTTAAGCATTATTCAATATTTATGGGAAATTAAATAAAGTGTAACCTTGAAATTGTATATACTCGTACTTAAATATTTGTAAATTTAGTAATTAATCTAGATTTAATAATTATATACATTTATAAATATATTATAGTGGTAATTTGTTAATCTTCAATGAAGAAATTCATTATTTGAAGCATTAATATTCAGAAAGAGATTCAATGTATTACAATAATTATTATTTTAAATTCGTCAGAGATTTAAACAAAATTATTTTATAACAAAATATATAAGTAATGATATTATATATAAAATATATAAGTAATAATAATTGTAAAACAAATTTAATGTAAAGCTCATCCATATTAATATTAGTTTACCGTATTTGCGTTAATCAAACGATAAATTATACAAGATTATCGAGTATGATTAAAGAGGCTGCTCTTAATTCCTTCAGCAGTTTCTATTTAATCCATAAAATAAATAAATCAATAAATAAGAAATAAGAGAAAAAAATAAAGAAATGTTATGTGCGAGGTGGCGAGCCGTGGGATTAAAAGAAAACCGATCTCCTATGGTTCGGCTTTTTTTCTCCTCCACCTTGTTTTCCTCTCGTACAAAGTGTCCTCTTAGTTATACGCATACAGTCCTACCTAAATGGATGTCCTAGCATGGAAGATATACGGTTACGGTTTATTCTTAAGTCTCACTTCTGAATGGGTGGAGGAAGTGTACATAGCTCCGAAATGGTATTTTCCAACAGAGATGAGGCTCTTCATGTGTCTTGTCCTTTCCGGTCAACGACGCCTGCCGTGTTTTGTTATGCTTATGTCTCGATCTAGCACACCTAAACTCCCACGTCTTCTTCAACGTCCACATCTACTTTCTCGGATGTGCGATGGGAATGCGATCGCGATCGATCGTCTCTTCGTCGCGCAAAGATTAATGACAACGAATTGTATAATGACAAAGAGGGATGTATATGTTGCGTACGCATAATAGCGAGCTTGATTTCGCGTTCGGAGCTTTGGACTTTTATTAGTCAAAGAGTGCAGCAGATTTGCGGCCATTTCATTTTTTTCCTTTATTGTTTTAAAATTAATATTCTGCTAGTGGACTTTATGTTGTACTGATTTTATAGTTTGAAAGAATGACTTAAAACAAATAAAAAGCTGTTCGATTTTTGTTTATTAAAATACCAGCAATCATGATAATGATCGTATTTAAAAGTGGCAACAAATAATTATAATAAAAATTATAAGTACACAAAAAAATTAAATAGATTACTTATTTTATATTATAAAAACATTAAGCTGTAAATAAATTTCACTTTCTATGTTTAACATATTTATCAACTTTTCTTTTTTGCTTTACGATGTGAAACAAATGAAAAAAATGATGTGCCACTATAACTATTTTCTGTATTTCTTGTATATTATAAAAAAATCTGATGCCTCTTTTATAAATTTAAAAATAAATTTATACAAATAAAAATCGATTATCAAAAATATAAAGCAAACAAAATAATATATCTCGATCGTGAATCTTTAGTACTCCATAAGCATGTTATATATATATATATATATATATGTATGTATATAATCATTTAAACAACATATAATAAAAAATATATATATATATATATATAATTATGTAAACAACAATTATTAATAATTCCTATTCTGCTTGCTAAATGATACATCTTTTTTCGAAATTTTTGCGATCTGAAGATCTGTAGAAAAAGCCTATAACCTCCAATCATCGACAACTCTCCTTCAACGCTTTCGTGGTCGAAAAGAAAATAGAGTAGCTATCGCGCATTGGGCCAGAGAAAATAGACTCGAGACCTGAAGACTTTATGAGCCTCGTAAAAGGTCATATCACGCCGTCCGGTAGCAGCTATCTTCTGCCTACCTTCCGTCTTTTTTTTAACCCAAAAAATCCATAAAAATGAAGACCCCCTCGTGTGGCGCACCGCCGTTCAATTGTGACTCGTGGAGGCTACTATTTCAAATACACCGAATGGTTTTTTCATTTGTTTTCTTTTTTATTTTTTTGTAACAAAAAAATCAAAACCTCAAGCCTATGATCTTACATGGCTTAGTTTTTTCATAGGGCAAAAGCCTGCAGTTTTTTGCATACAATCGTAAAAAGTTTGTGCATTTTTGTTGAATCTTCATAAAAATTGATTTTCCTATCATATATCACTCCGGCATGAGAATAGAATTGAGAAAGGAAAATAAAATGCTTCAACTTGGACTTGTAGGATTTCATGCAGATAATGCGATTTTTCAAGAAAGACTATTGAGAAGTCAAAAGAATTCGTGCTTAGGTTATAGAAGATTTAGCAACATTCCTAAAAATTTTTTTTGACATAAAAAATTTCGGATGACTCATTTAAAAATGTCTAACGCTGTTTTTTGTAAAGTGATTTTACAATATCTATTGTTTACTATAGGTCTCTCAAGTTATGAAGCCCAAAGAATAATGGTAATTTTTTTTTAATTTAAAGAAAAATAAAATAGTTTGACGTATATTCAAAGAAATGTAATATTAAATTATAATAAATTAATTTAAAAATCAACTTTAGAATATTAGTTAATTACTAATAGGATTGATTGCTTTGAAATAATTTATTTCTTCTAAAAAATACAAATCATATGTTATTCTAATTTGTATTATTTTACATGATATTTTTACATCATATTTTAAAAAATTAATCTAATAAAAACTAATTTAAAAGATTCTTAATATTAGGTACAGTTTCAATTTAAAATAATTTTCTTATTGTTAAAATCCTAATAAATAATGAGGTACACTTAAATATTTTTGAACACGTTATTTTATAATTTTTTTTTATCGTATATAATAATTAAGATATTGAATTTGCCTGAAATTAAAAAATTATGCTTTTTTAAAATATTATAAATATATAAACATACATGTATATAAAGTATACGTAAATAATTTTGTTGTATGTAGTATAAAAAAGTTAAATTATAATGTATAAATACTCTCAAGTATTTTATAATATTTTTTTGAAATGGTAAATTAATTTTATTAATATATAAATTTATACGTTTATTTTTCATATGTTACATTGATTCATAGTATTAATAAAAATTTATTTTGGATAACATTTTATTAGAAAATAAATTCCCTGTAAAAATAATTACGTAGTTTATGAAAATGTAGTCATTTATTAATTAACGGAAAAATTATTGTGGTAGTTTGAAAAAAATTGATGCCATTTATTCTGAAATTTACGTACAATTAAGTTAATTTTATTGTTTATTTAATTTTGAAATAATATATTTATCTTTGTGTTTTTAATGAAGATTTAATTTTTACATAAAAATTACAATACGTTTTTAGTTTTAATAATAAAGAAACGGTATATTGATATTAACATTTTATTTTAAATTTTTCACTTATAATTTATAAGATTGTATAATTTTAATACATTAAATATTTAAAAATTTTTTTAAAATATATCTTTAGAAATTCTTCTTGATTTTATTTAGAAAACTGAAAATTTATTAAAGATTGCTTACTTTACAGAATTACAATTTAATTATATTTATTAACAAATGATACAGATCGTATTACACAAAACTGATAATTCAGTTAACTAAATATTTTTAAGACTCATGTTTCATTTTAATAAATGATGAAAAGTTTATTTCTCTAAGTTTTATTGTAGATGTTGTATTATAAATAAAGTATCAGTTAAATTATAATCTAATTTGTATTATATCGTATTTAAGAATATTTCTGTAATTACGTATTTCACATCGAGATCCACCTGAAACAAGTAAAATATGACAGAAACTATTCTACTGTCATTTTTTAAAGACATAACAAGAAGAGCCTATGAAGAAGTGTGCGTGCCGTGTTTATTATTCAATCAACCTTTCCCTTGCACCAAAGTAAAGGTTTTGAAGATCCGGAACGTACTCACCGAGCAGCCATTGGGGGATGCGCACACGCCGGCAGCTGTGAATGTACTTTCCCTTTGGGAATCCATGTGAGCTCTTAACTGTAGATCAAGCCACGTATAAATCTCCTGTCGACTTGGTATTCACGCTCGTGTGTGACGGGCGTTACATTCCTTTTTCTTCGTCTTTTGAAAACTGACGCAATTGTAAGTATTTTTGTCACTATAATATATTTGTTAAGTTTTTTGCTTCCCCGTTTTGCTAAATAATAAATTTTTAATTTTTCCATGAGTGAATAAACAGACATTTGACAAATATTTAGTTATTTATGATTTGTAAATTTGTGCTTATTTAAATTTATTTTAATTTCTTAGAATACAACAAAAGTATTTATATAAATTTATATTTTCACAATAAAAATGTTTACATTTGGTGAATCTAGTATGATACTTATTATACCCGAGCATAATATTAAATTTTTAACTTACTTTTACGATGAAAGAAATAATTTTTGATTTAATGAATTGTTGGTTACTCTCTTACGGAGATTATTTGTTTATCTATATAAAAGTCTATATAAAAGTATCATTTTAAGTTATAGAAAGGAAATTAAATTATAATTTTAGGATTACCATCTCATTGAATAAATCGACATAGTTTATGCAAACATTATTTTTTAGAAGTCTAATGAGGTATCAGTATAAACGAATGCACTTTAAGATTAATAATATTATTAAAAATAGCATGTTTTAAGTTTGTATGTATAAATAAGCATTATCATAATTTTAACTATTTATTTTTTAATTTAAAAAAGTAAATTACTACCTTTCAACTTTAGAATCTTTTTCTTAAAAATAATAATACACTAAATAAAATTGAAGAATTTATTCAATATTTCAGATTTAGGAAGATTATGTAATTTTAATAACTTTCTAAAAAATTTTATTTCATAAAATAAATTATACATAAAACAAGTACATTATACGAACAGTGGCATACGGAATATTATTACTGTCACGGTATAGCTTCTGATGAAATACCGTAATTTTTTACTAATGGTATATCTCATAAATTATTTTATTTCTGTAGATGTATCATGAGATTTATATTGATGATATCTTAAAAAGTTTTCATAAAATAATTAATATTCAAATATATAACTGCTCAAATTATATAGAGATGATTTTTAAATAAAAAGAAATTAATAAAGAAAAAATAAAAATTTAATTTGTTATAAATTTGATTTTTAAAAATTTATTTTAAAAATAACATTTTATATTTTATGCTTTTTAGGTTTTCAATCCTTAAAAAATTTTTATTTAGTTTGTTTACCTTTACAAGCGTGCACTTACTCAGAATAAAATTGTATAAAAAAACTAATTTTTTGTTTCTTTAAATTTACGTCAATATGTTATTCTTTCAATTTTTGATATAAGAATTACGGATATGATTTGTATTTCATAATTGGAATCTATGAAAAGAATCTTCTAGTTTAATTGTATAAAATTTAAATTTCTAAGTCTTATTTTCTTAAATAATAACAAAGAAAAATAAGATACAACAAAACCAAGAAAAAACATTGAGTTTTAATAAGAGCTAATATCTGACTTTGATATGTATCGTATATCTATATAGATTTTTCTGACTAATTTTAATCTATTTGTTCGCGGTCGAAAGAGCTGAGCAGCAACGGTCGAAGAATGAGTCAGAAAAAAGCACAACAACTAAAGATCTCTGATGTGTTTTTATTCTCTCATATATGAACTATATGTCATTCAATTCACGCAACAAGCTATAACTTCCTACACACCAGTCGACTTCATTCTATTTTATTAATGCGTACCTTATATCCATTTTTTTCCTTTTTTAGTAACTTTGTAAGTACTTTGGTCAGTAATATCTCTTTCTAAAATTAAAAAAAACTATTAAAATTTTTCAAACGTTTAAGGTATTTTTTCGATAATTTATAATATTTAGTTAAATTTTGTAAATACTTATTAAAATCAAATATCAATACCAAACTTTTTTATAATTAATTTTAATTTTCAAAATATTTAATTAAAAAAAATATCTTGTATTATCAACGTATATAAATATTTAAATTAAATTTATAGAAAAAAGATTTAACTTCATTAAAGTCTTTAAATTATTTATGAATCATTATTTGTTATTAGATTATTACTATTTCAAGTAACTAAATGCAAATGTTAAAAATGAGACATGCTAAAAAAGAAGTGAAAAAAGCTATCGTTAAAAAAATATATATAATGTAGCGCTAAGATAATATATCAAATTTTTGCTTGTAGATTTTGTTTTATTTAAAACTAAGATATTTAAAACTACAACAATGCTACTCAACTCAGCATCTCTCCTTTACTTACCGGAAGTCGTGTTCGCACAGGGTTTGAGTGTCAAGCAGATGAATGCCGGCCAACTGTCGGTTGGTCGGTTGGTCAGTTGTAAGAACAACCGTGGCACGCGTGTTGCACAGTTTAGGACTCACCGGCGACAGCGGCACGACAAAACAAAAGTCTCGAGGACCCCATGCACTTTATTATACTCTCAAGGCGATTTTCTAATTGGAGTACATAGAAATACTATTAGCTCAATATTCGCTGGCTTCCTGCTTTGAGAAATTTTAGTTTTACGAAGTTCTTGTTATACTTTCCGCTTTATCTTTTAGGCATGTGCACAAAACACGGATTTAGTTGCAACGTTAAGTATATTTCTCCTTAGGTTTTGAAATGTAGGCTTGAAATTTTTGGTTGGTTTTAAATGATTATTTTTATTTTTATTTATACTTAATTATTTCGTTAATTATTTAAGTCAAGCGGACATAATTTAACCTTTATTAAATTGTTTTTGCAAGGGTTCAAACTCTGATGCTATATGAGGTTAAATTTTCTTAATATCATAGAAAAAATTTTGTACATAGCTATAAATGGCTATAATTTACAAACAATTTACAAATAAATTAATCAATATGAAAATTATTTTTAATCTCAAAAGTTTAAAAAACTATAAAATTCTTTTCGAATATCTCTCAATTAATATCATTCACATTTAATTTTATTATATTGATTAGATAGTATCAAATATCTAAATTTTTATACAAATTTTAAAAATTTTACTACTTAACTTTGTATTATAAATAAGATATTTGAAATATAAAATGTTATATTATTATTTATTATTATTAATTATATATTTATTATATATTATTATTAATTATATATTTATTATATATTATTATTAATTATATATTTATTATATATTATTATTAATTATATATTTATTATATATTATTATTTATTATATATTTATTATAAATTATTATTAATTATATATATTATTTATTTATAAAATATAAAATATTATATTATATTTATTCCTTCTATAAATCAAATGTATATGCATATAAGTTGATTAGAAAAAATACAATAAGATTAAAGATGTCTTATTTTTAAAGTTTTGTTCATTAATTCTCAATACTTTCATTGTAAAGATAAATAAATAATATCAGTTAAAATTGAAGATAATTTGAATCGTAAGTATTTACCGCGTTTTAAATATTTTATTAAGATTTTACAGCGTTGATATCTTTTAAAACTACTAATAATCATAAATTGTATATGCATTAACTATTTCAGAATTCAGAAAAATATTGATTTTAAATTATTAAGTATTATTAGAAAGTTTTATACAATTATATTGCGTAAGTATAACAAATGTTTAATAAATAATGTATAATTTATCATTTTTAAATTATCTAAAATACATTTTACCCATGTTCCAATTAATCTATAAGGAAAATTTAAATATAAATCGTAATACTGTAATATATAAACATACGTATTATAAATATATAGTTTTATATATTAAGTATTTCAAACCTTCAAATTTATGTTTTTCAATACAAATTTTTCCAGATATAAAATTCGAAGAAATATATTTGAGTTAAAACTCATATCAAAAAGAAACATTTATTTGCAGTCTTATATTTACGTAAAATTTTAAACTTATAGTATTTAATAAATTTTATAACAGAAATATTCTCATTGTTCAACCTATGAGCCATGCATGTCCAAAAGAAAGAATTCTAAAAATTTTTTCTTCATTCTTTGCATTACCACTTGATAGACTGAAAATAATTACGTCTGTCCTTAATCAATAGCAGATATCATAGAGACGGAAAAATAACATATTAACTTACGATTATAATATCTTTAGGAAGATGTATAATAAAATGATATACTTAAATATATTTATCATTTTAAAACTTAGCAATTATATAATATATGAATATGTTCATATTCATATGCGCGTTTTCCTATTTTTAATTCCTGATCTTATAAACACCTGAATAAAAAAATTGTTGCTAATTTTTATTAAACAAAATTTGTTTCAAATATTTATATTATTAGAGTTTAATGTTCATTATTTTTTTAATAATCAAAGTATGTGTAATCTAAGACACGGCGTGGTTTTATGAATATAATATGAACCATTATATTTATTTAATTTTTAAAGTTATTCTACGTGCTCATGTTAAAAAAATGAAATATATAAAGTAAGTATATATTTATTATAATTTATCATTTTAAAAAATCGTTTTTAATGTCGTACAATTTTTTAGAAAAGTACTCTAAGACTTAACTATAAATACTAATTCTAGTTTTCAATTTTAGCTTAACCGATAATAAGTGAGCTATTAAATAACTCATTCGTAGATACAGACGTTTACCCATTTGAATAGAATGTGTATTACGTATTCCACATAAAACTACTTAAATAAAGTTTTGAAATACCTAGACTGTATAACTGCTAAATCCGTATAAAGATTCTTATAACTCAGGTTACTAACAGAACTATATGCTTTTTTTCAGAAATATATTTCATAATCATCAAAGTAATGCATACCTGATAAGATGTGCATATTGACCATTCTCAAAACAGTAATGTCGAACATACGTTCGTTATTTCGATAAATTTTATGATTCTAAATCAATATAGGAAGTGCGGAAGAAAAAAATTTAATTCGATGGTATTTGGCTAAGTGACAGATATGAAACTCTTTAAAATGTCATTAATATCCAAGAAAAAGAGTAAAAGAAAGAAAAACAGGGTATGTGAATATATAGGTTTTTTGCAAATATATGCAGGGTTCAAGTAATTCGGACTCCTCGGTCTAATTCTTCATAGACTTAGTAATTCCTTCACCTTCCATTTATTATTCTTTCGGTACTATTAGTTGTTTCGAGGTGTTTGATTTCTTTATTTTTTCTTTTTTTCCTTATATCGTCTCACTCGCGTAAATATAATGTCAAGCTTCGGCGATTACTAATGGAGGATACCTTTTATATCCTATAAAAGGTTATAATCTTTATATTTTCGTTATATATCTTTATATTTATATAAAGTTTCTTTATTTCGTATTAACGCGCTTCAGTATATTCTTTTGAGTATTGAAATACTTTAACAGCTTAATTTTTTTAATTCTTTCTGTAACCTTGTTGTTCGTTTTTTTCGAATTTTAGAGAATATTATATGGTGCAAAGTTAAATACGGTTAAACTTATTTGGTGAAATAATCAACTCGATCAAATTATTCATATTTTACTTAAAGAATGACGCACTATCTTGTGGTTTTTATGAAGTATGAAATAAAGCTGTTGATGTGTTAATTTAATAATTAAATAGTTGATTGTTGTTAAGTTAAATAGATAAGTGTTAAGCATAGTGAGCAGAATTAATTAGCTTAAATAATATTAAAATAGAATTTATATTTTTATAGGTTTCTGTGTAGCGTTAATTAATATTTAAAATTTATAATAATTATTATCTTTAATATTAATCTTTATAATATTAATATTTTAAAGTAATTTTATGACATCTACATTGACTATTAAAATATAATTTTTAAATTTTTAGAAAAAAATCAAATAATCAATTATTTGTAGAAAAATATTGATATATATTTATTCTTTTTTAATTAAAATAAGAATTAAAAAATCTGAATAGGTGATAATTTTTTACAAACATTATTATTTACTAAGAGATAACGCAATCACATTACATATTAAAGAAAAAATACAAATTAAATATGAAGATAATGATAACTCTATCAAACAAATATATTAAATCCTTTTTTTAAGTATATTAAAAAATATATATTCTAAATATGTGAAGCTGTTGAAAATTACAAGTTTTTAAGAAATTTATAGTATACATGTATTATTATTATAATTGAAACATATCCGTACAAGATAAATCTCAGATAAAATGAGACTTGAACGTAACTTGAATGCTAACGTGAACTCCTAAAAAAATAAACGAAGAGATGAAAAATCGGTGACAAGACGAGTCGGGGCGCCTTTCTAACAGACCTTGTGAAAAATGAGACTACTCTTGGCGCGCGCTCGCCCGGGAAAGGCCCTGGACCCAATATTTTGACACTCAATGCGTCTTATTTTTCTACACATCCCACTCTACACTCTGGAAGACTGTTCCGCCCACTTTAATATTGGGCTACCTTTTTCTCGTAGATGCAGTCTCATTGCGTACTTTTATTGTATTTTCCGATATCTCTGTTTGAGATTGAACATCAAAGACTTGATTTTCAGGTTAAACTATGGAATTTAGTATTTTTTAATGAATAATGAAGAAATATTTTTATCGATATCAGTTTTTTATACGCCTTTTAGGCATTTACGCATTCAATATGAGTCTATACGATGTATCTCGAGACAAGTAAGAGAGATGAAATGGGTGAATTTCTCTGTAGGCTCGTACTTTCATAGTAAGAAATCTGTGATATATGAGGGTACATTATTTTCGAGGACATAAAATATATTATGAAGATTATTATTTTTTTTATTAAAGTATCTTGATTTATTAGTCGTACATTCTGTATTGATAAGATTTATATCTTAGATGTGTTAATAAACAGTTTCTAATAATGATGCTTTTATCAATGATATCTATAGTTGTTTTTTCTATGATAAAAGACTTTTTATTAAACTTAAATATTTAGGAATAAAGTATGAAGCTTTATATAATGCATTTCTTAGCAATTCACTACTACTTTTATTGAGAGGAACTTAAATTATTTTCGATACTGCTTATAAAGTTATAAATTAAACATATATCTTTGTTGGTCATAATTTAAAAAAATGATTGTCCTTATATACAATCGTAGTGTGTAGAAAATAATATTATGTAAATATAAATATTCAAAATAAATAATTAAAATAAACGATGATTATATGTCAATATCTAAATTCTCCACAAAAACTTTCCAAGTAATATATTATCTGGAATGAAAGAAGTAAACAATGTTTAGAAATAAAGATTAAATAATTGTACAGTTGAATTATTTACTAATTTCTATTCAATTAATATTAAAAGATAAATTATTTAGAATAAAAATATTAAAAAAACAGACACTGTTTCACATTATATTAAAATAATATCTAACTAAGAGATTATAAAAAGCAAATTTTTCAGAATGCTTTTACCAACTACAGAAATAGCCACGTCTTACTTTAAATACGAAGTTGCGACTTACCAATAGTAACGTTCACACTCTCTGTTATAAAAACTCTTAGAACTTTTGCTTATAACGTGTGCATAATGCACAATCATGGTTACTGCCTCTAAATGCGTCTAATCCCAATAAACTACGCGTGTATTAAAGACCACCCTCGAGTTTTCAAATTCTCTAAGTCACCTTCATCCATAGCTATTCATAATTTCGTCATATTTGATATACACTAATGATAACAATACAACCTATTTCTAATGATGAGCCCATGCAAGCTCGAACTCCTCCAGACCACCCCGCAAACTTTTCTTTTTCTCTGATACTGTATACACCATTTAATATGTGCAATGACTTACGCATATGTCCCCAATTTTGTTGTATATTGAGAGAACGTTCTTGATCTTTTCACGGTTGTTATTATACAATATATACTTGGACGATTTTGGCAAAATTTTGCCCTTTAAGGTAAATAACTTTATGCTACCACTGTTTTGCCATAGACAGGATAGAAACATTTTCATTCTTTTAAACAAGCAATATTTTACATACAATTATTTTATTCAACTTAACAGTTAAGTAAATCAAGAGAAAGCATTAATTATAATAATTTTTATATGAATATTGTAGTTGTTACAAATCATGTGTATACCATTATGTGTTTATTTATCTAGATATCTTTTCCGACGAATCATGGTTTTTAAAAGTTTGCAAATGATATTTCCAGATTTTTTAAATCTATAATTGAAATACTTGTATTAATAATCAAATTCTATATCAAGAATATCTGGGTGCTCGTGCAAATAAATATGTTTCCTGTATAAGTACTTGCTCAAATATGAGTTTATTAAAACAACTCGAAAAAGGCGTTTTTGAAACAAATATATATTAATTTATTATTTCATTTAATACTAGCATCAAGTCATCGTTATCATATAAAAAATAATATTTTTATTTATTATATAATAATATTTACGAAATGTATTTATATTTAAAAAATAAATTTGTTGCTATTATAGTTAATTTAATTTTTATTGTAAATATTTAAATTAGAAATTTTTTGAATTATAATAAAGATAATTTAAATTCCATATTTTATTTTTATTTTAATTCCATATGAAATATCTTCTCTTTATATATTAAAATTTGTATTAAGTTCACAAATATAACGCTTTTGAAGAAATTTTGAAAGTGTCGTATTGAATTTATAATAAATAGCAGCATGAAGTAGAATTCTTTTACCTTTCGTCTCTCAATAATTCCTTCGGTTAAACTATTAATTTATAAAGACATTTACTCTTTATCGAGACCAATTCTTTTTTTAAACACTAGTACACATTTAGCTATACATCTAAGACCGCGGTTCTTTCATCAAAGATATATAGCAGCTGCGTGCAAAAGTTCATCTGGTCATTTTCCTTTCTGTTGTATTAGTTGAAAAAGATGTATGTGCATGTGGCCACGGTGCATCATCTGTGCAGCAGTTAAGTGTGTGCTTTATTGGAAGAATAGCGCGAAGTTACAGAGAGAAAGAGGGACGAAGAAAGCCACAAATCGATCGTTTTCCAATGGTAAACAGAAACAACAATGTGAATGCGAGAATGAAAGAGAGAATGGCGCGAGAGGGAGTGTTCAAGGATGATAAAAGAGAGTAATAGAAAGTCCGGTAGGTCAAAGGCGATAGCTGCATGTATACGCTTGGGAGTAGCGTTAGAGAAATATCCGGCAACTTTTTTCAGAGGATTGCTCTCTTAATGACTAGAACGATTGAGAGGTAGATATAATTGATGGGTCTGAATATCCGTGGCAAAGTTTTACTATATTTTACTTTCATTGCAAGTATAAAGTACTGCTTTTTCTATTCTTAAAAGATTTGAGCTAAATTTTAGCACTGAATATCTCGCAATAAACTCCACAATGTTTCAGCTAATAAATTTAAGTATATAATGAAGATTATCTTAATTTTGACATGTATAACATTTATTATCTAGAGTATAACAGAATAATATATGTGAAATTTAGGCCTGTGAGGAGTTTTACGTATATTTACAAAATTTAAAGCTCATAATCTAAAGAAAATGTCTATCTTAACTATTTTTGTTTGTCAAGCATTTTTAAATATTATCTATGATATTCTGTTTAAGGTATTTACAAGATTTATAAATGATAAACTAAATATAAATCTTGATTAAAAAATTAGAGTAAATTAGAGATTAGCAAATGATTCTGATATTTAAACGTGCGATATAAATTTTTGTAAACGGTAAAAAGTTAATAAATATTTTATTTTTAAATTGTTTTTAGAAATTCACTAAAAGAACAATATTTTATATGTATATCATAATTTCAAGAAATGTATAAACAAATTAAAAGAATTATTAACGTGATGTTAGAACGTCTACACAATAGAAAAATAGCCACGTTATTATTGTTGGAAAAAATTTAGAAACAACGGTGAAGGAGCAGGAGAGAGAATTCGTACGGAAAGTGTTTTGGTGGACGGTTTAAAGCCGTGGTCGTGACATCATTTATCCGTACCTACCGTGATCTACCGCAAGCGGAATTTCCGAAATGAATGGTCCATTATTGATAAATTCCGAGTTGTTCAATAAGGAATACCTGTGATGAAAACATTCTCATTATTACAGATTATGTATGTATATATGCACGTGCATCTAAGTACTACGTGGATCTTACTACCAAGCACGATAAATCGTAAAAGAACTCAATTTCTTTGTTATTCTTCTCCTCCTTCTCCCTGTTTTTTGGTTCCTTTCAACTAAGAAGGATGTATACAAGGATTAAATTGCTATTTGTGAAATTATGCTCCTATAGTATGATACTCTTAAAGGTCTCTATAAAGAGATAGGCACGTTTTCCGACCTATCTTTAGAAAAAATTCGTGTTTCTCTCATAGTGATGTAAAATGTCATGGTAATCCGTGTTTAATGGTTCTACGTCAAGAAGAATTTCATTCAGGCATAGTTTTGCGAATGAAACTGAAACTTTGGAATTCGTCAGGAAATTTTCATCGTGCGAATTTACTTGAATACAAGTGATTGAACGGGGTAATGGTATATAGTTAAAAAAAGGCATTTCTTCAATGCGCTTTCAAATTACAGTATATTATTATTATATTATAATTCTTCATGTTGAACGAAAAATGATTCTCTATTATATCCTAAAAGAATTAGCATCATTCATAAAACATAAAACTTAAGAATGAATAGTCAATCGATTTTTCTAAATAAGAATTGATAAAATTATTTTTATAATTATATTACAAACTTTTTATTAAGCGTAAATAATTATTTAAAGCGTAATGGAAAAGAAAATCTTACTTAAAATAATCAATGTTACGTGTCGTGACTATTGTTATATGAACTTCATTAAATATTATCTTTTATATCGCTATAATGTAAGTATATGTAAAAAACACTTCAAATATTTTTTACATCACATTTTGTTTAAAGAACCATTTAAAATGTTAAAGTATTACTAATTCTATTATTAATTACAATTCTATTATTATTATACAAAAATTTAATCAAATCATTACATGAATTGAATTAAAATTTTTAAGTCATTTCCAAATTTCTAATTAAAAAACTTATAATTACATAATAGAACAAATAAACTCATTGTAAATATGAAATAAATATGAATATAGATGTATTAATTCATTATGGGTAAGCAAAAATTAAGAAATCTAATTACTGTATTATTTTGTATTTTTCATTGATTTTAAAGATATAATTGAATAGTTTAAATCAGTAATAGGACGGTACATTTAATTTATCACAAAGATATAAATATACGTAATGATGAATTGACTCAATTCATCATTAGCAGATTAATAAATTAATTTTTCTTAATATAGTATTTCATTGAAACATTTGCATTATGATTCCATATTATGAAAGAGGATATTTACTTATTAAAAATTCATTATTTTAGAAATAAATTGAATACAGAAGATTCGTGGAAGAATTATGATTATAGATACTCCCAGTCAATAAGAGACTTTGACTCTATGTCGCAAGTCACTCATGTTTCGACGTTTCTCCTCGATCGTTGAAAACTGCACACTGCGGCACACGTCCGTGTTCGAATTTAAACGCACAGTCTGATTAGTGCTACGAAGAAAAGTTTCGGCCAATAGCCATCGGCCATCGAATCAGTTTCAGATTGGCAGATTGCCGGCAAATGCTATCCGCATACCATATAGCCTACATAGCCTTAGAATTTAAAGAGCCAAATACTACGTACCTATACAGAGCGAATTTAGGACTATGAAAGGTCAAGAAAATATGGTACAGAAGAAAGAAAAGCGATGAATAATTCAAATAAATGTACAATTTTGGAAAATAAGAAAGTGTATGTTAGGTATCGTCTAGTTATTTTTATAATTTATTTCATCCTTTATATTTAAAATTTATTTTTGATAGATTTGATAATTTTCAAACTCAAACTATTTAATCAGAATGAAATAATTTTTTCCAATGTTAAAGAAAGATTTTTATGTCATTTTAAACATATAATTTGTATACATAAATATGTTAACTAAAGAGGAAATTTAGTGCAAATGGATATAAATGGATATGAATAAATTGATATTCTATTTGATAATTTTTATAAATATTATTTATTTTAATTTATTCAATCTGATAAAATCAAGCTTTAAAATTTATTTTAATTTATATTCTTTCAAATTTTGAGTGATTCTAAAGTTATACAAATTATATTCATATCTTAAAAATTCTAAGCTTAAAAAAAAATTACACTCCAATAACATTTATCTTCTATTTACTAAAGAGTGATAATAAAAGTAAAAAATTACCGTTTTACATAATATCATACAAAATGCTAACTCAAAAAACAAATCCTTAAGTTTTATATATATTTTAATTTATTTCTAAATTTAAATTTAAATTTCTAAATCTATTTTATATTTTTCTAACACATTATTCTTTATTAATACAATCGAAATTAAGATTTTTAATTTTTAATTAATAAATACTATATTAATTGTAAATAAATATAAAATAAGATTTTATTGAGTAACGAGTATTCCATAATTATAAAATATATAAATTTTATACATTTAAAACAATATATTCTTAATAATGTAAATGTATAAATAAATAAATATACAAAGGTTCGTTAGTTAAGATGAATAAAAGTATATATTAAATAAGAACGTACTGAATATAATAATTAAATTTGATATATATATTGTTGGTGAAAATTTTTGCTTATCAGTACTTGATTTAAATTCATAAAATTCATTTATCCAAATTAGTGTTCATGATGTGATATACGAGTATTAATCTTATCAATTGCTAATTTAAGCAAATTATAAGTCATTTTTGAACTGTTTTAATTATATTTCTTTAGTGATATATATTATCAGCTTAATTATAAAATTGCGAAATTTATCGCCAACATTTCCATATATTTTAGATTATATATATTTTTTTTGTAAATAAATATAAAATAGATATAAAATAAGATATATTATTTTTAATTTATAGAATATTATAATTAAATTTTTTTAATTCATATTTAGAAATAATAAATTGAAATTAAATTACTTTTAATAATCTTATTACATAAATACAAATTTATGAACGAATAACTTCTAAGCCAATCAATCTAATTGAGTGTAAATATTGCAAACGAAAACATAATGTAAGTTATACCAATGATATTTATACGTTATTTAACTTGAAGCATATACAAAGTTAAAAATGGTTCCATTAACACAATAATAATTAATTAGTAATTATTATTTTGTATAAAGTTATATAATAATTCTTTCAGAGTTGATGCAAACTAGCGTTATAATCAAAAGGAATCCTTGCATTTACCCATTAATTTGTTACTTACCTGATCCACGTAAATTTCAGGTTTTGTAAGATAATTTCATATTTCTGGAAGTCTACATTTACAGCTACATTAATACTTAAATGATTATTCTACCAACCAATTCTCCTTTCTTTTATGATCCACCATTTGATATCATAATTATACTCATACTACAATAAAAAATATTAAAAATGATTAATTTATTAATAATATATTACTACATGATATATAATTATTATACTTTACATAATAAATGGATTAGTTGCTACAAAATATTATATTTTTTCAGGTATTTAATGAATACGTTCTAATATAATTAACATACTATTTTGTTTTAATCTTATATTATATAAAAAGTCATTTGTAAAATTTTCTTAATAATATTTCGAAAACAGTTTCTGAAATTAAATTGAACTTCAGTCTTCAATTTATTAATTTATATGGTTACACAGATTTGAATCGTATTTTACTAATCCTATTTAAGAAATATAAAAACAATTTATTAATTTTTTATTAATTAATTAAAAAAATTAGCCTGTATTTAGATAAAAAAAATTTAAATAATCAAAGTACAATTAAAAATTATATATAAAAATTATAATATAATACAGTTATATACATAATTATTTTCAAACAAAAAAGAATATTATAAATCCGTACGATCATTGTTAGATCATTTGTACTATTGTATAAAATTATTAGGTAGGAGAGATTTGAATATTTTAATAAAATAAAATATAATTTTGCTTAAAAACAAATTTTTAACACAACAAGGTAAATCATATTGATTTTGTAATGTTAAATTCATATTTACTTCAAATTTAATATAAACTTATGAATATTGATATCGGTAAATAACGATAATATACAATTTTATTGTTATATCGATAAATTAATTCTTTGAAAGAATTTTAGTTATGAAAGGTTAACATCTAAATAAGCAATTGATGTTTTTTTTTATTATCTAATGTATGAATATTAGTAATAAAATGCTCATTTGTATAATTTAAAAATCTGATTTCTAAATTTAAGTAATTAGTAATTACATAATTTTTCTATTACTATCATAATAATTCTAATTTTATGCAGAAGTGTGAATTAATAAGGAGAAAAACTATTTTTAATTCAGTTATTTATATTGCTTCTGCAAATAACCTTCTACTTCTCCTTTGCTTCTTTTGTTTAAATCTTCCTAAATCTTTAAATCAAGTTATCATTTTCAGATGAATTTTAAGTTTAAACCATATTTTGACTTATATTTAAAAACCCGTGAAATATAATGTTGATATCGTAATAATTTTGTTGTTTATCTTTAATCTATATTCTTCAAATTGTTTTAAACTAAACTTTAAATAATTAGTTAAATTAGTAAATATTTGAAATGTATATTTTCAGTTATTCAGATATTTTTACATGAATTAAATTTGAAAGATATTAATTTAAAAAATGTTTAAATATTAATGAATTAAATTAAAATATTAAATAAAAATAATTCTAATTTAAATAATTCTACAAGTATATAAAAATTGAATACCTAATATTAATATAAAAAATAACTTACAGTAATCTATTCCCATCCCATGTTAATATAACTGATAGTAATTATTGAAATATGCCACAAAACATGAATCCAAGACGATTTATTTATTACATACATGCCCAACCTTCCATTTATCAGATGTATTTTATTCTTTAAACAATAAAATATTTACTTCTTCATTTTCTTATTATTAAATACTACCCAACATTTATACTACTAACTTTGTCTACTGACACTTCTTTCAATTTTAAAAGATCCAATGGTTTCACAGTTTCTTGAATATTGATAATATTTGAGTCAACAAAGTTATTAATAATGATTTTCAAATTAGTTTTCAATAAACTAACAAATTAACAACGTTTATCATAATTACATAAAATTGATACATATTTAAAATAATTTTATATAACTTAAATATCTGTGAGCCTTAGAAAAAAATCTATTTTCTTTATATTAAAAATACAGTTTTACATGTAATTCGAAAAAGTTAGATATATATTGTATTCGATTCATAATTAAAATTGAATAATAAAATAAGTATTTTTCTATATTTTTATATTATATTTTTTATGTAAGTATTATATTTGATATGACTATTGAATTCCTTATATAAAAGCAACAGTTATAAGATTCACTCAAGTCACATGGTATACTAATTTAATCTATAATTTTTTATTAATTATCAGAATAAAATTTTCATTGTGTAAGATTTTCACATAATGAAAATCACAATTAAACATATATAATTAAATAAAAAGAATTCATATTTATAATATATGTTAATATAAGTAATATATATCAAATTTAAATATTTTTTAATTTGTTCTAATTGTTTGCAAAATTTTTTTATTGATTAAAATTTCAATAATTCTACAAACTTGTTTTATATAAAAAATAATACTTCACCGACTTTATGACTTAAAGACATAATAGATTCATAAGTGTTATTGTTATTTATTAATTAGTAAAATAATATTTTAAAAAATATATTTATTTATTGATCTTTGGAAATTGCACAAACACAACTAGAATTTTCATAATGAATATACAAGAGATATAAAATACTTATTTTCAATGTAATTGTATTACGTATCATATATTGAACAATCTGAATGTAATTTAATTTAGATGACGCTAATAAATCCGACAAAGTTTTTATCAATCACTTGAACTTCATGAAAATTTTTAATGAATTTAATTTATAAAATTTAGGTTGTGTTACTGATCAAAACTTGAAATAATTTTATGGAAACTGTGAGAATGATCAATAAGTTATATTTTATTTTTTTTGTGGACGTATACATTATATTGATAAAAATATTTTTAGATAGTAGTGTATAATTTAATATTAATCAGTGAAATGATTAATTGATGACAATACAGTCCAATATTTTCATTACCAAATACATACAAATATAATCGTAGTTAAAGATCATTTGTAACTTTAAAATTTTCTTTTCGCTTATTAATTAAAATAAAAAAATTTATTTTTAATTGAATATTAAAGAACTAAATAATTACAGGTAAAAACACAGGAAAATATAACATTTTATGAAATTCTTTAGTATACAATTATAAATATTTTTCGAAATTAAAAAATCAGACTAACATAAAAATTCTGAACTACTAATTCCAATTCTACTCATATCATAGAGAATTTATAAAGTGAAACAAAGTTAAAAATTAAGCTGATTCTTAGCTTAAGCATAGCCTATTTACTAGCAATCTATGTACATATATTTAATTAACGTAATTGATTCTATCAATAACAATACCATGCTATTTCTAACAAACACTACTCAGACTTATCTTCAAATTTATTTTATTGATGTAAGTTATCGACTAGCTTATTTAATATCTTTTGATATGAAATTATAACTAAGAAATTTATATTATTATATTAAAAACAACGATTAAATCATTAAAAGTATAGAAATACAACATCTATTATATTTAAAAAATAAAAAATGTTGGTATTAAAATTCACTTATATAATTTATTTTGTAGTTTTTCTTAAAATAAAATAGTTTATTTTTTATGTGTGTTTTTATTTATTTCATATTTTACCAGAGAAATATTCAATTAGAGATCATAATTTCATGTTTGGTAGATCTTATATTAGTAATGGAAAATTTTTTTAATACATTTGCAATTTTTTAAATTTT